>WOVY01003669.1:0-292500 GCA_013436015.1 Rhipicephalus annulatus | reverse complement strand
CTTTCTCAGTGCCCTGACTGGGAAGCGGGTGATGGCATTGAGGAACGTTCAGATAATTTAGGGTTTATGGATGGTACTGTACTGCACGGAACTATACATAATTCCGAATTTTTATCACTAGGCACGCTACACGTATGATTCGTGGCGACTTCTTTAGCGAAAGTTAAAGGAAAATGGCGACTTTTGGTGACATTTGGCTCGTCATTTCGCGAATTTAATTCCAATGCCAGTGTCAACCCTGGTCCCAGTGCGTTACGTAAGAGCTTTCGTATGTGGTCGACCCTGAAGTAACGTGCGCCAGATGTAATGAACATCATGAGGCGCTGTTTTTTCTGCTCAGCTCTAAATTATGTCTGTTTGATCAGACCGTGGCATGATTTTATAGATCCACCGGCTACCTACAATGTCCTAATTTTAGTTTTGATTATTTCAGCAAAGCATCAAACCGCGTATATACGTAAATTCCACAATCCGGCTGGTGTCAATCTTTGGGAACACGACTGCCCCGCATAAAATAGTGCTGTGGCCGCCACGGCTGCAGGGTTATTTTGATGACTGTGTCACAACGCATTGCTCTCACGTTGCCAGCACAAAAGAAAAAACATACAAGACAACCTCCGGTTCTTATGAAAGATTTGATGGACAAGAACTTTATTGTACAGTTTTGGTGGATCCCAGCTGACAGTGGCATTGAAGGAAACGAAGAAGCCGATGCTCTTGCACGCGAATCGCGCACTTATGTGCAAAAAGTAAGCGCCACAAAGATTTATTCCAAATATTGTGGATGTTTGCGCAATCACTCAAGGGTGATCGAAGAGACACGCCGCCAAGCCTGTGGGACCCACGCTCAAGACTGCATAATGCGGCAGACCGCTCTGATATTTCTGCGGTGACATCAGCGGGGTCTTCACCACTTTATCTGCTCGGGGTTCGACAAATAAAGGGAAGCTATGTTATGGCTGCAGTCTGCAAAGTGGGCGTACTTCTGCGCTGAACATTTGAAGACGCCGTCTCTTTCGCGGCAATGTCGAGATTTCCACTGCTGCTGATCGCCTTCCCGCGGGACACTGTCTTGTTTTACACCTAGTGGCACACCCCAACAACTCATGAGATTATAAGGTAGTACAAATGTTAACTGTGTACGCAAGGCTAACCGCGCCTGCTGCAACACCTTGCACCGCAGATGATTGGATACTTGCTGGCGTCCGTGATTCCTGGCTCAGTATAGGCAGAGCACCGTTTTCGGAAACTATGATTTCCGGTTTGATTCACCGCTTCACTAGTTGTTAAAATTTTACTCTCATTTGGCACATCACGCAAGTACTGCTGGTGGGTGCTTTGTGTTTGGATTCGATGACATCTGGCAGATGGCAACATTTTGCTTGCTAACGGACGCCAGAGAACTTTGTGTGCGGGTGCTTCAGTGTAGCCTACTTTCTGCTACATCAAAATTGTAAGCTCAGAACAACTATTCGCGTCTACCGTTTTGACCGCGCCCGTCTAAGCGACGACCTTGCAGCATTTCGTCTGCTTTGACAGGCACGTCTGTCAACAAACGTCTGAAGTAACAGGGTTCTGGGGTTCACTTGCTTTCTTTATTTCTTGCCTAAAAATAAATCTTCGTAAGCTTTTTGGCAGTGAGCAGGATCCCGAGTACACAGTTAGCGTATGCCGGCGCAGAGTGGCGATTAATTTAAGGGCGCAAAGTAGTCGGGGGAGCGCTAATATTGCTCAATAAATGGCGCACTAAGCTGTTAGGCGAGTGGTTCTCGCAGCGTGGAACCCAGGAGGCGTGCCTGTGTGTACGCTGACCTCGTTTCAGGGCCATGCTCGTTCCTCTTTGTGGCACGCTCCTCCCGTGCCTTCCTTTAGGTCTTGCTAGCGGTGCCGTATTTCCCGGCTTGATATAAGGCAGGCGCGCCACAGAACACGTCGATGACAAAACGTGCTAGCGTTCGTCGTTCAGCTTTGTTTTTCACGGCCGTCTCCGGCAGTTCGCCGCCCAACTGGGGCCACCAGACAGAGAAACAATTTTCGAGTTTTACGAGTTCTGCGGGCGATTTACTCCCTGTGTTCTTTCCTGTGCTGGAAGCGCTTTCCTTTCTGTGTTGAGCTCTCGAAGTTCACTAGTGGAATACAAAGAGTGAGAAAGAAAATGCGGTCAGAAGCCGAGATAGGGGGGGAGGCTACGGAGGACGGGGAATACCCTGATGGCGCCGCAATTAGGTTCACTTTGGCCAAACAAACATAGCGCTCCTCCCGTTGTGCGCTACTGCTGGCTCGTAAACGAGGCGGTGGTTTGTTTTTTGTCAAAAAGAAAGAAAAAGGGCACACATCGGATGCGGGCCCTTTAGCGCACTTTCTGCGCTCCGACCCTATACTCTTTCCACTTATAACCGACAGGCTCTTCTGGTGTGCTGTCTACTGTGGACCGCAAACGCTTGACCTCTAGCATCCGTGTTCCCATCACTCCTGCTTGAGTATGGGACAGAGAATAATGTACTTTGATTATGACTCATACAGTGCGAGGAGCCTGTCATAAAGAAGCACGGTGGCGTCAAACCATTGATGTAAGCAAATACACTGCGAACATCCACCCTTTACTCCATGGCGGTCGCATTTCAGTGAAGGCGAAAACGTAGAAGCCCGTGTACTGTGCGATGTCAGCGCACGTTGAAGAGCACCAGATGGCCAACGTTTCTGGAGTCTTACACTATACGGCGTCCTTCATAATCATATTGTGCTTTGAGGACATAAAACCCCACATATTGAAGAAAAATGCTCCAGCTACTACACCCATGCCCTCTGACCTCTGGCGGTTCGTTCACCGTCAGACCAGGAGGCTCTGTTCCAACTTTGTCGGCACAAATGAAAACGAGAGCGGAAAGCCGCACAAGAGCCTTCGTACGAATACGACATAGACTTGGTTATACATTCGGCACTTGGCTAAGTTTACTTCGATGTCGGATGGACTCCTAACCCGAATGTGTCAATAAATACGGGGAACGTTATTGGAGTCTTAACATTGCTACCACGTGATTCTGTCAATCCTGTTCATTATGTTTTTATTGGGCACATGCATTTTCGAACCGTTCGAACCGTTCGAACCAGCTTTGGCGACGAAACAAGCGTGACGCTGCAATCTCGAAAAATTTTTGTGGATATGATTCGACAACTTTGACATTGCTACAGAATTCAAATTCCCTTTACGTAACACATAAACTTTCCGACTCATTCATTCATTCATGTTCTTTTTCTCGCGTTGTGTGTTTCATTCGTTTCATATATGGGTTTATGGATCCGTGACTCCGGGACCATTTCACCAGGGCTTCATCACAACCAAGGTATGTGTAAACTGTTAGCTTAACTTCTATAGAAGCCAATGTATCCAGTAAATGGCAACTCGTTGCCACCGTCGCCATCTACGTATGTAAGAAACAACAGCAAAAAAATAAAAGAATAAAAAATATGACGTCACACAATGGAAGCGGTAAAGACGTCGTGCATTTGCCCTACATGGCACGAAATTGAAATATTTTCTTGACTCCTTACATTTTACGTGCCGTTATCAATACACAAATTTATGGCGCCTTAAGGCTGGTTAATAGAGTGTGTGAGAGAAGAGGAAGACAAAGAAGAAAGCAAGGGCTATTAGCCAAATAGTGTACTTTCTGTATGCATTAAAAACTTTACAGATCAAAAAACCATGGTATCACGAACACAATAGCACAATATTCTGAAAACTGACGTTGCCCAATCCTGGAAAACCACTGCAGCGACACAACAGACGTGAGAATATCGCTTTGGCAACCGTGGCGTCTCGTTGCTTAGCGAGTCGAATTCACTGTCACCAAAGGCAAGGGAAGGCCCGCCGTGCGCCAGCGAAGGCAGTTGACAGTCACAGGTGTGGCTATCTACACATTCTGTGCATTAGTTCAGCTCTGAAATGTCACAACAGTAAACAACACATAAGCAAATAAATAAACTATGGAAGATTTTTTTCTCTGTTAACGTCTCTTTTCTGTCATCTTTTATTCCCCTTACCCCCTTTCTCAGCATAGGGTAGCCAGCCGGTCTTAGAACTGGCTAACCTCTCTCTCCTTCCTTCTTCCTCCTTTTCTTTACAGAAGATACGCACAAAACCGCCACGCCAAAGTGAGCGATATGCCTCGTGGACCCGGCAATGTGCGGAACTATATAAACGCAAGCGCTGATGGCAGATTGCTGGATATGCTCCCGCTTTATTGCATGTTTCGGTCAAAAAACGAGGCAATCAACCATTTATCGAAGTGTCAGATAAACCATAAAGAAAATGTATAGTCAACTTTGACATACATAAAATTACGACTATTTAGAAGAAAAAAACTGACCCCGTATCTGCATGTTAATCTGCAAATGTCGTCGAAAGACGATAGTCTTGCATCTGGAGAGATTAACAAAACGTTTATTTGATGTTCTGCGCAAGAAAATTGGTGAATGGTATTCTGGAGGCGCTGCGTTAGAGTGCCTTGAGCGTGCAGCGGAGGTGAACGAGAGCACCAAGTCACGTCACAAGCTGACCCGCAGGGCGCGGGTTCGAATCCCGGCTGCGGCGGCTGCATTTCCGATGGAGGCGGAAATGTTGTAGGCCCGTGTGCTCAGATTTGGGTGCACGTTAAAGAACCCCAGGTGGTCTAAATTTCCGGAGCCCTCCACTACAGCGTCTCTCATAATCATAGAGTGGTTTTGGGACGTTAAACCCCACATATCAATCAACCAAGTCACGTCACCTGAGACATGAGCGCTATCTGGCAGTTATCTTGGAAAACGAAACGCGCGGCTCTGAGACGGGCGTGTGTGCCCGTCTCGGAGGCGATAAAGTGTAAAACCCAAGGTGACGGGTAGGTACGACCAGCAAGCGTTGGAAACACTTCTTTTTTCGTGGAAGCATTGCATGGTCAGCGCCGTGTGATAAACGCTAAGGTCCATAGAATAACTTATGTATGCCTTTTCTAGTAAAAGACGCACATACAGAATATATACGTGTTGTTACGGTGCCTCAGATATGCGCGATAATTGCTTTTTATTTGACAATCGCACAAGTATGAACGCTGAATCTTGAGCAACATTGGTGGGCGCTGCGGATTGGGTCGGCCGTTTGGAATATCCGCTGGTGCCGTTTAAGGTGCCCGGTACCGTTAAGGGTGGACAGACAATCGGCCAGACAGACAGAGCAAAATTTTTGCGTCGAAGGTCCCCAAGAAAGACTATCGTCTTTAAGATTACATTGAGTTCTTAGGTTTGGTTTCTTGGGCGTACGACTTACTTGGCGGAGGGGCAAGGTCTCTCTGTCCCGACGTGGGAGCGGCCCGGCGCGCGCTAAACCCACGCATACAAGGACGACAATAAAGTTATTCATTCATCCATTCATCCACTCCTCACCTAGTCACGCTTCAATCGTCGGTGGGTGTTGATGCCTGTGGCAACAGGTTTGAAACACTTTTCAAGTTTCGTGTCTGATATGATTTGACTATGTCAGAACTGCATCGTCAGATCTTATGCATCATTTTCCTACAGCCCTCTGGCGTGTGACCGAAAACAAAGAAAACTGACAAGAAGGATGGCATTGTCCGTCACTTGACATCATGTGTAAGACAAGCAACCAATTACTAGTTACCTGATTACTTGAAACTACGAATTTTCTTCTTCCATGTGATGTACAGCTCTTCTTAACGAATATCGTAGCGGTAATTTGTGTCTGTAACATTGTATGGCTACCTCACAATGCTTTCGTTCGCAAGCCTCTGGCCGGCATCTCTGGCCGCAGTCTGAGACGTTCAAAACTACGCCAAATCAGTTGATCGCGCATAATGGTCATGACAAGGCACAGCGGTGAGTGCGACTGCTTAGATATTTCAGAACTTATATTCATCGTGCATGGACCACTGGAGAGCTTGTAGCCTCATGACGTCACAGGAACAGACTGCCGGCTTCACGAAATGTGCTGATAAGACGGGGCACACTGGGAGATAATAACGCGCTTTTTTTTCCATATTTTCGGGGGTTGTTTAGAGGCCCTTTGATAGGGGAACAGTGCGCTTTTAGGCAGACTTTACGCATTTTTAGCAGAAAACCTTGAAACAGTAGTACAACACGCCACCTGCGCCGCCTTATAGCAAACAGCAGGTGTAGTGAGAGTAGTTACTTCGTGCCAGAAAAAAAAATGATGTGGCTACAGAGAAGCCGCTCGCGTGATCATGTCCGCGTGTGACAGCCGAAGAGGTTGGCGCTTACTCCCAAACTTTTGCAACTGCACAGGTTAGAGAGGTCATGGTCGGGCATGTGGTAAGTCAAACTGAACAATAGCATCCCGACGAGGCGTCATTAAGAAACGTGAATAACATAGTCAAAAGCCTGAAGCAATGCACGTGGCTCCCTGTTATGTCTTTGTTGTGTCGCAAGATGGTACAGTATTCAATCGAAAGCAAAAAAAAAAAAAACGAGAACATCTCAAGCTGCAAAACAAGCAAGAAAAGTCGTTACTTGATAGGTAGCAATATTGCTATCTGCTGAAGTTGCAAAACCATTTCTTTGTGCATGCTCGAGTTAACACATGCTTGACAGTCAAATGCTATTGTTTCGGGTGATGTTGTATTAACTGGCACGCGTGACACATATAATTGTTACAATTGTTAACTGTATCCGGTTATAACAAGTGAGTTCCTTCGGTGTGACCGGGAAGAGGGCAGCGTTGCGTTTTGGCTATGTTAGCTCGTGTGTGGTGCATGGTGATGCAGAGCAAAGGTGATAATATGCAGGTGGGCAGCCGCCTCCCACGTTCCCCCTTCTCTGGTGGCGCAACTGGGTAGGTGATTGAAATAGCATTCGATAGCTTCAATATGGCCGTGATAATACCAGTTCTCCTCCAATGATTGGCGACTCTGCTCTCTTATATAAAGTCCAGCGAACTATATGAACTATGCATTAGTCTGAATTCTTCTTGCCATACAAAATAAAAAGTTAGAAACCAGTCACACACTTGGTCTCAATCTTCACTGAGTCGACTCGCACCTGACTTCTCTTTCATCTGGCACTCAATTTATTTAACATTTTACTGGGTCGCATATCTTATCCTTTTCTTCGCATTGGAACGTAAGTCTGCGTTCATTCAGATAGTGCCATCCAAATATGGTGCCGCGTATTAGCTAAACTCTGGCACCTTTTTCCAACTTGTACTGGTTGCTGCTGGGCTACTTGTCCTAAGATATAGCGCCAAATTTGCTACCTCGCCCTTACTGAATCAAGAAGCAAGTAGAAAAGTGAAAAGTAAATGAATAGATGGGCACAAGCTAAGGTCACCTTGCAATCGATGGCTGTCGAGTGGCACAGTAGCCCTTAAAATGTGCACAGTAGCCCTTGAAATGTGCACAAATGTTCACTATAACGTATGGCAGAAAGGTACGGCAGAAATTTACACATGAATTTCGCAGAAATGATCAGCCAGCGTTAAACAAGTTTATCTTGAACAAGAGGGCAAAGTTTCATAAATTTATAAATCATGGTAACAATCGTATCTTTCATTTTAAACAGTGAGCTAACACACACAAAAAGTTATTCTTAAAACGTGTCACCGGGAGGGGCTGAAAACACAACGTGCAAGAACATTGATTGATATATACTGTTTAACGTCCCAAAACCACCATATGATTATGAGAGACGCCGTAGTAGAGGGCTCCAGAAATTTAGACCACCTGGGGTTCTTTAACGTGCACCCAAATCTGAGTACACGGGCCTACAACATTTCCGCCTCCATCGGAAGTGCAGTCGCCACAGCCGGGATTCGAACCCGCGACCTGCGGGTCACGTGCAAGAACATTTGCGACACTATTGAGAGAGAGAGAGAGAGAGAGAAACATTGTTAGAAAAGTGGGCAGGTTAACTAGACTACGTCTAGTTTGCTGCCCTACATGTGGGGAGAGGGAAATAAGGGAGTAAATAAAGAAAGAAAAGGAGATGGACATTGCACACCACGCACACACCACACACACACAGTGAAGAATTTTACAGGCGGTAGCTCAGCAATGTTGCCCTCAACAACTTTAAAAGAACGGATATCTCGGGGCGTTAGCGTAGATAGACACATGCATCGCAGGCCTCATGGTTTTAGTTATGTAGCCCGAGACATTTTGTTTCAAAGTGGAAATTTCACCTGGAGACCAAAGAAGCTGCTCTCTCTCCTTCCTCACAACCCCCTCTCTCATCATTCATCACAACACTTTTCCTTTTTTACCGTAACGATAGCATTTCACGGCTATAGCTGATTCATTCGTGCAAAATAAAAATAAAATAGATCAGGAATGGGTTATTTGTTAAACAAATTCATAAATAAGCCCAGTTGATTATCCGAAGAAATAAATATATGAGGCATGAAAGAATATCGACTCGGCGTGGATGTTTCTTAATACAGTATAGACGCAATGCGTAACGTGCCAATTGAGGTGTGGATGGTTTCTTCTTTTTTCCTTCTTTTTCTAATGCATTTAGGGGCGAAGCTTCTTAGGGCTTGGGTCTGTCGTTGCTCTGTATGTATGTAGTAGTATGTAACCACCGGTGGGACATACCCGCTCTGTGCCACAGGGGATGCGAGATGGGAGATGGCAGTACCTAGAGTGTTCACTAGATGGACGCACGGACGGACGCATATACGGACGGTCAGACAGACTAGCAGACGGACGGACGGATGGACGCACTGACGGATGGATGGACGGACTCATGGACGGACGCGCGGACAGACGGACGGACGGAATCATGGAGGGACACACGGATGGTTGCGCGGGCGGACGGAAGCAAGAACGAACGGACGGATGGAAGTACGGATGGGCTGACGGAGGCTTCACCCCACTTCTCATCATTCACTCCATGGATATGCTGTGATTTTTTTTACCGCCGGTATGTATTACGGCGTAGGTTAAATTAAAAGGTACTGTTCGGTTTCCTGGATAACACTCAGAAGTGATCTTTGCAGATGATCACGGGTCCACCGCGCTAAGTCAGGTGGTCGACCCGCGTGAGCCAAGGCCACGCAGGTGCGAGCTTCGTGAAGGTCCTGACAGGTTCTCAGGAGGGGGTCCAGTGATGTATCTGCAGCTGGGTCAATACGAAAGGTGCATGTTGTTTAGGGAGTCTGCGCACTGGATTTCCCATGATGCAGGTCAGTGTGCAATCTTCGCAAATACTGAAACAAACAGATACAACAGTCAATTCTTTATATTATTCTACGTATTCGCGGCAAGGCATCTGCAGAAAAAAACTGCATGTGGGCATCAAATAAATACATGTATAACTATTTATTGTGGGGGTAGGGTGACAATCTACTATCCGCAGTGGTAGCCTAGTGGCTTAGATTTAGCGTTGCTGATTTGAGAGCGTGCGTTAGATTCGTTTCCAGGGCGGCCGCATTTCCAAGGGGATGAAATAATAATAAAAAGGCATGCGTTAAGCAGACGTTACAGAACACCCGGCTTTCGAAATCAATCCCGAGTGCCCCATTGCCCTACAAACATTTAGTGGTTTTAGGAATTATAACGGCATAAACTTTGTTTTGTCGATGTCTTTGCGAAATTCTCCTTCATTGATGTACATAATGTCATGTGAAACATTCTACTTTGATTGGTACTTTGTAAATATCTTGCACCTAGTATCTGTAGTACTATAGGACACAATCCCAAAGAAAAGAAGGACACATATTCCAGACAGTACACACTGTAGCACTGTCACTGGCAGGTGCCCAGGTGCAGGTGACATCCAGTGTCAGGGCCACCCTATATAGCATGGACCCTTCGAAAACAAACACCATTCACCCGGCAAAGGTCACGACAAAGGAAGCTGAGACGCGGGAGCATGTTTACACGTGGTCCTCTGGAAGATCGGCTTCCAGGATTCTTGTGGACATCGGAGTTCATGAGCGAGGCTGATTGGCTGTCACGCACTGGAAAAAGTGACTTATTCAGTCTGTCAGACTGCTTAACAGATTTCAACTTTGTCCCTGAATGAAGTTCACAGTATATAACACTGAAAGTGGCTACTTGTTTAAGATTTCTATTGCCGTACTGACACTCTTCAGTTCCAGCAATGCACTGAGCGAGCCAGTAGTGATACATAGACCTGCATCATTTTGTAGTGCACCGATACGATCTATGACATCATGTGCTGTTAATGACAGCGAGTTTGGTGTTTCGTGACACCACTATGCGTATAGAACTTTTCTTTTACTCCTCCCTGGTGTATGCTTCCTTTCGACAGGACATGACTGTAGGGCTTGGAAAGGAAACACGACAGGCTTGTGAATTGTCCACTTGATCTGTGGCGACAGCCCTGAGGGGCAATAGAGAGAGCTGTACAAGCGGGCTTTGCGTCAGCGAAGGTCGGTTTACGTGTCTGTAATAGGAGACATGATGCAGCACCATGGGGTAAGGTCATTTCGTATTATTACGAGAAGGGGCTCTCCATCTAAATTATTGTAAAGAGCAGGTTAGCTGGGACCGTCATAATGTGCTATCCTTTAGCGATTCTGGCAATATCTTGCTGATTTACGAGATATCAGGTTATGTTGAGATTAGTGTATTCCTAAAGACTTTTGGATTATTATAAAGATTAAGAATTGAGTTAATTATTCATATAGCATCTAGTGTCATACATTTGAGTCTTACACAAGGCTGAGCCGTAAGACGGTGCAATTAATTGCGCATAGTAGACGATGCGCGGGTTGAGGCCTAAACTACTCGTTGGAACAATCATGCACCATAAACGGGTGAGTTGTTGTGGACGCTTTGCTGACCTTTCAAAGCCACGAGTAACGAGGTTATTCAGATTGGCGGACTTTATCTATAGTCAAGGCCACAGCACCTTTTCGATTTCCGCTGTACATATTTGGTTGATTTTCACTTAAAAGCTTGTCAGCCTGAGAATCCTCTATTATGCTTAATACATTTCTAAAGCTGCAAGCTGGACATATTCACAGGGGGAATCCACGACTGCGCGTAAATAGAATGTGTATCGAAATCGTTATAAGGACAGAAGCACTGGTGGCACCGTGCACTTTCCATTCCAGAGGCAAGAAAATGGTGTTAAGCAGCATGGGAGCCAGCACATATCTCTGTACTACTCAGTTTTTGGGTTTTAATTAATTATCTAATTTACTGTGCCCATAGATCTTTCGACAGCCTAAAATAGGTTAACACATTTGGTAATTTTATAATAGGCTGAGATTCCACAGGTTAGACATCATCATTTTGTACTTTAAATTGTAGTATGCCTTCTTTCTCTAAGTAGCAAATACAATATACACGAAGTACACGAGCGGTTATTCACATAGCGCCTTATTGTATTCGTAAGGACTACAGAGCCTTCCGTAGTGCCTAACTTTATATTAAAGGATGAACTTTCTGTTTTTTCTTTCACTTGAAAAGCTCTGAAATGACATTACGCCGTAATAACAGATCTTGCAGCTTCCTGGAAAAAGGGAAAAAGTTTGCAGCTTCCTGGACAGACATAGCATCCAATATGCTACCTTTGTTACTCCGAGCTTCGTTCGGCATCATCACTTGTTGCGACGAGGTTTTAAGGATATCCCGAGAGACAAGACAACGAGGTGACTATAGCTGTTCAGAAGCCAATTGAACGAAAAACATTGTTCTTATTGCTCTCACTTTCGTCAGGACTACACACAAAAAGCGGCTACGTTGATCAAGTGAGGCAATATGCACTTCCCCGGTCATTTCCAACACATGCTCCGTGACTGCAGTTCGACAGTGACAGAAAAGTAATGGAGCTTCTACCGAAAAACTATTAATCGTGTCTCGAGAATGGTGCAGTTACTTGGATATACACGAACTCCTATTGCACTCACCGGCACTGGAAGCTGAATGAACCAAATGTAGGCTTAAGCGTGATTGACAACTTGAATGAGTGGCCTTTTTCGCGCTCGATTTAGCAAATAGAATCGTGAATACGCATTCATCAACCACTTTGAATTCATCCGGCAGCTTCGAGGTAACATCAAGTTTTGACTTCACAGCGTTGAATGAAGCCATAGCGCCGATAAAACGGGAACAAAAGGAAGGGGACACCACATGCGATGCTCACGTTTCCGTGCGCTGCACAGCTGTAAGTCAGAAACTTCGATATGCGTTACAATAGTTTTGGTTGTAGCACGAATAACGGACGACGAAGATTTGCGCCGTAGAAAATACAACCATCGTGCGTGTTACACATCACGAATATTCACAAATAAAAGGGCGCACTTTTAATGAAATCAAGCGCAGCGTTGAGTCATGTTCGTTTACTTTACTTCCAACATCGAATCCGAGGTCTCCAGGCTAACTTGAAGATCCTCCAGGCATATTGTGGATAGCAAAAAACCTGTAAAGCCAGCAGGATTTTTCCAATAAATACGCGCGGAAATATAAAAAATCAGACCCCAAAATCCGGTGAAAACTCACTCATTCATACAGTGTATGATGTATCAGCAGTGAAGGAACTGATCATGCTGAATATAGTCGCTATATGCGCGCATGCATCATGAAATACACGCAACGGCAAACACGCACACACAGAAAAAAAAAACTTGAATCAAATTGTACACACAATGAGTGAAAAGTAATAAAACAAATTTGACAATATTTATCTTTCGAGCAAACGGCATGCACACGTGTCTTAAATATGTGAGGTTTAACGTCCAAAAACCATAATATATCATAAAAGACGCCATAGTGGAGGGCTCCGGAAATTTTGAGCAGCTAGAGTTCTTTAACTTTACATTCATTGCCTTGGACATTAATGAACACTGAAATGTGATTTAGTGCATTTTATGGGTGGGAAACTGGAATTGTAAGTCAGTCACTAGAGCGTGTGCCTGTATTTTAAAAAAACATCACACGCTAAAAATATTCCCATGAGAAAACTTTGATCGATCCTAATTGTTGATTTCATCGATTTATATGTAAAGTTTAGCGTCCCAAAACCATCATTACATGATGAGAGACACCGTAGTGGAGGGCTCCGGAAATTTTGACCAGCTGGGTTTTTTTAACTTTACATTCATTACATTCGACATTGATGAACTCTGAAATGTGATTCATGCAGTGTATGAGCGGGAAATTGGTGTGGCAAATCAGTCACTGGAGCGTGTGCCTGTATTCATAAAAAAACGTCTCACGCTTATAAATATTCATAAGAGAAAACTTCGATCGATCTATCAATCGTATTTGTTGGTTTGATTGATTGATATGGGGGGTTTAACGTCCCAAAACCACCATATGACTATGAGAGACGCCAAGACGCCATGACGCCGTAGTGGAGGGCTCTGGAAATTTTGACCAGTTGGGAATTTTTAACTTTACATTCATCAACTTCGACATAGATGAACACTGAAATGTTATTCAGTGCATTTTATGGGCAGGAAACCGCCGTGCTGAATCAGTCACTAGAGCGTGTATCTGTATTCATAAAAAGAACGTCTCAGGCTAAAAAATATTCATAAGAGAAACCTTAGATTGATACTTTTTTGTTGACTTGATTAATTTATATGTGGGGTTTAACATCGCAAAAACCACCATCTGATTATGAGAGACGCTGTGGTGGCGGACTCCGGAAATATTGACCAGCTGGAGATTTTTACTTTACATTCATAAACTTCGACATTGATCAACACAGAAATGCGATTCAGTGCAATTTATGGGAGGGAAATCGGCATGCTAAATCAGTCATTAGAGCGTGTGCCTGTATTCATAAAAAACGTCTCACGTTAAAAAAACATTAATAAGAGAGAACTTCGATCTATCCTAATTGTTGATTTGTTTGATTTATATGTGGGGTTTAACGTCACAAAACCACCATATGAATATGAGAGACGCCATGGTGGAGGGCTCCGGAAATCTTGACCAGCTTGGGTTCTTTAACTTTACATTCATTCCCTTCGACATTGGGGAACACTAAAATGTGATTTAGTTCATTTTATGGGTGCGGAAATGGCGAGGTAAATCAGTCACTTGAGCGTGTCCCTGAACTCATAAAAAAGAACGTCTCACGCTAAAAAATATTCATGAGTAAAAACTTCTATCGATCCTAATTGTTCATTTGATTGATTGATAGGTGTAGTTTAACGTCACAAAACCAATATGAGATGCACCGTAGTGGAGGGCTCCGGAAAATTTGACTAGCTGGTTTTTTTTTTAACTTTACAATCATTACCTTCGACATTGATGAACTCTCAAATGTGATTCATGCAGTTTGTGGGCAGGAAACCAGCGTGGTAAGTCTGTCACTAGAGCGTGTATCTGTATTCATAAGAAAGAACGTCTCACGATAAAAAATATTTAGAGAAAACTCCGATCAATCCTAATTGTTGATTTGATTGATATATATGTGGGGTTTAACATCCCAAACCCGTCATAAATCATTAGAGACGCCGTAGTGAAGGGATCAAGAAATTTCGACCACCTCTGGTTTTTTAACTTTACATACAATAACTTCGACATTGATGAACACTGAAATGTGATTCAGTGCAATTTATGGGTGGGAAACCGGCGTGCTAAATCAGTCACTAGGGTGTGTGCCTGTGTTCATAAAAAAAACATTTCAAGCTAAAAAATATTCATAAGAGAAAACTTTGATCGAGCCGCTAATTGTTGATTTCATTGATTGATATGGGGGGTTGAACGTCCCAAACTTACCATATGACTATGAGAGACGTCGTAGTGGAGGGCTCCGGAAATTCTGACCAGCTGTGGTTCTTCAAATTCGCCTTCATTAACTTTAACATTGATGAACACTGATATGTGATTCAGTGCATTTTAGTGGCGGTGAACAGGCGTGGTAAATCAGTCACTAGAGCGTGTGCCTGTATTCATAAAAAGACGTCTCACGTTAACAAATGTTCATTAGATAAACATTCGATTGATCTTTTTGTTGATTTGATTGATTTATGTGTGGGTTTAACATCCTAAAAACCACCACATGTTTAGGAGAGACGCCGTGGTGGAGGGCTCCGAAAATTTTGACCAGCCTGGGATCTTTTACTTTACATTCATTACTTCCACATTGATGAACACTTAAATGTGATTCAGTGCAATTTATGGGTGGGAAATAGGCGTGGTAAATCAGTTACTAGAGCATGTGCCTGTATTGATGAAAAAACATCTCACGTTAAAACATATTCATAAGAGAAAACTTCAATCTATTCAAGTTGTTAATTTGATTGATTGAAAGGGGGGGGTGTAACGTTCCAAAACCACCATAATATTATGAGAGACGCCGTGGTGAAGGACTCTGAAAATGTTCACCAGCTGGTAGTTCTCTCACACTGATTTTGTTCCCTTTGACATTAGTGAACACTGAAATGTGATTCAGTGCATTTTATGGGTGGGAAAAGACGTGGCAAATCAGTCACTACAGCGGGTGCCTGTATTCATAAAGAAACGTCTCACACTCAAAAATATTCATAAAAGGAAACTTCAATCAATCGTAATTGTTTATTTGATTGGTTGATATGGAGGGTTTAACGTCCCAAAACCTTCATATAATCATGAGAGACGCCGTAGCGGAGGGATCCAGAAATTTCGACCACCTGGGGTTCTCTAAAGAAGTTTACATTCAACAACTTCGGCATTGATGAACACTAAAATGTGATTCGGTGCATTTTATGGATGAAAATTGGCGTGCTAAATCTGTCACTAGAACGTGTGCCTGTATTCGTAAAAAATGTCTCATGCTGAAAAATGTTTTTTAGGAGAAAACTTGGATCGATCCTAATTTGATATTTGATTGATCGATATGTGGGGTTTAACGTCCCAAAACCATGATATAATATTGAAAGACGCCGTAGTGAAGGGCTCCGGAAATTTTGACCAGGTGGGTTTTTTTTTAACTTTACATTCATTACCTTCGACATTGATGAACATTGAAATGTGATTCAGTGCATTTTATGGACGCAAAACAATTGCGGTAAATCAGTCAATAGAGCGTGTGCCTGTATTCGTAAAAAGACGTGTCACGCTAAAGATATTCAAAGAAAACTCGGATCGAACCTAATTGTTGATTTGTTTAGGTTTATATGTGGGGTTTAACGTCTCAAACCCATCATAAATCATGAGAGATGCCGTAGTGGAGGGATCCAGAAATTTCGACCACCTTGGTTTCTTTAACTTTACATTCATTCGCTTCGGCATTAGTGAACACTGAAATGTGATTCATGCGATTTGTGGGCGGGAAATCGGCGTGCTAAATTATTCACTAGAGCTTGTGCTTGTATTTACAAAAAAACGTCTCACGGTAAAATATATTCATAAGAAAAAACTTCGATCGATCGTAATTGTTTATTTGATTGATTGATATGTGGAGTTTAACGTCCCGAAACCACCATATGATTACTACATGTCCAGGACTTCTGGACATCAACAACTAGCGTCATCTGTTTGGTTCGCTGCTAAACGGCAGCGTCACTCAGTGGGAGACGACCTTTTAACATTTATTGTAGTCTAACACTTGAGTATATGCTGATTTCACTCCGAATTTATAATCTGGGCATCATTCTCTCATAGTTCGAGAAAGTTCCGTTTATTCCCATTAAATTTCTGGTTTCGAGACCGATTTTTATGTGCTATGGAAGACTCCATTGAAGAGAGTTTCAAAAATTTTTATAAAAACAAATATTCTTGATCTCCTCAAGTCACTGAAGTTACAAAATCAAGACGACTACGTCTTCGTACCTGTGAACTTTCGTGTATATCGGCAAAGTTCCTGAGGCTCAACAAACACTTTTGTAAAAAAACGTGTTTTGCAGTGAAGCTCTTTTGCAGGGGCACACGCACTTAGAAGTGCTTTTGGTTACTCCACAACGTAAACATTTGCAGTCCTTTTATGTAAGGTTGTTATTCTTGAGGCTGCTCAACATGCGCATCGTATGTGTAGGTCTCAATTTGATGATTAGCGATAACACGTCTTCAGTAAATTAGACTAAACGATCAAAAAAAGAGTAGCTCTTTGTCATTCAAAGTAAGAAGTAACAATCCAAGAAAACCTTGATGTACATATGAATGTTTCTCTTTTAGACACAGGTAATCACGGCTACAGTTTAAAGTAACAATTCATTTAAAAGGTATGTGGACAAACTGTCAGCATAGTAGGACATAAAAAAGTTATATGTTTTGATAGTATTGCCATGCACCCCATTAGCACTTGATTATTGTCGCATGTAGTAAACATCAGTAGAGTTTGTTCAATGGTTATTGGTAAAATGGAGTGAAATGGTAATAAACCGAGTGACTGTGTAACTAATTATTCATGTTTCCACGTTTGTGCCCTTCAAGCACGGTATCGTTTAGCAGATTCTTCTTACATGTGGGCATTCTTACGTGAGGCAGAGCGGCCGTTGAAGTAATGTGTGTTTAAGAGAGCACAGAAATTCGCTCAGGAATTCGAACACCTTGCATCTGACAACGCGTCAACGCACTGCATTACATGAGGCGGTTGATCTGTTTTTGCCGATACAAAGGTTTTTCGAAGCAAAGATCCCAGATAACTGAAAAAGTGACAGAGGCTTTCCATGTTTAACGAATGTATGAAGCGTGCGTCAGTGAGCCATCGTTATATGTCACAGAAAAAGAGTTCGCACATTTTCTCAGCACTTCTATTCTTTATGTAACTTTTTATATTCTTTTTTGACACTTCTCCTCAATGGTGATACTTTTTTGTTTTTATCATTCTTGTGTTCTTCAAATATAAATTGTAGTGGTGAGACAGCGCTCGTTTGTGTCCCTCTCGTTTAAGTGTTCGTCGTTTTGCTGTAACCGGAAATTCACCCGTACCAAAAAGCCCAACTTTCAGTACTATTGCATTTTAACTGGAAGTGTATTTGCATGCACCATAAAGCGCCATGGTTACACACTCCGAAAAATTATCGCAGGGTTTGTTAGTCGGTATCGACTAACGCTCTCGGCTTTATATGGACATATTTAATACATAAAACAGACGGGGCGATCAGCACCGCTGTAGGTAAGTCGGTATAGAGCACCGGAGGCGTAATTCGAAGGTCATTGATTCGGACCCTGCCCACGGCAAGTTATCTTTTCGTGCGCTTTTCTTTCTAAATATTTACATTACAGTTACCATACAAACATTCCCTACACTTTTCCTGACATCATTACGTGTTAGTGCTCAGTCACATTGAAAATATTTATTGCACTTGTTTCTATTGCGAAGAAAGACAGCAGAAACGGTGCCCTGTTCTTCTGAATCAAGTATACATATAGCTTGTTCATTTGTGCGATTTCCACAGGAGAACACCCGTATTGGGCACAGCACGGCAGACACGTGATGTGAATAAAAACTTCTTATTCAATGTGATATTTCTTAAAACTGGAGTATACCGATGGAAAGGGTTCTATTTAGCACGCTATAAATCAATTAAAGAGTTTCAAGTGCACCCGAGTTTCGCCTTCACGAGGAAAATGCGTTAGAGCAATCGAGCTTAGTTCGCTTCGCCTTCTCAGTCGCTAGATTCGCTTAATTTCTCTGCGTACTCATCCACCCTGCCGCAAGTACGCCTGTGCGCGTAACATGTACTGTTGAAAACTATCCGTCAATGCATTTTGTAAGAACACTAAGCAAAAGGCTCGCTAGGGCATAATTTTTTTTTCTGGGATCCAGAAGATTGCACTTGCAAATGCGTAGCAGCACACTTTGTTGATAGTGTTGCTGATAATTATGATTACCATTTTTCATTCACTTGGGAATCGGTCGGCCTTCAAAGCAACTACTCATCCTGCGAGTCGAATGTACGATGCTGGTATGATTCTACACTTCTGTCACACAATATTACATGTGTGATGGGGGCTGCGCGCACTACAAAGCAATATTATAGTTCTTTTTTTATCAAAACAGTGTAGAGCACATGTTTTCAGTGCGAAGTCTTACATTAGAGTTCTGCTCAAGCCGAATATTCATATTGTCTATTTATTTCTATATAAATAAATATATATATATATATATATATATATATATATATATATATATATATATAAAGAACACAAACGAGTGCACGTACGAAAGAGCAATACTTTTATGCCAACGTTTCAGCCGTGGCACGGCCTTCGTCAGGGAATAATTTTTTTCCCTGACGAAGGCCGTGCCACGGCTGAAACGTTGGCATAAAAGTATTGCTCTTTCGTACGTGTACTCGTTTGTGTTCTTTATACGTACCAGACCCCTTGAACTTCCTGCTGAATATATATATATATATATATATATATATATATATATATATATATATATATATATATATATATATATATATATATATATATATATATATATATATATATACCTAAGACACGCTTGTTTTCGCCAAGAACACCCAGCCACCAATGAAATCATGCGCTGTTCCAAAACATTTGGTTGGTGTAATAGCTATAGTAACATTCATCGTTCACATTAGTTACGCCTTTCTTAAGACATTTACTCATTATTTGTGGTTTATATAATAATAATAATAATATAATTCTTCATTGTTATCTTGAGTACAACACAGATAACAAGCCTGTTCAAGCCAGATGGAGCTTGAATGACTAGGCCCGGCGCTTATTGGCAAACTAAAGGTGACATACATATTAAAGAGCTTGCTACATAAATAGATAGAGGAAAGAAGACATGTAACTCTTTTACACTACACTTAAACACAATACATTACAAACATCAAACTAACTGAAGCAGTACTACCTAAACAAAAGAATGTTGAGATAAGGATTAAGCAATATTTCAAGATATTATACCCGGCATGAAACAGGGTAAGGAAACAGTCATGCGATAATTGTGCAGCATTAAAGTGATTTTAGGGCATTTCGTAAATTGAGTTTCGTCGTTAGGGAAAAAACACTGTCGGGGAGGTCATTAAAAACAGAAGGAATGTAGACCTTTCTAATTGCTTTGGCATATCGTGTTTTGACGAATGGTACAAAAAAAAACGGAACTTTTTTCAATATACGATGGGCCATGCACTCTTTTATTGAACGAGTTCCAGAAATGCCTTAATACCACAGTTTGAATAAATGACGCTTTAAAAGATGGCCGGTGAAGTAAAGAAAATAAACTTGCATTGTATGGTAAAGTACGATTGTAAACAATGGATTTCAATGTGTTTTTCAAAATTTTAGCAACCCTACACTGCCGTCGGTAAGAACAGAGATCAAATAATGTGATGCCATAATGCAGGACATTGTACGCAGTAGCAAGTACAATGGTCACTTTAATATTGGTGGCCGCAATTTATCTAATATAAAAAGTAACCATGAACTTTTCTGTGGTCTGCAACATATGCAAGCCAAATTATCATTCCAAGACAGGTCACTATCGAGGAACACACCGAGATATTTTACAGAATTAACATATTTAGCGGGAGTACACTTACAGGAAGCACAATCACGGGCATGACGAAATAGTGGTGCCTTTGTCACTATTGCTTTCAATGAATTTTAAAGCAAATTAGTTTCGTTTTTACTGAATAATCACTAAGCAATTATTAGCGAACCATGACACAGCCTCATTAACACTCCCTTGTAGTAGTGAAAACGCTTTATTGTAACAGACGTGTTTGGTTAAAACAACAGTGTCGTCTGCGTACTGAAAGCGAAGCATTTCGGAACAGCAGTAGTGAAATCGTTTATGAAAAAATAAATAAAAGAGGAAATAAAATGAATCCCTGTGGTATACCAGTTTTCAAAGGCAAGCCTGTTGCTGAAATGCAACCGTTTGTCGATTCGAACCATCTGGAAGCGGTCAAAAAAATGTTCGAAAGCATCATGAAGTTCGTCGGAAAATTCTTCAAGGTGATCAATGGTACCTCGACCTGCAACAAAATTAAAGTGGCGATTTAAAATAAGCGAAATTTTTTTCTAGACGCGAAGTCATGCATTGCAATAAGAAATTCTCAACTATTTGGGATAAGATAGGCAAAACTCATATAGGTCGATAACTGCCATATAGGTCAATATTTTTAGGACCTCCTTTTTAAAGGGGCTTTACAATTGCTGTTTTTATGACTGGTGGCGGAGAAGCTGCTTCCGAGAATCTTTAAGTATGACGAGCAAAATCGCTTTTAATGCGTCCGAATTCCGCTGCAGCAAAGATACAAAGATACCATCAATACCATCTGGTTTCTGCCGTTTGAAACCAGAAATTATGCTAACCAGTTCTTCATTTGTTAAATTTGGGAGGAAGGCAGAGGTAGGTATTGATTTATTTAAACCAGAGTGAGATACCGGCACTGAAGATACCCCACTAGCCACTTTTGCAAAGTTGCGAATAAATGTATCAGCTGTATACGAGCAGAATCATCAGTAAACGCATCAGTAGGTTTAGCATGGCTACTTTTTTTTAGCACAAATGTGCTTTATCAGTGACCACATCCGCGCCGGGTTTCTGGCATATCACTGAAGCTGATAGTGAAAATATCGCCGTTTTGCCAATCGGGTGAGGGCAACCACTTCATTCCTTGCGATTTTGTAATTATTACGGAGTTCCGCATTACCCAGGGAGCGTTTAAACCATTTACAAAGCAAATCTCTGTCAGAAATTGCTTCAAAAATATCTAGGGACACCCAGCTGCGACCACGTCTCTGCTTAGCCCTTCTAATACGAGTACAAGAGTGTTGAAGACAACGTAATTGTCGTGCAAATCCTATTATAAACCAGTAGATCCAGCAGAAATAAAAGACCAATCAAACTTTTCAGTTATTGAGTCCCACATGCAATAATAATAATAATAATAATAATAATAATAATAATAATAATAATAATAATAATAATAATAATAATAATAATAATAATAACTATTATTAAGTGATGGCAATGATAATGATCTGGCATTATTGGGACGAGATCCAGAGTAATTTCTAGCAAAACGAGGGTTGTATATGCTTATGAATTTTTCCTGAACTCGCTTGATTGCGTCACTGCCAGATTTAGTGAAGAATAATAAAAGTGAAGAGAAACGAACGCTATAGTGGGCCATCATCCCCTGTGACATGGCAGGTGTGTCTGCACCGTACATTGCTCAAGGGTGCTGCTCTTTTTTTTTTGCGACAAAGACTTGTCTTTAAGGCATAATATTTTTGTTAGATGTGTGCTGTTAGGCCGGTGTTGTGTATGAAGTGAAGTTAAGTCTTGTGTAATATGTTTTCATGTATTCAGCGGTTGTAACTGGCTGTGTCGCTGTAGCGAAAGCCGGCTTGAGTGAGGTGACGGAAGCTTTCTGGCTGCAACCCTTTACATGTCCATAAAAGCTGGTTCGCTTGCAAGATCCGTTTCTTAGAGTCGTTGGTCATGCTACCGGCCGATCCCTACGGCTGAATTCAATAATTTTTTGAACAGCAACAACAGCAGCAATACAATATTCATATGAGAATAATACATTCGCTAATATTATTGTTGTTACTTGCATTATAATAATAACAAATTTTGATAATAATAAAAATATTACTATGTAAGCTCCACATTTTCTTTGAAAAAGTGAGTGTAGTGTTATTTGAGTCGTCACTAACGGGAACGATGCATGCAGTACTACAGTTATTACACCAACTTCGCGTTTTCGGAGCAGCACGTGAATATTTATTGGTGGCTAATTATACCAAAAAAGAGTGATCTCTAGCGAAAATGCTGTGTCGACACTGATGTCGAGTTCTGTCGAGATGGATGCAATAAATTAATAATACTTTTATTCAGCGCGTGCATGAATTAAACCCAGTGCTTTAGCACGAAAAACAGGTCTTCTTTCTAAAACACAGCCATGCCGGTGCTTGAAACTGTTCGAAAAAAAAAACATTATAATGTCATATACTGTGAGTAGGCCCCTTAACGCGTGTATTGTTGCGTCGCAGAAGCGAAGTATTGCACCAGCGTAAAACATTGAATTGCACAATTGGTGGATGCTTTAAAAACTCGCAAATAAGCGCCCCAAGCAAGCAATAACAAAAAAATCTGGGGACCCTTAAGCTTCGCTTTTAGAAGTTTAGCGCGAAAGCGATATCCTGTCTCTAGTGCGTGCTTCAAACACTTAGTGTATGAAATGTTTTTGAACGGTCTATGCACCCACTACCGCGCAAGGGAATAGGCGCGGTAACGTGTGTGCCTTTTGTAGTGGTTGAGAGGTTTTAAACTAGAAGTCACTATGATAAGCACATGTTCCGAGCGAGCGAGTGAGTGAATAAACTTTTAATGGGTTCAGCAAAACGCGTGAATAAATCATGGCATTAGCCAGGTGCGCGTTTTAATCACGTGTTCTGACGCCCGATGGCAATGTACGCGTGTACCACGCGTTATCACTGCAATATTTCTCATTGTGTTGCGAAGCACAGGACATGTGCGTTTCTGAGCATAGAAAGTTATTTTCACCATGTTCAGAAGCGGACGCGAGACAGTGTCGCAGAACACCCGCAAACTACGCAAACAATCCGGGTTCTAACATCCCTCGAACTTTCAATGTTTTCATATTTCATTCGCATCTTTCTCGAATTTTCAGTCTCGCACAAGATGATTCTTCGCACACAACCAACGACGCCGACACGAGAATTTCTGCGAAACCAGCTCTTCAACATTATCTCTGGTCAATAGGTCTTACAAAGTGCCTTCTAATAAACATTACCGCGTAAAAATCTCACCGCGGTGTTCTTGAGCAAGGCGCGCCATGAAACAATTACACTAGCAGCAGCATGGAAACCCGATGAGCGATATATCTTCAAACTTGCTTTTGCGCGTTCTTCGTTTTAAATAAAAGTGTCCGAAATAGCCGGGTCCCCAACCAAGAGCTGGGGCCGCTGTGCAGACCGCATCGAAATTTCCGGAGTCCTCCACTACAGCGTCTCTCAGAATCATATGGTGGTTTTGGGACGTTAATCCCTATATATCAATCAATGCGCAGACCGCAAAGGCATTGAAACAAAGAGGTGTGTTTTATGGTTGTGTACATCCAAATATCAACCTAGGTTTTACGCCCCGAAACCACAACATGATTATGATGGACGCCGTCGTGTAGGGCTCCGTAAATTTCTGTCATTCGGTGCTCTTTAACATGCACTGACATCGCAAACTATATATACACGCTTCCACCATTTGACCTCCATCGAAATATGACCACCACGACCGAAGTCGAACACGCGGCTTTCGGGTCACTACCCGATGACTGTAACCGGCACATCACCGCAGCAGCCGATCGCATCATCGGTAGCAGCAGACGGTTGCGCATTACGACCGTAATGAAACGAATGTAATTGAATTCATTACACTTCCATCAACAGTTAGTAAGACTGTATAGCATGCAATGCACGTAATGAAATACACTATTTCGGATGGCTTTCGTTATGTGCTCTATAAACATAAGAAGCATCATTTAAACTAATGCGTCTTACTTAAAATTCTCATATTTAGAAGACAATAGAACATTTTCGTTCCTGTAATAAACTTGTTTTTTTTTTCTGCTTACTTTTGAGCTGGCAGAAAATACGGCATGCAAGTTGCATTCACGCTATAGCGCACAATAAAAAGCACACTTGTTAAGTGACATTAACAAATATTAGCAACCTGATGCCCGTCTCTGCATATTCTAAAAGAGTCATCCCCATCTAATAGGCTAATATTTTTTTGCAATTAGCTTTTGCAGATTACGATAACATCAGTGACAAAAAGACGTCCAAACTTTTTTCAAGGAACGTGTGCTGCCGACTATACAACCAGACGAAATATATTGAAACCAATGACAGAAAGGGTAGCACTCCCTTTTAAACTAAACGTTTTTCCAGCACAGCGAAGTGACTTGTTCGCTCGAAATTAATAATTAAAAAATGCCCGCAGCTTCCCTCTGGGGAACACTGAGGAGGATGCGGAGCATATAATTGGTTAACGGGGTGTTAAAGTGCGACTTACTTGGGTCGATGGTTAAATTGGTTAACGTGGTTGTGAAATGGGGTGTTAAATTGCGACTTACTTGGGTCGATGGCTAAATTGGTTAACGTGGTTGTAGGAGGGGGTGTTAAATGAGTGAACACGTACACACGTATGCGAAAGGACGGCGCTGGTCGAAGGGACGTCGATCATTGTGTTTGTGGATTCGTTGGAATTCATTTCACCGCGACCTTGGACGTCGACGCGCCGTACAAACCAACCGACGAGCGGCAACTGAGCGAGCGAGCGCCGACCTTGAGTATATATACAGCGCGACGGCGCATGCACTGTCAGCTGTTGAATGTTCTCGAAGGAGAAGCGCGCGCGCGGCACAGATGGCGACGGCGCGACGGCGCATGCGCTGTCAGCTGTCGAATGTTCTCGAAGGAGAAGCGCGCGCGGCACAGATGGTGGGCGACGGCGCGACGGCGCATGCGCGCGCGTCAGCTGTCGAATGTTCGAGAAGCGGTGCGGACGGCGCGGACGGCGCGGACGGCGCACTACAAGGCGCGAGTATAAGATGCTTCCGCATCTAAAAAAACACTTGATCCACAATTGAGCAACCAAAAAACCACTCGTTGTAGTGGGGCTTATCAGTCAGCGATCACGGTTTGCTCTTGGTCACGATAGCCGACATCGAACTGCTCTTTTTATGCTTGCCACTTTGTCTGCCGCGCGGCATACGTTATCGCGCCACTTTTGAAAGCTTAAGGTCTGTACGCCACGTAGTGTGAAAACCAACGGACTAAAACGATGCCCTGAATTCCTGAGTGTGTGAGAGACGCCATGGTGGAGGGCTCCAGAAGTTTCGACCAGCTGAAGTTCTTTAACTTTACATTCATTAACACAGATATTGATGAACGCTGAAATGTCATTCAGTTCACTTTATAGGCGAAAACAGTAAATCCGTCACTTGAGCGTGTACAACGTCTCACGCTAAACATACTCATGAGAAAAAAATTCGATCGATTTTAAAAGTTGATTTGATTGATTAATATGTGGGGTTTAACATCCCAAACCCACCATATCGTTATCAGAGATGCTGTGGTGGAGGGCTCCAAAAAATTTGACCAGCTGGGGTTCTTTAACTTTACATTTATTACTTTCGACATTGATGAACACTGAAATGTGATTCAGTGCAATTATAGGCGAAAAACCGGCACGGTAAATCAGTCACTAAAGCGTGTACCTGTATTCATAAAAAAGAACGTCTAACGCTAAAAAAATACCCATGAGAGAAAAAATTGAACGAACCTAATTGTTGATTGTTTGGTTGATATGTGAGGGTTAAAGTACCAGAACTATCATATGATTATGAAATACACCGAGGTGGAGGGCTCAGGAAATTTTGACCAGCTGGGGTTCTTAACCTTACATTCACTACCTTTTCACTGATGAACACTGAAATTTGACTCAGTGCATTTTATTGGCGGGAAACCGGCATGGTAGGTCAGTCACTAGAGCGTGCGCCTGTATTCATAAAAAAACGTCTCACGCTAAAAAATATATATAAGAGAAAACTTCGATCGATCGTAATTGTTTATTTGATTGATTGGCATGTGGGGCTTAACGTCCCAAAACCCTGATATAATCATAAAAGACGCCGTAGTGAAGGGATCCAGAAATTTCGACCACCTCGGTTTCTTTAACTTTACAATCATTAAATTCGACACTGATGAACACTGAGTTGTGATTCAGTGCAATTTATGGATGGAAAACCGGCGGGGTAAATCAGTCAGTAGAGCGTGTACCTGTATTAAAAACCGCCTCACGCTGAAAATATTCATATGAGAAAACATTGAACGATCCTAATTTGTTATTTGATTGATTGATATGAGGGGTTTAACGTCTCAAGACCACCATCTGAGTATGAGAGACATTGTAGTAGAGGGCTCCGGAAATTTTGACCAGCTGTGGTTTTTTAAACTTTACATTCATTACCTTCAACCTTGATGAACACTGAAATGTTATTGAGTTCATTTCATGGGCGGGAAACCAGCGTGGTAAATCAGACACTAGAACGTGTGCTTGTACTCATAAAAATGTCTCAAGTTGAAAAATATCCATAAGAAAAAACCTCGATTGATCCTGATTGTATATTCAATTGATTTATATGTGGAGTTTTACGTCCCAGAATCACCATAAGATTATGAAAGACGCCGGGATGCAGGGCTCCGGAAATTCTGACTAGCTGGGGTTCTCTAAAATTACATTCATTAACTTCGACATTGATGAACATTGAAATTTGATACAGTGCATTTTATGGGCGGGATACCGACGTGGTAAATCAGTCATTAGAGCGCGTGCCTGTATTCATAAAAAAAGATCTCACACTAAAAAGTTTGCTGAGAGAAAACTTCGATCGAACCTATATGTTGATTTGATTAAATGATATGTGAAGTTTAACGTCCCAAGACCATCATGTTATCATGAGAGACACCCTTGTGGAGGGCGTCACAAATTTTGACCAGCTGAGGTTTTTTAACTTTAAATTTATTACCGTGGATATTGATGAACACCGAAATGGGATTCAGTTCAATTTATGCGCGGCAAACCACCGTGGCAAATCGGTTACTAGAGCATGAGCCTGTATTCATAAAAAAGTCTCACGCTAAAAATTATTCATAAGAAAAAAGTTTGATCGATCCTAATTTGTTATTTGATTGATTGATATGTGGTCTTTAATGTCCCAACAACCATATGATTATGAGTGATGCCGTGGTAGAGGGTTCCGGAAATTTTGACCAGCTGGGTTTCTTTAAATTTACATTGATTAACTTTGACATTGATGAACGCTGAAATGTTATTAAGAGCATTTTGTGGGTGAGGAGCCGGCGTGGTACATCAATCAAAAGAGCATGTGCCTGTATTCATAGAAAAGTCTCACGCTAAAAAATATTGATAAGAGAAATCTTCGATCGATCCTGATTGTGTATTTTATTGATTAATATGTGGAGTTTAACGTCCCAAAACCACCATATGATTATGAGAGACGCCGTGATGGAGGGCTCCAAAATTTTTTACCAGATGGGTTCTACAACTTAACATTCATTAACTTCGACATTTATGAACACTGAAATGTGATTCAGTGCGTTTTATGGGCCGCAAACTGGCGTGGTATATCGGTAACAAGAGCGTTTGCGTTTATTCATAAGAAAAGGTCTGACGCTAAAAATATTAATTAAAGAAACCTTCGATCGATCCTAAATGTGTATTTGATTGATTGGCAGCATTTTATGGGCGGGAAACCGGAGTGGTAACTCCTTCACTAGAGCGTGTGCCTGTATTCATACAAAAATGTCTCACGCTAAAAAATATTCATAAGACAAAGCTTTGATCGATCCTAATCGTTGGTTTGGTCGATTTTTAAGTAGAATTTAACGTTCCAAAACCACCATATGTTTATAAGAGACACTGTGGTGGAGGGCTCCAAAAATTTTTACCAGCTGGGGTTCTTTAACTTCAAATTCATTACCTTGGACATTGATGAACACTGAATAGTGATTCAATGCATTTTATGGACAAAAACCGGCGTGGTAAATCAGTCACTAGAGCGTGTGCCTTATTCATAAAAACATGTTTCAAGCCAAACATATTCACAGAGAACATTTTGATCAACTCTAATTGTTGATTTGTTTGATTGATATGTGGAGTTAGACGTTCCGATATATGATTATGAGAGACGCCGTAGTGGATGGCTGCGAAAATTTTGACCAGCTTGGGTGCTTTACATTACATTCATTACTACGACATTGATGAACACTGAAATTTGATTCAGTGCAGTTTATTGGCGGGCAACCGGCGTGGTAAATCGGTCAATAGAGCATGTACTTGTAATCATGAAATAATGGCTTACGCTAATGTTTATTCGAAAGAGAAAGCCTCGATCTATCCTAATTTGATGTTTGATTATTTGATATGTGGGGTCTAACGTCCCAAATCCGTGATATAATCATGAAAGACGCGGTAGTGAAGTGATCCAGATCTTTCGACCACATCGGGTTCTTTAATTTTACATTCATTAACTTTAGACATTAATGAACACTGATATTTGATACCGTGCATTTTATGGGCGGCATACCGGCGTGGTAAATCTGTCACTGGAGAGTGTACCTGTATTCATAAAAGACTACGTCTCACGCTAAAAAGTTTGCTGAGAGAAAACTTCTATCAATTCTGCTTGTTGATTTCATTGATTTATATGAGAGTTTAACGTCCCAAAACCACCATATGATTATGAGAGACGCCGTAGTGCAGAGCTAGAGAAATTTTGACCAGCTGGCGCTCTTTAAGTTAACAATCATTACTTCGAATTTGATGAACACTGAAATGTGATTCAGTGCAATTTCTGGGCGGGAAACCGGCGTGGTAAATTACTAACTAGAGCTTGTGCCTGTATTCATAAAAAAACGTCTCACTATAAAACTATTCATAAGAGAAATCTTCGATCGATCGTACTTGTTGAATTAATTTATTGATAGGGGGGAGGGGGGGTTAACGTTTCAAAACCACCACATGATTAGGTGAGACGCCGTAGTTGAGGGCTCTGAAAATTTTCACAAGCTGGGGTTCTTTAACTTAACATTCATTACTTCGAAATTGATGAACACTGATATGTGATTCAGTGCGTTTTATGGGCGGAAAACCGCAGATGTAAATAAGTAACTAGAGCGGGTGCCTATATTTATAAAAAACGTCTCAGGCTAAAAAATATTCATAAGAGAACCTTTCAATTGATCCTTATTGTTGATTTAAATGATTTATATATGGGGTTTAACATCCCAAAACCACCATATGAGTATGAGAAATGCCGTGGTGGAGGGCTCCGGAAATTTCGAACAGCTGAGGTTCATTAACTTTTCATTCAATAACTTCGACTTTGATGAACACTAACATGTGATTGAGTGCCTTTTATTGGCGGGAAACTGCAGTTGTAAATAAGTCACTAGAGCGGGTGCCTCTATTCATAAAAAAGCCTCACGCTAAAAAATATTCGAAAGAGAAAACTTCGATCGACCCTAATTGTTTATTTGATTGATTTATATGTGGGGTTTAACATCCCAAAACCACCACATGATTATGAGAGACGCCGTGGTGGAGGTCTCCGAAATGTTTGACCAGCCGGGGTTCTACAACTTTACATTCATTAACTTTGACATTGATGAACACTGATATGTGATTCAGTGCATTCTATGGGCGGGAAACCGGCGTGGTAAGTCAGTCACTAGAGCATGTGCGTGTATTCATAAAAGCGTCTTTCGCTAAAAAAATATTCGTAAGAGAAAACTTCGATAGATCCTAATTTGTTATTTGATTAATTGATATCTGAGGTTTAACGTCCCAAAACCACTATATGATTATGAGAGACGCCGTAGTGAAGAGCTGCGAAAATTTTGACCAGCTTGGGTGCTTTAACTTTACATTCATTACTTCGACATTGATTAACACCGAAGTTTTATTCAGTGCAATTTATGGGCGGCAAACCGGCGGGGTAAATTAGTAACTAGAGCGTGTGCCTGTATTCATGAAGGAACGTCTCGCGCTAAAAAATATTCATAAGAAAAATTTTCAATCGATCCTAATTGGTTATTTGATTGATGTATATGTGGAGTTTAACGTCCCAAAACCAGCAAATGTATATGAGAGACGCCTTGGTGGAGGGCTCTAGAAATTCTGACCAGCTGGGGTTCTTTAACTTTAGAGTCAATACCTTCGACATTGAGGAACACTGAAATTTGATATAGTGCATTTGATGGACGGAAAACCAGCGTGGTAAATAACTCACTAGCGCATGTGCCTGTATTCGAAAAAACGTCTTTCGCTAAAAAATATTCATAAGACAAAACTTCGATCGATCCTAATTGTTGATTTGATTGATTGATATGTGGGGTTTAACGTTCCGAAACCGCCATATGATTATAAATCAAGCCGTAGGGGACAGCTCCAGACATTTTTACCAACTTGGGTTTTTAACTTTACATTCAATACTTTGACATTGATTAACACTGAAATGTGATTCAGTGCATTTTATGGGCGGAAAACCGGCTTGGTAAATCATTCACTGGAGCGTGTGCCTGTATTCATAAAAAACGTCTCACGCTGAAAAATGCTCGTGAGAGAAAACTTCGATTGATCGTGATTGTTGATTTCATTGATTGATATGTGGGGTTTAACGTTCCGAAATCACCATATGATTATGAGTGAAGCCGTAGGGGACAGCTCTAGAAATTTTGACCAGCTTGGGTGTTTTAACTTTACATTCACTGCCTTGGACATTGATTAACAATGAAATGTGTGTGATTCGGTGCATTTTATTGGCGGGAAGCCGGCGTGGTAAATCAGTTACTAGAGCGTGTGTCTGTATTCCTAAAAAAGGCCTCACGCTAAAAAAATATTCAAAAAAGAAATCTTCGATCGATCCTAATTGTTGGTGTGATTGATTCATATGTGAGGTTTAGCATCCCAAAACCACGATATGATTATGAGAGACGCCGTAGTTGAGGGCTACGAAAATTTTGACGAGCCGGGGTTCTTTAACCTTACATTCATTAACTTCTACATTGATGAACACTGAAATGTGATTCAGTGCATTCTATGGGCGGGAAACCACCGTAATAAATCATTCTCTAAAGCGTGTGTCTGTAATAAGAAAAAACGTCTCACGCTAAAATATATTCATGAGACAAAACATCGATCGATTCTAATTGTTAGTTTATTGATTTTTATGCGGAGTTTAACGTCCCAAAACCACCATATGAATATGAAAGACGCCGTGGTGGAGGGCTCAGAAAATTCCGACAAAGTGGGGTTCTTTAACTTTACATTCGTTAACTTCCACTTTGATGAACCCTGAAATGTGGTTCAGAGTATTTAACGGCGAGAAACCGGCGTGGTAAACCAGTCCCTAGTGAATGTGTTTGTATTTATACAAAAACATCTCATGCTAAAAAAATATTCACAGGACTCTTTCGATCGATCCTAATTGTTGATTTTAATTATTTATATGTGGGGTTTAACGTCCCAAAACCACGGTATCATTATGAGAGACGCCGTGGTGCAGGGCTCTGGAAATTTTGACTAGCAGGGATTCTTTAGCTTTACATTCAATAACTTCGCCATTAATGAACACTGAAATGTGATTCAGTGCATTTTATAGGCGGGAAACAGGTGTCGTAAATCAATACCTAGTGCGTGTGCCTGTATTCATTAAAAAAAACGTCTCATGCTAAAAAATATTCATAACAGAAAACTTCTATCGATCCTGATTGTTGAGTTTATTGATTGATATCTAGGGTGTAACGTCCCAAAACCACCATAGGATTATGGGAGACGTCATAGTGGAGGGCTCCGGTCATTTTCACCAGCTGGGGTTCTTTAACTTTACATTCATTAACTTCGACATTGATGAACACTGAAATGTGATTCAGTGCATTAATTCTTTGGGTGGAAAATTGGCATGGTAAATGAGTCACTAGAGCACGTGCCTGTATTCACACAAAAAAAAAACGTCTCACGCTAAAAAATATTCATAAGAGAATACTTCGATCGATCCTGATTGTGTATTTCATTGATTGATATGTGGGGTTTAACCTCCCAAAACCATCATGGACAAGGCGGCTGCAGCGACAACACAATGCTCACGCAGTGCTTCTTTATTGTGCAGTTTCTGGCCAGCCTTGTGGATTCCCCGGCACTCTGCCTGGACGGCGTGGCGGTTCGGAATGCTTCAACTTGCACAAACCAACACGCCGATCACCGCAGATATATGCAGTCTGCCCTTCCTGTCTTGCAGCCGAAAGATCGACTTAGTTCAACTATTGTGCCTGCGCTGTCCCCAAGTATCTACGCTGACTATCAACTGAGTCAACAAACCTTGATCAAGCCCAACTTCACCACGTCCCTAGCATCGGATATAAAGGGCTCCCAGCCACAGCGCAGCTTCAGTGGGCAAGGCAGCAGCAGCGGTGCTTCTTTATTGTGCAGGTATGTTATTTGGACAACGCACACTCTATCCGTTCAAATGATCGTTTCTTGCTGCTGCTCTGTTGCCCACAGACCATTGTATCTCTAAATGTTTCCATTTATGCCCAGCTTGTGTACTGTTTGAGTTCTCTGTGCTTGAGTGGAGACGTTTAGCTAAAACCTGGGCCAAGGGGTATAAGAGGTACCTCTACTAGTAATTCCGGCACTGACTCTGGAGTATCTACTCTCTTACCGAGTGGGGATGTGCGCCGAACCAATAGCCACGTGGTATCCATAGATAGTGAACCTTCTGTTTCTGCCATATTTTTCAGCCTGCTAGCTGGGCAAAATAAAATAGCCCAGGATATTGGCGAGTTTTGTTCTTCAGTCAATTCGCGCTTTGAGGCTGTTCAGTCGCGACTTAACGCTCTAGAGTCATCCAGTACTATGTCTAACGCATCTAAAAATATGGTAGAAGATTCAAAAAGCTCAGTTTGTTCTCTTAATAAGAAGGTAATTACGCTCACGGCTCAGAACGATGACTTAGAAAATATACTGCGCCGTAATAACTTGATTCTTCACGGTATTCCTGAATCTCCAGATGATGATGATAAGTCATTGACCAACGTCGTTTCAAAATTTTTCATGAAAACGCTGAGCATGGATCGCCCACAAATCGAAAGGTGTCATAGGTTCGGTAGGCGTCACACAGGCCGCACCCGCCCTATCATTTTCAGGTTGCTGGATTTTCGTGAGAAAATTCATATTCTTAAAAACGCATCAAAGCTGAAGGGCTCCGATCAACGCATATTCGAAGACTATTCTGATAACGTACGTTTCATCAGAAGAAAGCTATGGGAGGAAACCAGAACCCATCGCAACAGCGGCTGTTCCGTGCACATTGTTTACAAACACGTGTTTATTGATAACATACGCTGCAACTGGGACGCGCAGTCTAACACAATTTTTCAGTCTCGTAATCGCGATACTGTGGTGATGGCATCTCCTTCGGCCCCTACTCCTACTTCTTGTCGACACCCCCATGATTTCCCTGATAATCTTCGCATTTTAAATATTAATGCAAGAAGTTTAGTTGACAAGTTTCCTGATTTCTTGTCACTAACTTGGTCCTACTTCCCTAATATCATCGGTGTCACGTAAACTTGGTTTCATAACGAAATTTGTGATACCGAGATTTCGCTGCCGAGCTTCAATGTCGTAAGAGGTGATCGAATCGATGGTAGAGGCGGTGGTGTTGCTTTATATTTACATTCCGACTTAATGTTTTCTGTTCTTGATGCTGTGTCTCAAACTGAATCGGTTTGGTGTAAAGTTTACTTTGAAACATTGACTTTCGTTATTGGTGTCTTTTACCGTCCACCTAACCTCATCACGGACTCTTTGGTTTCCCTGAGTGCATTCGTCCAAGAAATAGCTCCTCATTCACCAAATCTAATATGTATGGGTGATTTTAATCGCCCCGATATAAACTGGACGTCGTTATCTGTGTTAGGTCATGCTTCCCAACCTCACAGAGAAACATTGAACTTGTCACTAACTTACGGCCTAAAGCAAATAGTCAGTGATGCCACAAGAGGCATGGCGATTTTAGATCTTTTATTCTTCTGCCCTAGAGTCTGCGTATATGGTTATGTGTGCACTGTGGTGGATGGCATATCGGATCATAAAGCTGTTTTTGCATCTATTTCATGTCCTGTACCGAAAGCCCGATACATCTATTCTACTTTCCGCAATATGAGCAATGCTGACGATATTGGTATTATTGATACACTTAGCACTTCTTTTGCCCAGTTTGAAGCGATTGGTGTTTCCGAAGATGTTGATACTTTAACGAAATTCTTCAGTGATCTTGTTTTAAAGTGCATTATGCGTTTTGTACCCTTAAAAACAATTCAGAGTTGCCTTGATCACACGGGAAATTTTGCACCTATCGCGACGACTTGGGCGTTTGCGGCGTGTTTAACGCACTGGTGATGTTATTCTTGCCGCACAATTCATTGCTCTGAAGGGGGAACTTCGAAGCAAAACAAATGCTGCTCGTGATTTTTACTATCGAGTTACACTCCCCGGTTTGCTTAGAAATAATCCACGTAAATTTTGGAAATCTCCTACCAATGTATTCTGACACTGACACACTTGAAATAAACGGCACAGTTACAGGCGATACAGCTCTTATTGCAGATGCATTCAATGATTACTTTCAATCTGTTTTACACTTGATAACTCCGTTGTTCCTACTTTTATAGGGCATACTTGCAGTTCTATTGACGATATTGTTGTTTCAAACCAGGGTGTGCTGAATCTCAATTTAAAACTCGATCCGAGTAAGAAAGGTAGTCCTGATAATATAGACAACGAATTCCTCATTAGGTACTCCTTATGGACTAGTCGGTACTTAACCATTATCTTTCAGAGATCTCTCTCGACGTCTGTTGTCCCTACAACGTGGAAATCGGCTAAAATTCTTCTGTTATACAAATCCGGAAAAAAGTAGTCCTTATTGAACTACAGACCCATCTCTATCACATCCCATTTTTGTAAAATACTCGAACACATAATTTTCAAGCAAATCATAGAATTTTTAGAGTGCAATAATGTTTTATCTGATGCCCAGCATGGTTTTCGACGCGGCTTTAGTACCATAACCCAGCTCAGTGAATTCGCTCATGACATCCTCCAGGTCCTTGATGCTGGTGATCAAATTGAGGCAATATTCATAGACTTTTCCAAAGCTTTCGACACTGTTTCACATTACAAACTGCTAAAAAAGCTCACTGCTATTCTAAAAAACGAAGCATTAGTAAACTGGATTTCTTCTTTCCTATCCAATAGGTCTCAGTACTTACAATTCAAGTCTTCTCATTCCTCCACTTTCATTAACTTATTTTATTTTATTTTATTGATTGATATTTGCAGTGTAACGTCCCAAAACCACCATATGATTATGAGAGTTATCGTAGTGGAGTGCTCCGCAAATGTTGACCAGGTGGGTTTTTTTAACTTTACATTCATTAACTTTGACATTGATGAACACTGCAATGTGATTCAGTGCATTTTATTGGCGGGAAACCGGCGTGGTAAATCATTCAATAGAGCGTGTGTCTGTATTCACACACAAGAACGTCTCACGCTAAAAAAATTCATAAGAGAAACCTTTGATCGATACTAATTATTGATTTATTGATTGATATGTGGAGTTTAACGTCCCAAACCCCATATATGATTATGAGAGACGCCATAGTGGAGGGCTCCGGACATTTTCACCAGCTGGGGTTCTTTAACTCTACATTCATTAACTTGACATTGGTGAACACTGAGATGTGATTCAGTGCATTTTATGGGCGAAAAACCGAAGTGGTAAATTATTCACTAGAGTGTGTGCCTGTATTTATAAAAACATCTCACGCTAAATAATATTCATAAGAGAAAACTTCGATCGATCCTAATTTGTTATTTGAATGATTGATATGTGGGGTTTACGTCTCAAAACCATGATATAATCATGAGAGACGCCGTAGTGAAGAGATTCCGAAATTTTGACCACCTCGGGTTCTTTAACTTTACATTCATTAACTTCGGCATTGATAAACATTGAAATGTGATTCAGTGCATTTTATGGGTTGTAAACCTGTAAACCGGCATGGTAAGTCAATCACTAGAGCGTGTGCCTGTATTCATAAAAAACGTCTCATGCTAAAAAATAGTCATAAGAGAAAACTTCGATGGATCCTAATTGTATTTGATTGATTAATATGTGGGGTTAACGTCCCCAAACCACCATGTGTTTATGAGAGACGCTGTGGTGGAGGGCTCCGGAAATTTCGACCAGCTGGGGTTTTCTAACTTTAAATTTATTACCTTCGTAATTGATGAACACTGAATTATCATTCAGTGCATTTTATGGGTGGGAAACCGGCGTGGTAAATCAGTCACTAGAGGGTGTGTCTGTATTCATAAAAAAACGTCTCACGCTAGAAAGTGCTCATGACAGAAAACTTCTACCGATTCTAATTGTTGATTTGATTGATTGATATGTGGAGTATAACGTCGCAAATCATCTTGTGATCATGAGAAACACCGTAGTGGAGGGCTCCGGAAATTTTGACCAGCTGGGGTTTTTTAAATTTACATTCATTACCTGCGACATTGATGAACACTGAAATGCGATTCAGTGCATTTTATGGGCGGGAAACCAGCATGGTAGGTCAGTCACTAGGACGTGTGCCTGTATTCATAAATTGTAGATTTGATTGAATGATATGTGGGTAGTATATTCCAAAACCACCATATGATTATGGGAGATGCTGTAGTGGAGGGCTCCGGAAATTTTGACCAGCTGGGGTTCTTTACCGTGCACCCAAAGTTGAGCTCATGGGCCTACAGCATTTTCGCCTTCATCGAAAATGCAGCCGTCGCAGCTGGGATTTGAATCCATGACCCACGGGTCAGCAGCCGACTACCTTAGTCACTAGACCACCGCGACGAGGCACCCTATGGTTGAAGAGCTTTGTCAATTCAATCGAGCCCGTAGAGCTTTGTCAATTCAACCGAGCTCGTGGTCACAGGTTCGATTTCCGACCACCAGGGCAACCTTTCGTTAGGTACCTAAATACAAGTGCCTTTGTATAGAAAGATTTACGCACACAATACTAATCAACTGCAGCTGGATAAAACTCATTAGAAGCACCTACAATGGCGTTTGACAGCGCTGCCTTTACAACCTATGGTTATTAAGACTACCGTCTTAGATGCCTCACCAAGCACAAAAATTTACCGTATGCGTCACAGCCGACAAAAGAGTTGCGAAAAAGTACTTATCACACGATGATTGCGACACGATGGAGGCAAACTTTTCATCACATTATGACGTCACTATATGGCCAGTATTTGCAGCGTATTCATGACGTCATCAGATAACATGACTGAGGGTAGTCTAATCATGGAGGCAGTGCTAGACCAAGTGAGATCCAGAAAGCTTCCATTTCCTGCGATCGTGCAGGTAGTGCTTACACAAAGCACTTCCTACTTCGTATTCAGCGTGCAACATCGTCAGCATGTTCATGCGGCCACGACGACGAGGATATTTGTCACCTCTTGCTCGACTGTCCGAAACACGACACACACCGAAGGCGACTAGAACAGGAACTCCATAAGTTAGATCCCGAGCAGCCATTTGCGTTGAATAAAATACTAGGTCCATGGCCATCCAAAACAAATGGCAAAGAAACGAAGATGCTGCAACACTTCTTCGAAGAAACGAAAATTTGTGACGAATACTGAGTGGACAAAAGTTAAAAGTGAGCGTGACGTCTACGTGTTTGTTCTGCCCATAGCAGAATTTTCGCTCTCACCCATGTAGGACTGTATATATGTATATATGCTATAGTTTTTTAATTATTATTCTTTATTTGTACCAATCAAGTGGAAAGGGGTAGCCGTCGCCAAGTAACGGTGACGTAAACTCCTTCGTTTATTTGTTATTTCAGTAAAAACGTGGAAAAATTACGTTGTTTGCAGAAAGTCCTTCGGGAAAGAGGGTAGCAGGTTTTGGTGCATCTACTGAGAAGGCGATAATGGTTTTCTTCGTTCGGGTCGCCCGAAAGAATGCCTATAGAACACTGCTATTTTTTGTCGTATGCAAACGTACAAGGACGCGAAAGAATAAAAAAGAACAGCATTGCCACGGAGTAAATGAGAATAAGTGGGGCGAAGCGGTCTGTCTGTCTGTCTGTCTGTCTGTCTATCTGTCTGTCTGTCTGTCTGTCTGTCTGTCTGTCTGTCTGTCTGTCTGTCTGTCTGTCTGTCTGTCTGTCTGTCTGTCTGTCTGTCTGTCTGTCTGTCTGTCTGTCTGTCTGTCTGTCTGTCTGTGTGCATGCTGGGCTGGCTACGTCACCGGAAGGACGCTGGATTGCCTTAGAAAATAAGGAGATTCGTCCCAAAAGAGATGGAGCAGTTCGTAACTTGCCACCAACAAGAGGGGCGCACTGATTGCCTAGTATTTAGAGAGGAGGAAATAGAGGAAATTAGATTGGAGGAAATGAAGTTAAAAAAGTAGAGTAAATGAAGATTGGAGGAAAGGAACTTGAAAATATACAGGAAATTAAGATTGTAAAGGACAAATGAAGAAAGAAAAAGGAAATAACCAGGAAATAAACAAGCCGCTGACCCGGGGGAAATAAAGTAAGATAGCATGAAAATATCTACAACTGAATAGCCCAATAATTTTAGTGCCGAAATCTTAGCATGACATGATATGGCTCGTCGTTCTGAGCAGCATACCCTGTCGGAAACAAGCACTCATCAAGGGTCCCCATTTGAGTGCATGCATCCTATGTTAGTTAACGCGGCATGCGCACTGCATAACCAATGCGTGGCACTCTAAGATAAAATGTTCGTCGAGTGTCTCGTAGGAGCCACACGACGTACACGATGAACTTCCCACACGTACTTGATGGTGGATGTATAATGTTCACGCACCATCACAGAGTGAACCCACAACTACAGTAAAAAGATTCTAGCACTACGAGACGAGACACGAACACGGGAAAGAAACGATTTCTTTGCACGCTCTTCCGTGGCATGCATGGTTGAACCATATATTTTAAGAATTTTTTTAACATATGGGCTGTGGCACATATTGAGATTCCATCATTTGTTCATAAAAAGCTATCAAGTGATCACAGGCAAGATAAGTTATGACATTGCACAATTAAACACGTTTTTTCCTTTCTGTGAAGTAGTAATTTGTAATTGTGGAAATAACTAGCTGTAACATTGTCATGCTTTGCACAGAGTGGTTGAGTGCACCCAATTCAGCTGGGGTCTTCTCAACATTTTTAGTCTTCTGAACATTTTTAGCACTTTTGCTGTTTTTAACATTCTTATTCTTGTTCTTGTTGGTCTTTTCTTGTGGCTAATACCCACCGTGGGAAATTGGCCAATGATTGAGTGGTATTATAAAACCTTAATTAAATTTTCAGTAAATTAGAAGTTACAAAATGGAAGCGTTATGAAGTTTAGAACAAAATTTTGATGATCACTGAAATGTACCCACTATAAACTTTTTGTATTAGTAATAGACAATAACCTAGATCAAAGCGTGACTTAAAAAAAAAGAAAATGTAACCTTCATACCCATAGTTTGGTCAACAATTCACTTATTGATCTACCTTCGGCAATTATAAATTATTTGAAATATTGCGAAAATCTTAGTGAATATATATTGTAAGTGAATCTCTGGTCCCTGGTTCAACCTAATCAACTTTTTTTATTTCACAACGAACAATCCTTCAGTCATTAAAGCATTTTATTTTAAATGCGAAGCATTTCTTAGGCGAATTTAGGCGACTTTGGGCATATCTATCGATTTATCTATCTTTCTAGCCGCTTACGTGCTCTCGTGGTCACCCCCTTAACTTGGCGTGAACCAAAATTATCATGGGTGGGTAAGATGGTTCGACGAATATCACGCGATGGTCAAGATATGAGTAATGTCACAATCCCGTCGCGTAACTCGTCAAACACTTCGCGCTGGACAGTGGCATATACACACTTATGGGTATGTGCCGCTGATATGCGGGTATATGCCACAGGAGATCGACACTTAGTATCTACCCATGAACGACGAGAACACACATGGGCAATTTTAGCGCACTAGCGTTAAGAAATACCCGGCATTGGTAGCGTCGACCCGACGAACGCAAAGAATCAATTTCAGGGTCCCAGCTGGAATCGAACCCAAGCGTTTTGCGTGGCAATTAAGTCTTTTACCACAGAGCTACGCCCGGTCTCGGAACTACTTTTGAAACAGACGTTAATCTTCATGAAACGTCAATAGTGGTTGCAGTGCTGCCTACCCAATTTTATAAACGTTACATATGTACTCCTTTGATACAGCCGTAACGTCGGGTTAACGTCAATTGTACTTAGCGGTCATGCGCCGACGAAGATTTATCTAGCAGTGTCCAGGGCCAGCATCTTCACGAGCTTCAGCGCTTCATATCAGCTTCTGGTGTTGCTCATACGCATGTTCCAGTTGGCATCGTTGTGCAAGTGCAAACAAATGGTTATATGAACATCTGCAACTCTTCAACATATCTCTGAGAATGCAATATTTGTACATATGTTTAGCGTCCTTTCATGACGTGTCGCTCATTAAAAAAACTTGCAACACGGTCACCTTCCCTCCGCAGGCTTTGCATAACGGCGATTCCCAGGTACGTGGGATCTGCCGAATTTTTTTATCCATTGTTTCCCTTCTGCAACAGCGCTGAGGGTACTAAACTATAGACTTTATTTAGAAGAATGTATGGACAGTGAGAAGCATTTGTTTCTGAGGCTTAATTTTATGAATATACAACTTCCTTGAAGCAGGCATGGGCGCCCTTTGAGCAGCATACATGCTTTATTCTTCAGTGCACTTTGCAATGAAACGCGACAGTACATCTGTTCTGGGACATGGTGTGTAATACATGTACGCAGCTAAGAATCAAAATAAGCTGCTCACTTTAATGATTGCCGAAATATCGGCGGTTCTTTATGTCACCATGGGGCAGTTACGGTAAAAGGTGCACTTTGTATAGGTGACAATAATTTCATTAAAGCTGGCAGGCGAGATGAATCTGTCGGCGAACATTTTCGGTGCCATATGTCATTGTCTTTTATCTTTCTTGGTATGAAGCACACAACTTTGCACCGCTGCACATGTGCTTTTGTTAATCTGCCCTTTCTTTTTTTTTTCTTCTTTCACCCCTCTATATACTCGTACGTTTGCAATAAACGTTTAGTTGAAGTTAAGCGCTTGCGTACTTGTGTTCCTGTGTAAAAGTTGTGCGCTTCCTATCAAGATGGATTCGTACCAACTGGTCCGATATAATTGTTTGTTAAGTCATTCTGTTTTGACACGCTTAAGCAATACAGAAAGGAAAATCGTATATCAGCCAAGTTCACAGAAAGCGTGAATACTGCACTTGTAGTTGCCGCAAAGCAAAGCGCAGACAAGGTGAATATTCCCAACGTGAGTGAGAGTCAGAAAGGGGCAGGCAAGACTTTTAAGCGTAAGGGCGAGGTGACGGCGTGATAATAATACTAATAATAATAATAATAATAATAATAATAATAATAATAATAATAATAATAATAATAATAATAATAATAATAATAATAATAATAATAATAATAATAATATCTGGGGCCTTATGTCCCGAAAACCGTGATCTGATTATGAGAAATGCTGTAGTGGAGGGCTCCGAAACTTTTGACCATCTGATGTTGTTTAAAGTGCACTGACATCATGCTGGCCTCAACCACTTGGCCTCCATCAAATGCGACCGCCGGGATCAAAGCCGGGCCCTTCGGGCTGGCACCCGAGCACCATAGCCCCTGGTCCACCGTGGCGGACAGGTTAGGGTGTGACTAACGCTGTGACAAGAAAGCTGAATAAGAGGGCCTCTGGCCACATTTGCCTTTCCGTACAATAGAAACTTTTAATTTATATATATATATATATATATATATATATATATATATATATATATATATATATATATATGTGGGGGGGGGGGAAGAAGTATGTACTTAAGGGCTTGTTTTTTCAGTTTTGAATCAATAATAATGACATCTAACAGACAATAATGCAAAGGAAAGTATAGGGGAAGGTATTAATGTTGTTGTTGTTGTTTTGTGGGGATTAACGTCCCTAAACCACGATGTGGCTATGAGAAACACCGTAGTGGAGGACTCCGGAAATTTCGACCACCTGGGGTTATTTAAACTGCACCCAAATCTGAGCACACGTGTCTACAACATTTCCTCCTCCATCGGAAATGCAGCCGCCGCAGCCGGCATTCTAACCCGCGACCTGTCATGCAAGGATTCACGGCGAAATTTAGAATTACAGTTAAATAACGAAGACCTGAGCTAGCTGGTGAGTATTCCTTCTGAGATAAAAAAGGGGGGTGAGGCGTGCAAACATGTACACAAGAAGGACACCACAAACCTTTGTGTTGTTTTCACATCTTATGTCCGTGCTGGCACGCCCTGTTTTCCAAGCAACGGTGTTTCGCTCTGAAAACGTCCGTCAGATGTAACTTGGCATTCAATGCAATCTCCAGATGACCGCCCTCTTCTTTCATTGCTTATGCTGTTGTCTTTTATTCCTCGGGAAGCCAGAGTTAGTGAAAATGCTATAGCCCCATGTGCTCAGATTTGGGTGCACGTTAAAGCATAGAGTTTCCTAATATACACTAGAGGGAACTCTGGCGCTAGTGTCTATGGGAGCTGCAACACACGGCACTTCAGCGAGCATGGGAACGATGGTTAGTGCACAGATTGGCCTAATATTCGTACGTCTGGCCTGCTTCTGGCTCCGTGTGTGTTCCCGTGGCTTGGAGCTGTTTTCTCGCGAAACAAAAATCAGCAAATGTTCAGCGGTTGTGCTTCACCACCTTATCTTTTTAGGCTTACCGTTTGAAAATCGTCACGAAGTTTAAAAGGGATTGTTCCCTTCCTCGAAACAAAACCGAAACAAAGCAATAAACGAAGCCACAAGCGCCATTCACCGCCCGCAAGTACCAAGACTAGGCAAATCCGTGTACTTCCCATCATTGCCATGGCCGCTGAATAATCGCAGCGCCAGTGTCCACTCTAGTTAATTTTAGTAAACTCTATGTGTTAAAAATACCCAGGTGGTCGAAACTTCCGGAGCCTTCCACTACGGCTTCTCTCATAATCATGTAGTGGTTTGGGGATGTTAAACCCCACATATTAATCAATCAAGGTAGTAAAAACCTACGGCAAGTTTAACGTGCCCGCATCTTTTACGCTAATCAAGCAGAATACCAGCGATGAGGACTGGAACTACCATTCTAAATACAAGTGTGTTCATTTTTCTCCTGTCTTAATCGACCCCTCACTTCGCTGGGTACGCCTTGATTTTGCGGGTTCTAACAGTTTTGCAGGTATGAAGCGTGGTTCGCAACCTTTATGACCATATCGTGAAACAGACATCATTATTAGCGATGACTATCTTTTCGTGCCCGCTTCATTAGATTTACAACGCTGGCTAATGACCTTCAATAACAATAACATGCACAATCTTAGCACATTATTACTTTTGCGCCTCGCCTATCGTGTGTCAACATCCCCTTAGGGTTATTAAAATACACTCAGTCAGTCGGACTATCAATCAGTGCTAGCGGTCATTTGGTGCAATTACCATAGAGGGGTGCTTGCGTCTTTCCCATACGTTTGCATGGCCAAGAACGACGGGTTATTGATAAGGATCTCACAGGAACCTCCTTCATGTGTCTGTTTCGACTCTTGTATATGATTATGGCCATAAATATTGTGCGTAAAAAGCAAAACATCGCTAATATGTAATCGCCCGGATACAAACTATAAGATAGTTCAGAAAACAACTGTAGTAGAAGTTTAAAACACAATATTTCTTATTTTCTTGCGGTCATAAACGTAATATACGACAGAAAACTTACACATCGTTATCCTTCAAAGGAGCCGGGCTGAGGATAGTTTGAGGTAGAAAATTTAGTGCTATTACATAGAGCTATTCCTTTCTGTTTGTATTCTGCCCTGAAATACGTACGCTTTTGTCACCGTCACTATCATAACGAAAAGTAATTGCCGGGGTCTTACGTCTCAAAACCATGATATGATTCTGGGAAATGCCATTGTTGATATTTTTAGACATTTTAATTAACTGGTCTTTTTTAACGTGTGCCTAAATATAAGTACAGTCTTCTAGCATTTCGCTATCAAAATGTGAGCTTCGCGGCCGGGAATCGCCATAACGTCAAAGCGAATGCTGAGCAAGGGCGGGATCTTGCTTTTTTTTTTATCTGCCCAATCAAACGCCTTTAGTTATACTAAAGGTACTTTTAGAACCTGTTAAAGATGGCAGTGACACGTCTGCTAACAAAAAAAAATGCTGCACCATTGTCATGGCAACCATCACAACGGCACGCATGCTTTACACGTGTACCGAATGCGCCCGTCACCGTCTCCTCCATGGCTGCCGCCTTTTCAGTCAAGCACGCTGAATCCAATCGCCCCCGGTGCTGCCATATCCGCACTGCAGCACGACAAGCTGGGGATCAACTAGGTTCGCTGTGTCAAGTTTTGCGCAACTTGGAGCGGCGCGTTTCCCGCATCTTTTTTTTTAATGATTGCATTATCGCAATGTTTGTCGTTATTACTGGGCTGAAAAGTTCAACGGCTTCCAGATTACATTGGTTTTGAGAGCACTTGTACTACAGAAGCCCGAACAAGAAATACCAGTGCGGAATGCCTAGATGTGCTTGACAAGATCACGGTGTGTTGCAATATTTATTGTGGTCACGCTCGTGAAAGCAGTGCCATCGGCACAATAGAGGTGCGCGAGACGACTGCGATGGTTACGCGGCCTCGCGTAGTTTAGTAGAACATCCGCCAAGAAGCAGGCGCTCATTGGAAAACAGTGCCGAAGGCACCGATTCCATCAGTGCCAACAAGGACGTCACAATTACAATGCCCTCACAGTCCTTTCTTTTTAACGTGGTACCCAAGATTATTCACAGCGGCCAAGCGCTCGTATAACATGCGAAAAATGTATTGGGAAATGAACAGTTCATAGCTTATATCTCGCAAGTGGCGCTACATCAATTTACCGGCATCAGAAGAAGACGTTCCGGGTTCAATGTTCTGTCCCACACCAGGTTTTGGAAATGCAAAAAAAAAAGCGCGCCCCTCGTATAACGTGGCGGTGATCGTGTCTGCCTGCACGTTTCCATGTCCTAAAGAACGCAGCCAAACATCCAGTCACCGTCGCAGGTGGGAGCGTCACTTGAGTTGAGCAGAAACGTCATGTATGACGTCAATGGCAGAGGGGAACATTACCGTCGACTCTGGTTTCGGTAGGAGTGATGCTGGCAAAAGAGTGAGAACCGTGAGGCGGCGTGCTCCAGGTACACTGGTCGCCCAGAGCACAGGTCAACCACCGACAGTGGAACAATATCGATTCTTTATTCAACGTCACGTGGAACCTTTCCCTTTCCTCGAGAATTTCGCGGTGTTTTAACGTCATATATGCTGGTTTTGCTCAGTTCACGTGACTCTCCCGCATGTGACGTATAAATAGACCGGATGTTCTGTGCACTGCTGCTCTTTTTGGGACATGAAAACATACCCCAGGAAAACGCTAGGCCACGCACATAAATGGCGTTCGCAACACGCTTTGACATTTCTAAGCATCACATCTGACTTCGTTTTTAACCACCTAATGATAAACACGAAGTGGCGCCACTAAAAAAATGAACTGGAAAGCGAAACTGAGAGAGAGAAGTAGTACCTGGGATTTTCAGTCCCAAAACCACGATACGATTATGAGGGACGAAGAAGTCGAAGGCCCCAGAAATTTCGGCCGTCTTTAACGTGCACAGACGTCGCCCAGTATACCCTGGCCTCTACCATATCGCCTCTCCCAAAATGCGACCACTGCAGCCGGGATCTAATCCCCGACCTTCGGGGGAGTATCCTAGCACCGTAAGTACTACAAGCTCGCCCCGCCGTGGTGGTCTAGTGGCTAAGGTACTCAGCTGCTGACCCGCAGGTCGCGGGTTCGAATCCCGGCTGCGGCGGCTGCATTTCCGATGGAGGCGGAAATGTTGTAGGCCCGTGTGCTCAGATTTGGGTGCACGTTAAAGAACCCCAGGTGGTCGAAATTTCCGGAGCCCTCCACTACGGCGTCTCTCATAATCATATTGTGGTTTTGGGACGTTAAACCCCACATATCAATCAAGTACTACAAACTCCGCGTCTTACTAAAAAAAATTGCTGCTAAAACTGTATTGCAGTTGTCGAACTACGCGTCCGCATTGTGACACTTACTCATAATCTTCTTTATCTTTCATGCCAAACGTGCTCTGAAGGTTCGGGGATCGAGTCCCTACATACTACAGAGGTCGTCGGTTCAATGCCCTACACTCTCAGAAAGTCAAAGGTTTGAGCCAGGACACACTTAATAGGTAGTGGGTTTGAGCCTACGCACTATATATGTGCTTGCCATGTATTCCCTGTGGGACCCTATGGATCTCATTTGGAAAAGCGATCCTTTATAGACAGATGCCCCGCTGCGGTGGTCTAGTGGCTAAGGTACTCGGCTGCTGACCCGCAGGTCACGGGATTGGATCCCGGCTGCAGCGGCTGCATTTCCGATGGAGGTGGAAACTATGTAGGCCCGTGTGCTCAGATTTGGGTGCGCGTTAAAGAACCCCAGGTGCATGGTCGAAATTTCCGGAGTCCCCCACTACGGCGTCTCTCATAATCATATGGTGGTTTTGGGACGTTAAACTCCACATATCGATCGATCAAAATGCAGTAGGCCCATGTGCTCAGATTTCGCCGCACGTTAAAGAACCCCAGGTTGTCGAAATTTCCGGAGCCCTTCACTACGGCGTCTCTCACAGTCATATGTTGGTTTTGGGACATTAAACCCCAACAATTACTAATAATCAATCAATAATTTACTTAACGTGTCCAGGAATAACTATAGGTTCTTTCAGTAGGCGCACGCAAAATTAAAACAATAAAAAATAAACACTACATTGCAGACAGTCTTCATATAAAGAAATCAATAAAAATACAAGACTAGAATAATAGAAAGGGAATGAAAAATAATGAGAATATACATAACTATGCGGAAGGCTTCCTAAAAACAGAAAATGGAATAATTTATCATTTTGAAGAAGTATATTAAGACAGTGCAAAGCTCAGATAAAAATAATGGTTGCGGACTATGTACAACATGAAGATCAAGAAAGTTAATGTTATAAAGACTTCAAATTTTGTGAATGGTAGCATGTTGGAATAACTTTGCCAGTACATAATGCAGTCGATTCTCTCTGGTTAACTTCCGCAGAACTCGAACATTAATACAACCGTGAAGTAAAGGGCAGGATATCATATGGTGATCTAGCTTTTAAAGAAATAGGAGGTCAGAGTGATTTCGTCGACAGTAAAGTTATGGCAGTGACAAGTCTAGCAGTGTTAGAACGAGATGCAGGGTCATTTCTAGCGAAACGATGGTTGTAAATGCTGATGAATTTTTTCTGGACTCGATCAATGGCGTTACTGCCGGATGTAGCAATGCCACAACAGGTCACAGATGCGTACTGAAATTTCGGGAGACATATTGCGGTGTACAATATGTGGAAGACTGCAGGAGAACTGCATTCTCGACAGATTCTGCAAATACAGCCGAGAGAACGAAGACTTCGCATGGAGGCAAGTTTAGTGTGGGCAGAAAAATTTAGCATGCTATCAAAAACTACACCAAGATCACTGATATCATAAACTTTACATAATGACACGTGATTGACAAGGTATGAAAATGACATGATGAATGTTTTACGAGATATACTCATGAATGTAGTCTTTGAGGTATTCACGGAAACTTATTGTTGTTACGCCATTCGGAGAAAGAGTACAAATCTGGCTGCAGCAAGTGACAGTCATTAACTGAATAAATTTCCTTTTATATCTTGAAATCATCGTCATGCAAGAGAAAAGACGAATAATCAGTTGCAAAAGAAACATCATAAACGTAAATTTAAAATAAGAGTAGGCCTAATACCGACCCTTCAGAACCCCACTTGTCGCATTGTACAAGGAAGACATTTGGCCATTTGCAGCAACATGATTTAATAAGCAGATAGCTATGCAGCAGATGCACAACAGACGAGACAGCATCAAAGTGTGCAAGTTTAACCAGAATCGGTGAGTGGCTGACTACATCAAAAGCCTTGCTCAGGTCATAGTAGACTGCCTCAACCTGTCCTTTCTGAGAAATAGGAGATTAGGGGAGATTTGTGTCATAAAACTAGCAAGCCTTGTGTTAGTTGAGTGGCCAGGAAGAAACCCGTGTCGATAAAGAATCACTGAGTTTTTCACGATAAAATATAATATGTCGTGGGGAGTCAGCTCAAATATCTTCGATGTGGCACACAGCAGAGAAATCGGGTGACAATTAGAAACGGCAATTTAGGAGCCCGACCTAAATACTGAAAAAATACGCGCAGTTTCTCACATGCTCGCAAATATGGAATTCTTAGGCAGTTAATAAATATTGAAGTCAGTACTGGCGCATATACACTACCATAAGCATTTATTATGGTGGAAAGGATGCCATCTGGGTGACACGATAAGGGCAGATGAGCTTTTCACCCAGCGACAAACCGCTAGATGTGCCTACTGCCTTAGGAGGTTGTCCAATTTCAGTGCTTGAATATGAAGCCCTATAAAGCGATGAAAAGTGCGTGGCAGAACAGTGAATGGCCGCATGCACTTCAAGACCATCCCAGTCCAGTAGCCTGAAGGATTCTCGACACTTTTGCTGGACCGTTTGCGTATACATACTTCCAAACCTCAACCAGCCTGTCAGAAGAGTTTTTTTTTCCTAATTGAATATATGAACTGCTGTCCCGTTTCTATAGGCATATAGAGAGAGTTTGAAAAAACCTGAACTGTTGCTTCCATTCGCTGAATGGAGAACACATCGCCTTCTTTATGCTTCAGTGCACTCATAAGTTCAGGAGAGCACTAGTGGGAATACTTACTTTGTCTAGGCGTATACTTCTGAATAAAACAGCGCATACCGCTTAGTACAAGTTCCGCAAAATGCTTAAATTGGTCATCAACATTTGGTTTGTCGGTGACCTGTGACCAATCATCGGCAGACAAGGATGATAAAAGACAAGGAGTGTCTTTAAAGCAAATTTTGGAGATTGGTTTAAGTGACTGCTGTAGCTAGTTGTTTTGGCGCATACAGATATTCTTACGCTAAATGGTTGGTGGAATTGTCAGCACGAACAAGAGAGATGTTTGAGCATAAGACTTCAATGGTTTTATCGTTTGACAGGCAGAGTCTATGACATTGTGTCTGCAATGAATGACTGTGTTATGTTGCAGTAGGGAATTAAACGCCAGAAAATCTAAGAGCAGGCTGCACTTTTTCTCCATGAAATGATTTTAATGAGAAAAGGTTAGCTATACTAATAATATCAATAATAATAATAATAATAATAATAATAATAATAATAATAATAATAATAATAATAATAATAATAATAATAATAATAATAATAATAATAATTGCAACACAGTCACCTTCCCTCCGCATGCTTCATGACATCGATTCCCAAGGTACGTGAGATCTGCCGACTTTTCGTTAAAATGTGCCATAAACAGATTTGTTGCTGTAATACCTGGACTTGGGTTAATTGACTAGAAATGCAGCGTGACTTAGGCAAAGACATCAGGCAAGGGTGAGTACTGCCAGTGTCTACGCGGGTCGCTTGTCGTCGAAGGCGCGTTGCATTTCTCCGATCATAGTTTTGTAGCTTCCAGTTTTTAATGATGATTATTTGAGAGGTCCAGTGAGACTCGGGCATTTTAGTATCCTTTTCCGGGAAATTTGAAAAGATTCATTGAGCCTGACACGTAAGAAGTTTCTCATCTCTAGTAGAATTAGAATTGTTTTGCATAACATTAAATTAAATTTTCACGTATTGTTTCCGAAATTGTATTGTAAAGTTTCGTTTTAGCTTGAAGATCGTCTCAAGTGCCACACAACGGAAACATTCATCAGATTATTGGATGCTGTATTACTGAGTGATGAAATCAGACAAAATTAACGTTTTATATGAGTGTTTGAAGCTCATTACGCGTCTCCCTAAACACACGATAGAAATGAAATTAGAAAAATTGTCCCAAGATTATTTTTGCCCTAATTAAATGTCTTCAAATTACAGAGCGCGAGGCCGTTACAAGTGCGTGGTCTATACATATTTTGTTTGCTAATGTGAAAATCAACAGCGCTGATGAAGCCGTAACTTAGGCTATATCATTTCCATTGCTTCTTGCCAGCTCTCGAACAAATTGGTTTTTATCCGGCTTTTTGGAAGCGACGTGAAGTCCCCTTAGTTTCTCAGTACGAATGAAATATTTGGAAGATATAATATTCGCGTTTGACTTGCTTTCCCTGTATGCGTGTCACAGATGAAATGTGACCAACTTTCTCGGCGTTCTACGTCATCAACGGTGATTGTACTTCCACCCAACTTTTGGTACAAGCGCCACTGGGCTATGTCGGTTAGGCCAGACAGCCGAGGTGTCCGGCACTGCTGCTGGAGCAGCCACAGGTGAGATGCGTCTCTCCTCCGAATCAGGAGGAGCAGCGGCGAAGCTAGCGGGAGGCCAGTTGCCGAGATCATCCGCGGGGCGTCGCCTGTGTCGCTTATTTGAGCCCCTCGCATCGCGGCATCGGCGCAAAGACCGCGCTGACTGCGAGGCAGCCCCCCATCGGGTCCGGCAGCGTTCACGTGGCTCTCCGCCAGCGAGCGGCCGTGCAACTTGTGCTCCCCCCTTCTCCTGTGTGTGCGCATGGACTGCGCCCCGGCCGAGCGCCACTCCGTGCGAGACCATGCGGCCGGCGCATCTGCTCACCCTACTGCTGGCAACCACACCTGCACTCGTCGCCGGATTTTCCAATCCGAATCTCAAAGGTGAGCCCTCCCTGGGATAGAAATAACATTTGGGCTCCCTGCCACAGGCGCCGGCTTCACCCTCAGCCGGCGCTAACCGCCAGCTGATACCCCCGCGCTTTAGTCGCGCGCGCGCGTCGTCTGCTACAGGGCGACGACACAACCGAAACTGCGAATATTCAGGCATTATTTGCCGTAACGCGGAGAGGCCACTTACCCGACGCGTTGCGGCCGAGCGTGAATATCTGCGGGTACGTAGCCAGTCGACTTCGCTTGCCCAATCCACACCGGCGATTTCTTCTCGTTTTACTCGCGCTGTCCGGCGATCAGAGCAGTAGCGGCGATTCGCGTGCCGCCATCCGCGCTCCTTGTGCGTGAGCGCGATCCGCTTGTCAACAAACGGGGACCCGTAGATGCACGCGGAGATGCTTTCGCCGCTCATCGCGATACCCCGCTGTCCTGTTGATGTTTTGAGTGGACGGCGGTCTTCTCGCCACGCCCGCGACCTCACTGGCTACTTCCCTGTTTGATTTGTCGAGCGAATGCGGTGGGAGCAAGCAGGCGCGCCAGTATCCGAATAATACTCGAACGGACAGCGCATACGAACACTTGCTGTAGCCGCGCGATGTTCTAAACACTGCGGAACCGTGTTTTCTCTGCCGCGGGCCTCGGACCGACAACCCAGGAGCGCAAATTAACTAGCCTTATCAATAATAAACAAAATGAATATATCTTGTCCGAATCGGTTATTTACCAGTCCACTGCAACATAACGTACGCAGTGCCGCTTTGTTGATGCGCCGGTGCTTTGAGCGTGAAATAATAATTATCATTTCCTTAGGTAAGCTGTAACTAACCTTTGACAACATGTTCAAATGAAATAGCATTAAAAGAAATGGCATATTTCTGCTGGCTTCGTGCGACGAGAGCGTATACTGCCGTCCGAGCTATATAATTTAATTAGAGCTTTATTTGTTGATCGGAATGCCCTCGTGCGTTATAATTTGCATCACAGTTGTCAAAACTGGGTGGAACAGGCTTGAAACGGAACTGGCTCGCTTAATGAGCCTGATACTCGTTATGTCGGGCGTAACCATTCGTAAATGCAGAAGTGTTTTTCTCGCGTGCATTTTGTTTTATTGTATACACTTTGGCACTTTTTGTCCCCAAATCATGCCCCAAATGTTAGTGTAGTCGCTGAAGCCACGCGGCACCTTGAAATGCGCACGGTAAAAAATTGCAGCATATTCTGCAATTTTTTATCTGAAACGCTCGCTACAAATATGCATGGACATGTACATACTTTGCTATAAACCAGTACAACTTGCAGCGCCTACACAGTTACGGTGGTGGTAGAAAGTAGAAATGCATCAGGTTTCAACGAAAATGATGTCCGTGCGACTGCTCTGTATCGTAAAGTGGCGAAAAGTACGACATTTGTAAGCGCCACTGCTTCCTCTAATACAGCGGCTGTTTCTTTTATCTTGATATGACTTATCCTTGGAACATTGCCTGCTGAGGGGAGTGGCTGACTGCCCCATTCGCAGAGAGTTATATATGTTCCATATACGGCGGTGCATTAAAGCGCTTTCTGTGCCGAATCTCATGGAGTACGAGCTGGTCCCCCTCCAATGTATTTTGCTTTTCCTTTCCCAATCACTCCCGGGGCACACCTAAACAGCAGTCGTCTAGCAAAAAAAAAAACAAACTTCGTATTGCACTTAGAGCGTTGACAGCCCAAGTTTACGACTGCCAGATAAGAGAGGAATTGGGGGCGTGCACTAATGTATCAGAAAAAAAAATTAAGAAAAAAATTGTTGGCGGGTTTGTCTCGCACACCAATTGTTTGGACACAGTGCGCATTCCGGGGTGAAGCCATGGAACTTAGTCACGAAAATTCACAAGATCTGTTTGCAGCTGGACGTTCACCTTTGCTGATATTACGCACACTCTCGTAATTCTTGCAAGCTATTAGAACATATCATTTACTCGAAAATTATATCTCACTTGAACAGAAACAACATCCTCATCCCAAACCAACACGGCTTTCGGGAAAAACGCTCTTGCAACACCCAACTATTCGAATTGTTGACAAACTTGCACAAATCCATGCATAGCTCTGCTCCTACAGATGCTATTTTTATAGACCTTTCAAAGGCTTTTGATCGCGTCCAACATAACCGATTAATAACTAAAGTCCGTAACCTCCAGCTTGATCAGAAAACAATCCAATGGATTCAAGAGTTCCTCTGTAACCGGTCGCAATCGGTCAAACTTAACCACATAATTTCCAGAAAGTGCATGGTAAAATCCGGTGTCCCCCAGGGCTCCGTGCTCGGACCATTATTATTTTTGGTCTACATCAATGACATTGGATCTAATATTGTTTCTTCTCTACGCCTATTCGCAGATGATTGCGTTATATATAAGGAGATTACCGAACCGAATGACAGTAGCATTCTACAGTCAGATTTGTTAAAACTCGCAGAGTGGTGCAATTTGTGGCAGATGCACATCAACGCTGAAAAAACCAAACATATTAGATTTACTTCCGTAGCCAAACCCTCATCATCCGTCAGATACATAGTCAATAGCACCGTAATTGAGACCGTTTCATCCACAAAATACCTCGGCATTTTCTTTAGTTCCGACCTAACCTGGAACAGTCACATTGAATACATCACCAGCAAATCATCAAAAAAACTCGGTCTTTTGAAACGCCGCCTCAGATGCGCAAACTTGAAAACTAAACTTCATGCATATCAAGCTCTGATCAGGCCTTCACTAGAGTATGCGTCAACCATCTGGCATCCACACACGGCAATGTTATCTGATATGCTAGAATCGGTACAAAATAAAGCAGCCCGGTTTATCACCTCCTGTCATTCTCGCCACCAAAGCGTAACATGCCTTAAGCGTTCTCTGAACCTTCCATTGCTTGCCACGCGCAGAAAGTTGTCCCGCCTATGTTTTTTCCATAGTTTATATCATAGTGACTCGTCATTTTCCCGATCATTCATTCACCCAGCCCCCTACGTTTCTGATCGCGTTGGTCATGCTTATAAGGTCAATACAATATATTCACGCACTAAGAAATACCAATTTTCACCTCTGCTGTTATCCATTAACGAGTGGAACGCGCTGCCCTCAAACATCGTCGCTATTACAGAACCCTCCCTTTTCCAGTCTGCACTACAAACTTACTTAGAAGTTTGTTATTATTATTATATTGGTTTTATTGGCGCAAGGGCCATGTCTTTGGCCAAACATGGCCCTTGCGCCAATAAAACCAATATAATAATAATAACAAACTTACTTAGAAGTTGACATTAATTTGTAACCACCATTGACATTTAATGTGTAACGCATGCTCAGAGAATGTTTATTGCTATTTCTTGAAATATGTTTCCTGTTATGGAGGGCTGCTTACTGTGTTTTTTGTTTATTGTGTTATTAGTAATGTTGCTTGGGCTATCGGTCTGTTTGATTACTAGTATTACTCCCTGACATGTTGTTTTACTGATGCTATAGTAACCTCTTGTATGTATCCCCCCTTATGTAATGCCCTCCGGGCTCTTAAGGTACTTAAATAAATAAATAAATAAATAAATAAATAAATAAATTAGATGGTTGAGGACGCTGGTTTGATTCCGAGCCACACAAGAACGCCCGTATACTTGAATTGTGGTGTACCTTAAAGCACTCCAGGTGGGTAAACTTAAACTAGAGTCCTCCTAATACGTGCCTGATAATGATCACGCAATTTGGGCTCGTAAAACGACTTGATTTTTTGACCCGGCAGTAGACGGCTCGCCTATCAAAAGGCACGCAACACGTGCATCCACTCAAACGTTATTGTTGATCATTTAAACAGTTACGCATATTTGTTTTATGTACGCTCTTTGAAAGAATAGAGCTCTATTCAGAAGTGATGGTTCCCTTTGCTTTTTTTTTCTTGGATCATGCATCTATGTCAGTGGCGTAGCCAGGGGAGTGGCACACCGGCCCCATACCCCACCCCGAATTTCTTTTTCGCCATAGCGTATACAGAGCAAAAAGTTACCATTTCCAAAAGGTGAACCCCCCACCCCCGGAAAAACTTCCTGCCTACGTCTCTTATCTATTTTAACTCCTGCGAAGGAGGGAGACAATTGCCTAGAACTGAATTCACAATTTTTTGTGACTACTATTCACCACTAAACATGTATCATTCGTAACAATTGGTTGAAATACTTCCTTTTAGGAACAATTCAAACGTGCGACGTTTTTGGGAATACGAGCTCCGCATAATATTTACTTCGTATGAGTATTTCAGCATTGGCTGGTCACCAGCACAAATGACGGTCTGGATATAGTACGAGCCAATGACAAAGAGATTTCGCTAGCATAAAAATTCAAGTCCACCGTAGTTGCCGTATTCACGGAGCACTGTTCGAGTGTAGAAATACTTTGATAAGGTGACATATCATAGCAAAATGATTAACAATTTAAAAAGGCACCTGTAAAAAAAGAATTTCCATTGTAAGAACTGCTTCATATTCACAGTTCGCAGTATCTCACATTGTGTTTGTAATCTCAACTCGCTGAAAATTTCGCTTGTGCAACGTTTTAGCGTAAGATCCGTGTTGCAACAACGATGACAATGACCAGAGGCTTATGACTCATTCCTGAAGTTTGTCATTCGCCATTTTCAGTTGTTAATTCTACGTATTCACTGCATATGCTTTTTTTCGTTGCTTATATACTGCTCGCACGGGCAATTCAGATAATAATAATAATAATAATAATAATAATAATAATAATAATAATAATAATAATAATAATAATAATAATAATAATAACGAAAACACACACACAACAAAAACACACACACGCGCGCGCGCGCGCGCGCGCGCGTGTGTGTGTGTGTGTGTGTGTGTGTGTGTGTGTGTGTGTGTGTGTGTGTGTGTGTGTGTGTGTGTGTGTGTGTGTGTGTGTGTGTGTGTGTGTGTGTGTGTGTGTGTGTGTGTGTGTTGGCGCGCGCGCGCGCGGAGCAATCACAAGATGTAACCGAATACATAGGACTGCATGTCTTTGATCATTTTATCTTTGGTGGGATCCCCTTCATTAATATAGTTCATTTTTGTCTAACGAAATACGAACATCTGTTAACCAAGCACCGCATTCTGAAAGCTATTCTTTCGTGAATTGTACCCGTTGACGGGCAGGTCTCAGCGATAATGTGGTCAGCGTCGAGATTGGCTGAAATGTTCTCTTACGAACAATTCTGAGGTCAAATTAATATTCTTCTTTTCTGTGAATTCAGTATCGGGGAATATCTATTCACGTCTTCAACCCACCAGAGTGGGCGTGGTGCTAGATTGCTGACCCTAACGTCAAGACATCTAATGCTGGCATTTTGGTGGAGGCGAGGTAGTAGAGGTTCGTGCACTACATTTAGGTGAACAGCATCAGCTGGTCGGTATTGACGGAACCCTCCACTACGCCATCTCTCATAACCATATCGTGGTGTTGGGACGTAAAAACCCAATGATTGAGTTCATTAGTAAACATCTTGTGCTAAATAAGCTTCGTAAGAGAGGTAACGAGTGATTGCCCGTGAAAAGGAACAGTTAACGCACTATCATAAAAAGCTTGATGCTAGTATCGTTAACTAATTCTCACATTAGGGAGGAAGTTTGTAACTTTGTCCGTAAAATAGAGCGGCATTCATACATATATTAATTTCGAAAGAACTTTTCGTCATGCGCGGTCTTTCTAACTGACGTGTCCTCTGCAAAGATAAGCAGACACCTGCTTAATTGTGCATATATGACCAACTGAGGCTTGAACTAACTTTCTTGTGAATGTGGGATCGTGGGCGTAATTGGCCGAATTCTTGAGCGTTTTTTATTTATTTGGTTTTTCGCTTACTATAGTCGACTGTCTTCGCTAATAAATTATCGTCGCCATGACATTTGACAGGCGCAACTTCTTGCCAAGTGCGTTTCGTGCATGCACTACATCATAAATACTGAATCAACTGCCAAATCAATAAAGCGCCTTGATTGTAATTACATACTGCCATTGGTCGGTGGCCTTCGGTAATGTGTACGTCACCCCGAAGGGCCGAGTATACGCTAGGCTGATCTGGTTCGTCGGAGCTGGCGCCGGTCAATCAAGATAGCGAACTTAGACATGGCGACCGGCCATCAACAAGAGCTTCTACGAGCGAAGAGTTCTCTGGACGCTGACCAATTGGGACAGCAAATACGTTCTTACCAGAAGCGACCAGCCAATGGCAGACTTCTCACAAACGACTCTCTCTTTGTTTTAGGCAACGCCAGCGAAATTCAGGGATAATTTTGTTCCTAACCGTTCAGGCGCGAGTGAAGTCACTCGCTTAATTTGCACGCACACATGACTCGCTGCCCCCGCTCCATTTTCTTCCTTTTCCCACAACCGTTTGAAAAGTATGTGTAACTCCAATAAAATAATCCCACCATTTATGCAAAACTGACGCACCCTCTGAGCATCTTCACTTGTCGGTACGCATAAATGAACGCAGGCTACGACACCCCATCTTTGCGGGGTTCGCGCAATCGGCCTTCTCTCGCGTGGAAGGCGTTACACTTTCGAATTCGGGCTGAGCCGGCGAAGCGCGCGCTCATTTCTGAGCTATTTCGTCACGTCCGAATAAAGCAACGGCGACAACCTGCTCCAGTCGCGTCCGGCGAAGCCCTTTTCGTGTAGAGTACGCAGAATATAGGCAGGTACCAGTGAAGATGAAGAAAAAAAAAGAAGTAATAATGAACGAAGCGCGGAGGAAAGGCCCGGCATCCCTTCTCAGAAACAGCCTGAAAGAATTAGTATGCGTACAACAGGTTTTCCAATGTTACACGCAACCAGTTCGATAAATGTACGGCCGAGAAACGCGGAAGGGTGATACTCTTAACTTCGGGCCGTGCACTCGTTGTAAGCTTGACCGCGGCTAATCTGCACGCGGCTGGGGATTTTTTTACTGCACGCTTGACGCGTAATCGTTGAGAACGTGCCAGACTGTCGCGGGGTCGCGTACGGCCGTTCGGGAGAGGCTCCGCCATCCAACTAGAACGATCGAGCCGGCCGAAGAATATTTGGATAGGTTGTCGATCACGCGTCATCCCCGTAGAACTGTACACGTTGTTCGAGGCGGCAGACGCATAAGAATCTGGCTGCAGTGTAGATGCACGTTCCCTCGTTGGAGAACTAATACCCTTTTTTTTTTAAAGCTAGGTGAGGAAGCAAACCGGTATCTCCACGGCGCCCTGTTTAACACGTACGGCGGCCGGACTTACATCGGTGTTGAAACTGGGGGAACGCTTTATATAGTTGCGCTCGGTGTTTGAAGACGTGCTTCTCTTAAGATAACGGGCTGGCTCGTGGCGCCTGCGCACTTCAAGTGTGCAAATGCGAAATAGGACGTAGGACAGTATAAAAAAAATTAAGCGTAGGTTTGTCAAAGCAGTAACAAGCGACAGAATAATGATTATGGTGTATGGTGTGATGTTTCTTTTTGAAACGTTGCATGTATACAAGTGATTCCTGCAGCAATAAAAAAACGAACTCTTTCTCTAAATATTCTCCAACTTTCTCTAAAATCAGAGGTATCGTAAAGAATGCTCATTCATTGCTTGTGCGTTTGTGCGTGCGTGTGTGTGGCGGAGGGGGAGGGGGATTTGACAAAGAGAGATAGCAGCATTTCCTGTAGCACTAATAAAAACAGACTTGCCCGAGAAGTGTTTCTGAAGAAACAAAGCATGCACGATTTATGTGTTTTTATTTTCTGCAGCTATACACATTTATTCACAATATAGCAAATACTGAGTGAAATTCATACGATTTGCTATGCGTTAAACAATGATGGTATTTTCAGGTTAGCTTACAACGTCCGTAGCGAATATCTCTAATATTGACGCGTCTATTTTGTTGTTTGTTTGCTTAATAAATTGAATTCTATAATGTTTCATGACGCCATTCCGTGGCAAATCGGCGAAGATATAACCTCCGCTAGCTTGTCTTATCTTGCGGTTGAAACCAGAGCCGCGCGGAAATCTGTTTCTTGATTACGAAGAATGCACCGTGTTGATTTCCTTCGACCTTGTACACCACGCACCAAGACGTAGATCAACTAAGCGCACAGGGAAATAAAGACAGCTGGTGTAAATTGACAGTATACACCTCTCTCTCTTGCGTCCGGAGTTACAGATAACGTCTTCACTGTAATCTCACCAGCATTTTCTTATCTGAATGTGATGCAAAAGCTCTGTGTATGCAACTGGCTTCCTGTCCTTTTAGATAAGTTGGGAACGTGGTGCCTTTATAGTGTCTCACGCATGCTCTAGGAGTATATGAATTTTTGCGAAAAATTTTAGGCCAACTTCATGAGCAAACTGTAAGTCTGACGCTGCGTCCGTGAGTTACTTATTACTACCTCGCCACGCAGGAATAAATGAATAAAACAAAAAAATTAATTTTCACTCCGGTGCAAGTGTCAGAACCCGGACGCCAACACTCCGATGGCGAGTGCCTATAAACCTGTGGATTACACACTCATGCTTACAGAATATGAATATATGAAAGCCTTGTGATTGTGTCGCGCCGACGATGCAATAACAAAGTTCAGGGAGAACACTTCCTATGAAGACTTCGTCGCATTTCGTAAGATTGGAATGAAGACTCTATGTGAGACAAGACGTCAAGGCCGAAATGATGCACCTTCACGCATCAGGAAAATTGAAATCTTGAGAAAAGTTTATCTCAAACACGCATTTCGGGGGAAGGCGGCGACGGGATCACACGATGCGCGTGGCATGAGGCCGTGCGAGACGCCGATGAGCGCTAAAAAGAAGGCGAAAAACGCCGTGCCCATGTGGCCCGAAAACAACGTTGTAGAGATAGAACAGGCCACATTAAACATCTTCACTCACTCACCAGTTTCACAACCCGCAAAGGAGATTTTAAGAGCTTTTTTTTTTCAATTTACTGGTCATGCTTAGATGTGATTGTTTGTATAGCTTCAGCCGCTGCAAAGATTCAGATAGTTTGTATCTTGCCTGCAGCCTGAAATTGTTTCTTTGGGGCACCAACACAAACACACAAAGGAAGAATTTGGTCTTGAAACTGGTAGATTGTCAGCCAAAAGAAAAAGTCCATATAAAAGTTTGGCGCGACTCCCCACGTATAGCTCTTGGCCAGATACTTGACAATGGACGCGAATCCTTCTATCTGCCGAGAAAAGAACTAAACAAAAAAGTGGGGAATCTAAAAGACCGACATAAAGATACTCAGACTGGGTGACACGCGTATCCCAGTTTTTTGTGGTGTTCCGACTGTCGGCGCTAATTAGCTCTCTCAAGACGAGACGACATAAACAAATATTGAGTTTTTCATACGCTCTTCGTTTGCAAGTTGTGATTCCACGCTCTTAAAGAAGATAGTAAAATGTTTGTCTCTGCAGCGTTTACAATCCCCTTGTCATTTTAACTACGTTTAGCTAACGTTTTGCTACTATTAATGATAAAATGGGAGAGTTACGAAACGTTGTCATTACTACTCACCGTGTCAGGGTTAGTATATATATATATAATTTTTTTACTACCCGTGCACACAGCGGGTAAACGTTGCGACTTCTAGGGACCAAAGTATGCTATGCCTTAATTGAAACAGTCGTATGCAAAAATTACGCAAATTACAATTGTACTAATTATGTAAGAATTGCAGATTTGTGCTACGTCATGGCACACGTACATGGAAGCAGTAAGGTATAAAGATATGGGTACAAAACACCAATTATTATCTTATGCTCATGGCTGCTCACCATGCACTATACAACGTGTGCTGCACCAGAGGATCATGCATAGCCTTAAATTTGCTGTTGGAGAGTATATCGCTAGGAAGTCTTAATATGTGCGTGCGTGTATGTAGGTATGTTAACAATTAAGGTTCGTTCATGCCTCTATATACGTATATACAGTATGCGAACGTGACATTGTGTCTTGTATATAAAAAGAACAGTGCCGGTTCGTTTCACTCTTTTGAGAATAGATTTTGTTTTTGTAATAATTTTGGCTTGATGCTAAAATTACAATGGTACACTTGAACCAGACTAGTGTAAACCTATGGTTAGATAATTGTAGCTTATTAGTGTTTTTAAACGGTAATGGTAGTAAAGTGATAAATTTTATTTTGCCATACTTTCTTTTAGGTGGAGAATATAATTAGTCATGACACTAACGTTTTAACTACGCATTTACGACCTGCGTGCATTTACCGAAGATGTAATGAAAGTTGTTACCGGCATTTAATACTTCGAAGGTGGTAAATGCTGCTACTTTTTTATAGAGTGTGCACATATACCTCCCAATGTATGAGACGAAACACCTAGTATTTATACAGACAACGATTCATTGCACGTGGTGTGTAGAAGTAGGTAGCTGAGTTATCAAGTTATAACTCAATTGCTGAGTTGAAGTTATTTTCGTGTTATTTTTTTCTTTATTACTCACTTTCTCTCTCTCTTTTTTTCTTTCTTTTTAAATCTATGACACTTTCAACATGTTATTTTTCTTAAATATTGATAAATACTTTTGCTTGATTCTGTACTAAATTTTAATCATTTTCTTTTAAATGCAATGAACTTCATCAAATTAAGGAATGAATTTTTAGAATAAATGAATAAAGTTTACCCAAAGTTTCTTTGGGCGAGGCGTGGGGAAGAGAGGATGAAAAAATGCTCGTATGTTCTGATACATATAGACAAAAGCTTCACTGAAGTCAAAACTAAAGTTTGGCATAAAATAGCAAGGAAATATCCCTGTACAGTTTACGAACTATGCATGCCCGATATCACTTGATAATCAATTCAGTGCTTATACTGCTATAAGCAAACATACCATCGTCATCGCGTCACGAATATGAGCTAAGCACTTAGCCTGCTTATTCTTATTCCTAGCACAGGATAGCAACCGCTCATTATTCCTGTACAAAGTGAAGTTACAGCAAATTCACAAAAGCCAGCTGCCATTTTTCCACTATGCTCACGCGCTTGTGCTCACGCATGCAATACTACAAGCAAACACAGATGCACAAACGTAAGCGAAATGGTACTTTGTTTGCTCTATAGCGGCTGCTATTCGGTGTTTCGCCTTGCCCTATAGGCTGCAGCCCTTTTACGTTTCAGCATGTATTCACGTAGTAGAGTGAATAGTGTTCACACATTAAAAATATATATAATTGTTAGGGTTTGACGTCCGAAAACCACGCTGTGATTACGAGGTACGCCATCGGGGAGGGAAAAATTTATATTCGCGGAAATTCGTATCACTTGGGGTTCTCGGACGCGCACCTAAATTCTAGTATACATCTCCCTCGAAACTTTTCGCCACCGTCAAAAATGCAGCCACCGCGGCAGGGATTCGAACCCGTCACTTTCGGGTCAGCTGTTTAGCACCACAGGCACTATATCCGGCTATAGTTTACACAGACGGCTACACTCAGTGAACGATTAAGTGCGGAAGGTGTACGTGTGCAGTGAACGAAAAGCTGAAGCTATCTTCCTAACTTTTGTTTCTGAGTAGGCTGTAGTCAGGCAATGGGTGCGCGTGAACCTCTGTGAGACGACGGCAGCCTTTATCGCAATAAACGGCCCGGCGTTGGCAGAGTTGCGCACCAGCTTAATAATCGGGCGGCGCCGTGTAACCCGATAATTAATTCGGCTCTCCCCGGGTTTCGCGGACGCTTTTCGTTCACCCACGCATGCTCGCTCTCGGATTCCTCGCTCGTGTGAGCCCTGATAGACGCCGCTGAGCCGACCTGACCTCCGGCCCGGCGGCCTACAGCGCTTCGCCGCGCGGAAGTGGCTCGCGAGGATTACCGTGATTGGGATCAATGGACTTGGCTGAACAATGATCACTACTTGGCTTTCGTTTTTCGTCTCTCTCGGGCTTGGTCACGTCGCTGACTCAATGCGTGCTCCACCGCCATCCGCGCTTGCCTCTGTTTCCTCCTCCCAAATCGTAGTCAACTTTTCTTCGGCAGAAAGAGAATTGTAAGTCTCGGTCAGTTTGGCTCGATGAAGCCCAATAGCCGTTGTACGTGAGCAGGGAGAAAAAACGTCCGATACGCTGCAGAATGCGTTTTTTTTTTTGTAGCTTTCTGAATCGCCTCCTTCAATTTTGGCATTATTCTTCCCAAACAGTTATGAAGTAGTCTCTTTCATCTATATGACACAACAAGACTGAAAGATCCGGTTTCGCTCTCTATAAGAGCAGCTAGCTTCACCCACTTCGGTGGATCTTTTTCCCTCGTATATTACAGTGCGTAAGTTTTCCGACGCTCTCAGCGCTAAATATTTCCGTACGTAAATAGGGTAGTAAAAGGCAGTTTTCCCAAATAATTGATGTAAAATGGCATCCTAACATTTGCATTTATTCCTGTCGGTAATCTTGATCGCCGCTTATAAATGTGTACCTACGGGTATCGGCACTCTGTGCCAACGGAGCAAGGTGAGAGAAATGAAAGATAATACTTTTGAAAGGCTTGGCACGAGTCCACTTGCGCCCTTCATATCCGGATTCCGTGCAGAGCGTGCCTTTTCTAAAACAGTCTGCGCGGATGTTCGTGCTGCCTCGTCTCCTGTGTTGCCCTGCGTCGTTCTTTAGCCGAATCAGGCTAGGATTATGCTGAGTATACTCTTCAGCGGCCTCACTCAGAAAATGTTTTCGTAAATGCGCTTCCCTATTGGTCAGCCTGCTTTACTAATGGTATGTTACACCTCGTGATTGGCTGTAATATTCTCTTACGAAAGTCTATAGCGTGAAACTTTTCTTTGTATACACGCCTAGTTTGGCATGTCTTCATGAAAGCGCAACAGATGCCTGCCAGACAATAATTTCTAAAAGGGCGTCGATAAGCTCAAGTAAATGAAAGCCAGTCGTGTGGTTAATGGTAATAAATATGCGTTCTACACGTAAATAGCTCATACTGCCAACTAAAAAAGTTAATCGGAACAGGCATTTCTCGTAATTGTACGAAAGGGCACAGTGTGAACGATTCTTTTCAGCATAAATTACATCAGTACAGATCCAGCGTGTAACCGGAAAACGCAACAATACACTAAACTAGTTCCAGTATAAATTTGTTGCGATGCTTATACTACATGTGATGAGCTCCTTGCTGCGTATTCCGATTCTCAATTAAAATTATTTGGCATCGTAGGATGGTGGGGGCGGGAAGCAATGATTTCTTCTAGTCGATGCCAGCGTCAGCTCAGCTTGGTCCTTTTAGTACGTAAGTACAATCAATGCGCATAAGTGGCGGTACCGAAGTTACTGCTAGATCATTTCAGGGCCTAATGTCCCCGAGCCTCAGTATAGTTATCGCCTCTCCAGCAAGTATATGAGTGTGCAGATTTATTTCGATCAATTTTATTTCTAACCAAAATATCAGAAGTCTAACGCAGGTGAACAGACCCACGGATGGCTGACGTAGCTATGGACAAAGAGAAACGCAGATGCAGTGAAAGAGTTCCGTCATCCTTGTATGTTTTACGAAGAGAGATCAAAAACTAAGTTTGCCTAAAAACTGATATTGAGACGAGTATGCGTCGTAAACACACACACACACACACACACACACACACACACACACACGCACGCACGCACGCACGCACACACGCACACACATACACACACACACACACACACACACACACACACACACACACACACACACAGTATATATATAAGTGATTCTGGGTCCGGGTAAGATTATCCACAGTGAAGAAAACGCACATACGAAGTGATTTATTGACGTTTCGGCCGCGGGGTCGGCCTTCATCAGAAATGATGAAGCAATGATTCTGATGAAAGCTGGACCCGCGGGCGAAACGTCATTAAAATCACTTTGTACGTGCGTCTGCTTCACTGCGTATATATATATATATATATATATATATATATATATATATATTCGGCCGTGGCACGGCCTTCGTCACGGCCTTCGTGGCACGGCCTTCGTCAAGATTCAACGAAAATTTGATAATTCAACGATTCAAGTCAGGATTCAACGAAAATTTGATAATTGTTTACTCTACGCTTCGGCCGTGGCACGGCCTTCGTCAGAATCCTGACGAAGGCCGTGCCACGGCCGAAACCTAGAGTAAACAATTATCAAATTTTCGTAAGTGTGCTCCTTTATTCTTAATTATATTTGCACCGGACCCACAGAATTTCTTTTTTGAATCATATATATATATATATATATATATATATATATATATATATATACGCAGTGAAGCAGACGCACGTACAAAGTGATTTTATTGACGTTTCGCCCGCGGGTCCGGCTTTCATCAGAATCATTGCTTCATCATTTCTGATGAAGGCCGACCCCGCGGCCGAAACGTCAATAAATCACTTCGTATTTGCGTTTTCTTCACTGTGGATAATCTTACCTGGACCCAGAATCACTTATATATATATATATATATATATATATATATATATATATATATATATATATATATATATATATATATATATATATATACTGTGTGTGTGTGTGTGAGAGAGAGAGAGAGAGAGAGAGAGATTAGCGAACGTCTGGGGGTGCGATTTAGTGGTGCGCAAGCAACAGCTTATGAAAGCAACATGCGGCCTATATGCTACACTTTACAGCAGAGCTGTAATGCTCGAGGCTTGCAGAGTGTCGTAAATAAAAAAATTATCATCATCATTACCCGTCACCTGCTATCTTCATCCGGCCCTTCTGCTTCGCTCACCAAACGTGTGCGCCGATTTGTCCGGCGTGGGATGCAGTAACTCTGCTAGGTTTGAGGACAGAAAAAGAGACAGAAAAGAGAAAGAAGAACATAGCAACATATAAGATGTCGGTGAAACGAATTTCTTGGTGAGGTTCGAACCTGCGCACACCCAACCTGACGGTGAGAGTCGTGACCACTCGGCTATTCAGGCACGCATGCATTGCATCGAATATCCTGGTATATAGCCGGCAATGGGTGTGAGAAATTGAAGTGAGGGTGAGGAGGAGAGAAAAAAATCGCGGCATATCAACGGAGTGAATAATAATGAGTGGGCGAAGCTCCGGAAGTAGATTTCTAAACCGTTAACCCGCCGCAAATCTTGCCTAATCGATCATCGTGTCAAGACGGCGAGCACGTGCTGCAGCAGTTTTCCGAACCCTCCGCTGATTGATTGATTGATATGTGGTGTTTAACGTCCCGAAACCACCATATGATTATGAGAGACGCCGTAGTGGAGGGCTCCGGAAATTTCGACCACCTGGGGTTCTTCAACGTGCACCCAAATCTGAGCAGACAGGCCTACAACATTTCCTTCTCCATCGGAAATGCAGCAGCCGCAGCCGGGATTTGAACCCGCGACCTGCGGGTCAGCAGCCGAGAACTTTAGCCACTAGACCACCGCGGCGGGGCCCCTCCGCTGCACCGCCTTGTCTTCTTCGTTCATACTCGAAGCACACAGACTGCTGGCGAAGGAGGAAGCACGCCAAGAGCGAACGCCTTTTAACGCGAGAGCGAACGCTGTCTCCTGTCACACGAGAGCACGCATTTGAGCGGTGCGAGCGCCACAGCGCCATCTAATGAGCACTCTGAGTACTAACAGTAGCTACTACAACTCGAGACTTGCCTATTCCTTAAGGAGCTTCGCCCCTAAAAGAAGGGAAGAATGATTAGAAAAAGAAATAGATTGAAAGAAAGCGAAGAAAAGAAAGAAATACAGAGAAAAAAAGAGAAATCATAGAATGGCCTTAATGTAGACCCTAATTATATACCTAACGCATAAAAAAATGATTTCCCGTTTATTCTGCTATGCAGAAGGACCACTGTGCGTGGGTTTTATGCCAAGGAAGAAATAAATGTTTTAGTTTCGCGCATGTTTGTGTGCGCATTCAGATTCATACACGTTGGCGGATATACCATCGCTTATTAGTTGTATCAGCACTGAGCCAAAGTTGTAGTGTGACAAGCGGAAGTTACGTTGCGGTGAACCGAGCCGGTAACTTTTTTTTCTTTTCTGAATTCGCGTTACACAACAAAAAAACCAATAGGAGGTTCTTGCCATTGAATAGCGTTAGCGGAAAGGTCACAAACAAACGGACGTCGGAGAGTCAAATCTACGTGATAGACTTATCGATTTTAGTCAGATCAAGATGTAAGCCCCTCTTGATCTTCCCATAGAATGGCATCATCTTTTACGACGCCTAATTTCACGAAATTATCGAGTAAGTGAATGAGGTATACTGATCACGTGATGTTTTGCTTGATTGATCGATCGATTGATTGATTGACTGATTGATTGATTGGTTGGTTGATGAATTGATCGATTGATTGAGTGGGCGAGTCAGTGAGTGAGTGAATGAATGATTCATTACGTTATGTTTGCAATGGCTGTCGTTGGCCCTTTTTTCCAAGACGAAATTGGAAAATGTGCAAACGAGAGACGACGCAATCCACCGGGGAAGAACAGTCGAAAGAAAAGAACGTTTTTTTTTTGTATCACGCACCAACTAGCTCAACAACACGTTTTGCTAAACGAGAGGTGGCGTATCATTGACATTCATGATGCTAAGATCTGATCGATCAAAATTAGGGCAGTTTTACTAAGTTTACTGGCCTTGCATAATCAGTTCAGAGATGCTGCAATAACCTGTCGCTTGCATCAAGAACATAGACAAAAATCTCCCCCCCCCCTCCTTGAAACGGTCGTTTTTCACTCAGTACCCCATGGGGGAAAAAGTCGGGGGGCGGAGGCGGTGTCCTGGTGCACCACCTCCTGGCTACGACACTCGTTCGCATCATTATATGAACATGCTATTCTGTGGTGGGAATTTTGAGGTCATCAGGAGCGTGGGCAGAGCACATGTGAAAATATAAGGGCGGGTGCATTTTATTATGCTCACAGAGTTCTATAATTAATGTAATGCAGATCCCGTAAGCATCTTCAGAAAGATAGGCCAGGCCACAATGATTCAATTTATGTGTTTATATATATATATATATATATATAATAGTTTTTTTAGAAGTGAGAAATGTGCCGGTGTATGAGTCATGGTGTTTACTGATCGTGGAACACAACTTGCGGAAAGTGGTCGCATTCTGAAAAAATGAAAGGCTCATAAAAGTTATACAAATATAAATTGACAACTGTGCATATATTCTGGGCCCTTCGTTTTTGTGCTAGATTTAACATTTTTGATGTTGTTTTTTTCATTCGTTGGCATGCTTATATGTAGGTATACATGTAAGCATACAGTTTTAGAGTATGTTTACGCAGCAAATCAATAAAGCAAAGACAATAAATATAATACATACTTTGCATGTGATCTATCCCGAAGCTATATATAGTTATTCAAGCAAGGTCGAGAAAGACAGGATGGTCACGCAAATACATCACTGCTGCTTAGCATAAGCTACAAGCGCGAAGGCATGGAGAACTATTGTTTTTGTTATATATATATATATATATATATATATATATATATATATATATATATATATATATATATATATATATATATATTAAGGTTAAACCTATTTTTTTTCCATGTCTCTCTGCGTCATCCTCAATTTAAGCTGAACCCTCTTTGTAAATCTCCAGGTTTCTGCTCCATAACTAAGTACCGGCAAGATGCAGCTGTTATACACTTTACTCTTGAGGGATAGTGGCAATCTACCTGTCATGATTTGAGAGTGCTTGCCTTAAAAGACAAAAGGAGAGCAGAGTGAATTAGGGAACAAACCGGGGTTAAGGAGATCATAGTTGAAATCAAAAAGAGGAAATGGACATGGGCCGGGCATGTAGCGCGTAGACAGGATAACTGCTGGTCATTAAGGGTAACTAACTGGATTCTCATATAAGGCAAGCGGGCTAGGGGGAGACAGAAGGTTTGGTGGACAGATGAGATTAAGAAGTTTTATGGTGTAAATTGGCAGCAGCGAGCACAGGCACAGGATATATATATATATATATATATATATATATATATATAGATATATATATATATATATATATATATATATATATATATATATATATATATATATATATATATATATATATATATATATATATATATATATATAGTGGGAGTAATAATTCAATGGGCCAGTTAGTCTTCGTGAAGGTATGGGATATGGCACAACGGGAGCGTTGTCAACAAGGATAAATATATTTATTTCCCAACAGTTTCGGGAGGGGACCTCCCTTCATCAGGGGATGAGTTCATCAGGGGATAGCTCATCCCCTGATGAAGGGAGGTCCCCTCCCGAAACTGTTGGGAAATAAATATATTTATCCTTGTTGACAACGCTCCCGTTGTGCCATATCCCATACCTATATATATATATATATATATATATATATATATATATATATATATATATATATATATATATATATATATATATATATATATATAGGGGGGGGTAGGGGGTGTATGGATGGATGGATCACAATAGTTATGGCCAAGTTCGTATTTATTGGTCGCCGCTTATTCGCTGCACTTTGTTGGTAAGTTGTCAAAAAAAGTTCTCCTTGTGCACCCAAACTGCCGACATCATCTGTCGCTGTTGGCTTTCGACACTCATGTCGCTGACCCTGCGAAGATAGCTGAGTGTGGCGTCCACCTTTGCTTACGTTTTCATCAGTGCGATGAGAACGAATTTCAGAAGTTTTTTTTTTCCTCTCTCTCTTTTCACTGTGCCCGGAAGTCTTTGACACCGTGACAGAAGACATTCTTTCGCGCTCGCGCAGGTCGGAGTGCGTACACGCACGTCTGAATGGATGTTATCTCCCATTATCTGTCTCACGTATCTATGACGCACACGACACCGGAATCCACGTACGGGCTCCAATTTCGCATAGTACATCTGCGATTGCGGACAGGAGGAAAGGACTTGTGCAAGCTCTTTCAATGGCTTGCTCACATCTTGTGATTACGCGTGCGGCACTTCTTGAAAACACTCGAGTGGTAAATGTGTCTTCTTGTCCGACGATCTACGTTTGCAGGTGACATGTCCACCTGCAAGACACCCCCCCCCTCCTCCCCCACTTTGTTTTCTTTATTTGCAGCTAGGATACCGTAATGTTAGCCAACACTGCGGAGACTTGTCACGTGAGTTGTGTCGTTGTACAGACATACACGATTTACATACATTGCACTTTTTTGTAACTGTTGTTGTCGACGTTGTGCCTGTACATTCTGTGCGCTTTCAAGTGCGTAGTACGCCTGAATAGCGGAACGAGAACACTCTACTACAGTTGCTGCCGCCTTTGCTACACGTCATGTGGGCACAAGCGAACCGCCGCGCGTGCTGCGGTATATGGCATGATCGAACGGGTTCGTTTTATGCGAAGCACACTTTATCCGTAATCGCGGGCAATTTCATGAAAGTGCTCATGCATATTTACTATGCCTATGAATAAATTTATTTATCATAGGCATAGTAAATGTATAAATGCCTATAAATGTATACTTACTATGAATAAATTTATTATGCCTTTTGACCTTGTGTTACCAAAGTGTACAGATATATTCGTGTACTCGAAAATAGGATGGGTTACCCGCTTCTTCGTTAAATTCCTCCCCTCCCCCACTCCCGTTTGTTATTTTGTTTTTTTTTACAACAAAGTGAAAATTTTACACTGCCTGGAGAAGCACGTTCGGTGTAGTTATCAAAATAAGATTTTCCTTAGTGGGCTCATTAGATAGGGCAGCAGAATGCCTTGTACTATATACGTGCTAGGAACGCTGCTGGCCTCCTCCTTCGTACGTCGCGCACATACTTGACATCTTACCTTCAAAGGTTTATTTATTTATTTATTATTGATTTATTTGATTATTTTATTAAACCGTGGTAATATTGTTACGGAAGAGAGACGCCGTATCGACGAGGCTGTGTAAATTTACGAAATAGTTCATTTTGTTACAAAAAGAGTGTCCTGATCGTGAGGATGATTAACAAGCTCGTTTTTGACGTAATTGTTTATGCTCCTTCCGAGTTTGTGGTTCCGAAGGCACTTAGTTTTTTTTTTCGTTTTTTTTTGCGTGCGATGATGCCGAAAGCTTGCTGATGAATTGTGAACAGCTCGTGCGACCAAAAAGCTTTCCAAATGAAACCCCACTCCATATACCGGTATTGTCGACTGCGCGTAAAAAGTGCACAAATATTATCCCATATAGGCTCTAAATGCTATAGGCATTGGCAATTTGGGGCGAAACGGATTGTTGTGTCATCTGCAGTTGCCGACCGAGCGTGCACGTGAGGTAGTTACACACACACTGATGGGTCACAGGTAACCATTGAACTGATAGGGCGCATTCCATTAAACTTTCAAAGACATCCAGCGAAAATGACTGTGTTTCTCGCCACAACACGGAGGGCCAGCACGCTGCGCAGCGCCGCACGCACCAAAACTGCGTTCGGCAACGAAGCTCGATGCGCGGACCGTTTCGCTAACCTGCTTCTCAATTCTTTTGCATCTGCGGCCGTCGACTTGTGGCGGCCTCTGGGACAGCCTTTATACGATGCGCCCCATATGCGGCAATTATTAGCATAAGCACCGCAGGCCTTGTTCGCGGAGGCGAGCCATAGGGTGTCAGACGTCCAGGCCGACATGTACCCCGCGTTGCGGACTCTACGAGGCGATTAATGTGACTGAGTAACTGACTCTCAGCCTTAGCGGAAGCGGCCGCCAATAGCTTCTCATCGCACGCCTTTAATGCGACCATTGGCATTTTCCGTGTCTGTCTTGACTATCACTGGACGTGCAAGAAATCTTTTTGCAGTGCACCAAAAGGAGCGAGACAGGAAGGACGGAAACGGCGGGAAAGCGGGAATTCGTCCGGCAACCCTGAGAGGCAGCGTGACTCTAGCTGCCGATTCAATAGAGCGAAGATCCCGAAAGTAAGCAAACAGATTAGATAGGATGGTCATCTCGTTAGCGGTAATTTCTTGCCACGCCCCCCCCCCCGTTTTTTTTTCGTTTTTTTAGTGGTATAAACATAAGTTCACACTGTGCTGAGCGCAAGCTAAGGGTAAGCGCGCAAAATAAATCTCCACGCCCTTACGCTGGGTGTGGACGAAGTCCGAGAAGCGCGCTGTAATTGAAAAAAAAAACTGATAATAAAGTTTGAGGAAATGACACGGTGGCTGGCTTTCACAATGAAACAAGCCTGCTCTTGCCGCTAAGAAATGTGTCAGCCACCCTTAATGCATTCGGCTCACGTCTTAACGGATTCGCACTATTTAGTGATACATGAAATCGACGGCCGGCGTCTACGGAATGCACGCTGTTCCTAATATGCGTGGGCAATGACCCGAACTGCTACGGCTCCGAATATCGCAACTGTACGACTCTACGTGTAGTCCTACAAATGGAGTGAAAGAGAATACTCGCACGGGGAAGCGTCAGAACGCAGGCAGTATATTTATTTATTGTTATTTCCGATGGAGGCGGAAATGAAGGAGGCCCGTGTGCTCAGATTTGGGTGCACGTTAAAGAACCCCAGGTGGCCTAAATTTCCGGAGTCCTCCACTACGGCGTCTCTCATAATCATATGGTGGTTTTGGGACGTTAAACTCCACATACCAACCATACTTATTTATTGTTCGCATTCACCCGGTCACTGCAGTCACAGTAAAGCATCGAACGAATAAGCTTTAGCTAACGAAACGTCGTCGGTAATATCCGTCGCGACATGTAATGAGCGTGGCGGAGTGCTCCAATTTGCCCCTTTTCGTGTTCGCCCTTCTCTTCGCGAGGAACCTGTCCCGAGAGGCAGGAGTGGGCAGCCCCTCCGGGGTACCACGGTAGCAGCGGGAGAAAACGGCCGGCGCGTGCCTTACCTCCGCTCTGGCGCGCGCCGTTATCGGCCGTCCGTTCCTCCGGCAGAAGGGGGCGCTGTGCTCTCCCCCTCATGGAATGCCTCGTGCGCGACCTCGATAGGGAGGGCCGCTCCCAGTCCTGTAATACGCGCGCCTTATTTCGTGACATCTGCTAGCACCCTAATAGAGAAGTAGCCACGCCTGTTCTTTTGGCAAGTGCAGTTATTGACACCGCGTTACCCCCCCAAACGGGCACGACGAAAGCGAAGCTGCCGTGCAGCTCAAGCGAGTGGGCAGAAGAGGCATTTGGTGGAGGTTTACACGCAAACCTTGCATGCCAGATCCTTCCGAGATTGGCGCCATGCCCGGCGAGCATCCCCTGCAGGCGGACGTTAACGAATGCGCCAAACGGGTTACTTGAGGCGAAAGAGGGAGGGTTAATTCAGTGCGCCGCACCAAACTCGAAAAACAAAAAGAAAAACGTAACAATTTGCCACACGTTCCGCCTCTCCCTTGAGCGACGCTTTCCGCCGCCTGGCTTGGCACCGGGAAATAAGTAAACGAGGTCGAGCCGAAATTTTTGTGTATAATTAACGCGGTTGTCCCCGCTCCTTGTTTTCTTCCCGCTAAGCAGCCCGAGGTTTGTTTTTCGCGCGCTATTCTTACATTCGGAGGTGCATATAGTTTTTTTTCCATCGTATATCTCAAATCGTAGGTGATCTATATTTATACTTCAGGGACAATATACGCGCTCGTTTGAGGTTATAAATGTTTTGGCATTCTGGAATCCGCCTTCACAACATGCTTTTGAGAATTGCTCCTTCGCTTCTCCTCTACCTTGGTATCCTGGTTACTTTTGTTATGGCTTGCACCTTGCACTCCGCGCATATGCATCAGTGGAAGCCAGTCACGCGATAAAGCCGCATTTCCAGCAGCCCGTGCTGCTTTCTCACCCTGTTTCTCAGCGCGCAACTCGCGGCGATAGCTGGATACGCGACACTTTTCGTGCCCCCTTTTTGCTATCTGGACGAGGCCGCTCATAAATCATGATTATGACTGCTGCAGCTTGCGGGCAGGCTGCTTCTCAAGAAACACTAATTCTGCAATCTATCGCCGAATGAGCAGCGAAACAAACCTCGGTTCGTTTGTTGACGAGCTAACCAGGCCACTGTCTCAGAAGTAAACTGTTTCTTTTGTTTTCTCTTTTTTTTATGTCCCTGTTTTTTTGGGGTGCGTGCTTGTTTCTTCTGTGATGCTTGACGGACGTGCGCTGAACAGAAGCTAAATATTTGGCAAACTTACTCAGATGCAACCTATTCCGAATCTGCTACGTTCACCACAGCATATTAATGGCATAGCTTATAGTGCGATTCCTGTGCGCGAAGGAAAAACTGACTATACTTATTCACAGGCGCCACCACCGATGATTTGACTTCGAAGCGAATTCCTCTCCGACGCTGTTTTCTATCCGTTCGTCGGATACTAACCAACTCCGCAGTCCACGTAGCGATAGAGCCACTGTTGTGCATACTATTGCTCAGAACGAGCGCCTTTGAATGCGTGTCGCTGTCCACGCGCATTCCTTTCATTGCGTAAATATTCCTGGACTTACTTCCCTCGACAAATCGTACGTTCGCCTACAACGTGGCGCGTTGCGCATTACAAATGTGCCAATCCTCGAGATAGTGCGATACCGAACTCGCGAGGAGGTGCCGGCAGAAGTCCCGTTAATGATGATGGAGTGAACATATACCGTCTGCGAGAGCTTATCTTTGGCGTAAATGTGCTATCCTTTCGTCATTTATAAGGGTACAGCGCACCACGACAAGGACACAAAAAGAGAGACGCACACACACACACAGGGCTGTGTGTGGCCCCGCCGCGGTGGTCTGGTGGCTAAGGTACTCGGCTGCTGACCCGCAGGTCGCCGGTTCGAATCCCGGCTGTGGCGGCTGCACTTCCGATGGAGGCGGAAATGTTGTAGGCCCGTGTGCTCAGATTTGGGTGCACGTTAAAGAATCCCAGGTGGTCGGAATTTCCGGAGCCCTCCACTACGGCGTCTCTCATAATCATATGGTGGTTTTGGGACGTTAAACCCCACATATCAATCAATCAACAGTGCTGTGTGTGTGTGCGTCTCTCTTTTTGTGTCCTTGTCGTGGTGCGCTATACCCTTATAAATGATGAACCCCAACCAACTAGCCTGGCAACGTGTCTTAGGAAATATCCTTTCGTTTTTGACAGAGCGGAGAACGGTGATGACGGGTGTACTGCCCTGCCGTACTTACTCACCAGCACTTTGCCCTATACCGCCGTCACTCGTATACAACTCAGAGCACCGGTAAATATCGGAAGGCCGTTCATAACGACTCGCTGTTGTCGGGTAATGTTTGCTAATGGTGATATATGTCGCCTATAGTGGGGCAAATAATGATAGCTGGTGTTGTCATATGTTAAGTTGCACGAGTGCAAGTATATAATGCTTACGCACTATGACCAGGATTTTAGGACGAGTTCCTGTCGCACCATTTAATTGATGGTGACCGCGCAACCCACCGTAACGGAAAAGTGAAATAGAGGGCGGGGGGGGGGGGGCAATTTTTAAATTGAGGAACCAAATATGTCATCCGAATTGACTCATGTTTATGTATACAGATCAACTTGTAGCTTTCTGCAATATTCTGACATTGGGTCACAGAGTGCCTATGTTCCTGGAGTGTTTTGGTTCTTGTTCACCTATTGCTCGTGGTGCATACTCACTGTGGGGGTTTGGCCAAGGCTTGAGTGGTTTTACAAAATAACGTGCAGTTTTAGAATGATGGAGGTTATATAATAAAAATATTACAGATGACTTAGGCAATTGTGGTGCTTGATCTAATGCATATAATTATTTAAATAAAGAAAAGAATTTATTCTGGAAAACAATTTATTCCTGGAGTGTTTTATCACCGCCCAGTAATGCCTTAGGATCAGTATTGTCAGATATACGAATGTCCTTGGAGCCTACGTATTTTTGCATGCTATTCAGATTTCACAGCAATATTCCAACGTGTCCCCAATCTGAATTGTCATTATTCTAAATCGGTCCATGCTTTTTTTCTGTGTTTTTATCACTGACTAACGGCGGGGCAATCGACCGTCATCGAGGAATGTCGCAAAGTCGACTCTTTTTGAGTATTGTCACATTGGCTTTCTGACAATTACCAGCACGGAATTTCTGTCAATTTTGGTTCCTTATTCTTACCGCATAAAGTTGGCGTAGGATGTCTTTATCATCAACATGCGTGCCTCCTCTCATCCGTTGCCGTCTCTCTTACACAAACTCTGTTCGGCGACTGGTATGCGCAGCTGCAGTGATGTCCAGCAAATCTGGTATGAGCAAGTCATCCGAAGGATGGATGGATGGATGGCTGTATCCGTCTGTGCCCTTTAGATCGGGCGGTGGCTCACGCCACCTAGCCATAAAGTTAAGTACTATCACTGTGTGTTTAAGGATTGAATTTCATTCGCGCCTCGATTGTAGCCACCAATCAGAAGCACTTGAAATAGCAAGCGCCCTCTTGTGTCTGTTTCCAGCCTGCATCTGCCGTTCCAAAGTTCTGTCAGTACAATAGCACATTACATTGATATCACCGAAATAAAAGTTCTCGATGTTGATGATGACTTATTGTAGTGGGTTTTATAATAATAGCTTGTTTTTGGTTTACACGCGCTAACGCATCATGGGAAAAATCAAGCCCCACCGCCGTGGTCTAGTAGCTAAGGTACTCGGCTGCTGATCCGCAGGTCGCGGGTACGAATCCCGGCTGTGGCAGCTGCACTTCCGATGGAGGCGGAAATGTTTTAGGCCCGTGTGCTCAGATTAGGATGCACGTTAAAGAACCCCAGGTGGTCGAAATTTCTGGAGCCCTTCACTACGGCGTCTCTCATTTTCATGTGGTGGTTTTGGAACGTTTAACCCCACATATCAAACAATCAATCAGCGGGGAAAATCAACAAACTTTCACCAACGGCCTGCTTGCTGCAACGTACTCTCAGCGTAAAAATATACGGCGTACATAGTGCGGTAATCAATGTGCAGTGCTTTCCCGAGCGCACAATGTATACTCTTGAGAAATCCCGAACTCGAGCAGAATTCTCGGAAGTCCCCGACCGAGGCCTTCAGCTTGCTGGTCGAGAGCAGCGCGCAAGGTCGGACGGAGGAGCTTTGTGACCTTGTTCTCTTTCGTATTGCCGAACCATCGAGGGTCGCTGCTATATAGTATAAATCCTTTGCATACGCTGCCAGCGATGACAGGAATACGTGGCTATAGACGTATTGTAGTCTAACCAGACTGTTTAACTGTGATTACCCACATTCTACGAAGGACACATTTGTTTCCAATTAGCACAGCCAGATTCAAGTTAACGAATGCCCGTAAAGGTGAAGCGGCTCCGGTTTTATACTAAGTCAGTACTTGAGAAAGACAAAGCAGAGGTCCGGCCAACGGCAGGTGATAGCGCCACATAAATTTTCTACCGGCGTACGATATTGTGGCTGTCCGGAGAGCGGTGTCAGAGGCATCATTTATTTTGAGGTTCAGGGAAAAGAAGACGGAGCGGGCGAAGAATAATCGGCGGCGAGTCACTTTATACGCAGGAGACGACGCGAGGCCGCCGATGGCATGCGAGGTCCACTGGTCGCCGCCTGTGTGCCCCATAACCGCGCGCGTCCTCATGATAATCGAGCACGCTCAGTATCGAGTTCAGTGCGGCGAGGTGATCCGGCTTAGTCCGTCCGGGGGAAGCTCCTCGGTGGGGGAGGTGCGCCGCCCCCACCGAGGAGCGCGATAGTGGAGGGCGAGCAGAGAGCCCTGGCGACCAGCCAAAAAGGGTCAGTTTTCAAAGCGCCTCGAGTTGCTAATCCCGCGCGTTTTATTGCTCCGTTTCTTACGCGTTCCCGATGTGGCTGCGATTCATCACCAGCGATACACAGCGCCATCCACAGTTCGCGCGGACGGGGCGCCCTCATTTAATCTCGCATCCGAGCGGAATGCGCCGCCATTTGACGCTCGTCAAGGGTGCGCGCTCCGTATGGCCACCTGCAGGTGCGTGAGCCCGTGGGGGGGTCATAACGAGCTTGGCTTTTGCATTTCCTCGTCTTTGTGCTTGCCCGTAAGAAGGTTGTGAGTAATGAAGTATGCAGTCGTGAAAGTTGGGGGGGGGGGGGGTAACGATACGCCATGGTAATGGGCTGTCTGTAAAGGACGGGGGAGGAGGTAATGTTGCTAATTGAGATGTGAACAAAATGATAGCGACCCGCGTCAAGGTGAGCAAGACCCCCTTGAGACACATTCCGCAGGCACTCGTGCTCGCTCAGGGCCTATAATGCGAGTAAACAAGGTGGTTTGCAGCTGCTCGTGACCATTGTGCACGTTCACGCCAAGGTCCGGCATCTATGTGCAGTGGAAAAACGCGCTGCCGTCTTCAACTGAGACCGTGTCGTGGCAATTGGTTTAGTGTAAATACAGTTTCATAATGCACCACTGCCCGTAGAAGCATTAGAGCCCCTCGCTGTTTGAGTATATCATATATAGCCGCCAATCGACGACCCGTAAGGGGTGCTTTTCATCACGGTTGTGGGCTTACAAGGTGGCTTCTCCGCAACAACTTAGAAGACGGCCATAAAGAACCGACTCGAAGATACTGTTTTTCTTAGAAGATTTCCTCTTTACAAATATGATCAGTGATGGATGGATGCGAAACTTCATTGTTGATGTCTTTGTTCTTTTTTGAGGGAGTTGAGGAGCAATTGTCGCAATTGTTAGTACAAAACGTAGTTCTTTAGAGTGCGGTTGTTTATTGTTAAAATTTATTACGTTAATGATTATCCGCCATACTCCATTCTTTAATGCACCAATGAAAAGAGAGACAGGCAAGATGGGTGGTAAGAATGCGCTGAGAGACCGGCTATTGTATGATTGAAGCATCCCCCGTACGTTTCGGGATGATCTGGTTTGAAAACAAAAACAAAAATCTGTTTTTCTGGTGCTGCCATCATGTACTGGTATAAATGATTGATTTAGCTATTCATAGTTCTTTTGCTGGCTGAATCGCGCTTCAACGAGCCGCAAATCTTGACAATATGGTGGCGCCACCTGCCATCATTAGCTTCCCCTCAACCCGCCCCCCTCGCGTCAGCGCACTTGTACTGAAGGTGTGAGTGAGAAAAAGCAGAAGAGAACCGAGAAGAGAACCGGCTTAAGCACACACAAACACGCACACACAAACACACACGCACACACACGCACACACAAACACACACACACACACACACACACACACACTACTGCATGCAGCGAAACTTTAGATAGTATGGTTCAGTTTTCTGTATTTACATTATCAGTAGTGTCACGATGTAGCCTATACTTTCTTATGTGTGTTCAGCTATTTGACAGCATCTACGGGACACAGGTGTAAAGTGCTCACCTTTTCAGCGAAGCACGTTTCACACTGGCAACCAAAAGGAGCATGTGTATTGCTGTTTTTTTTACGTTTTTGCAGTCTCTTTCAGCATTACTTGAGAGCGTATAAAAGGATGCCACTGCAAAGGCAGCCTTACGTTGTGCACTCTATCTGACGTCACGTATGTAGAGAACAAATAAAGCCCAAGTTGCAGCGCACACCGGCTATCGAGGTGCACGTGGGTGAATTGACGTGGTGTTACAGGCCCGTATTTCGGACTGGTACATCATTTCACCTAATAATAAACGCTAGGGTTCTAATGCATGGCCTTATTAATAATAATAATAATTGGAATGTTACATCCCAAAGCCACGCTATGAATATGAGAGACGCCGTAGTGGAGGACTCCGGAAGTTTTAACCATGTGGTTTAACGTGCACTGACGTTGTACAGTACACTGGCCTCTATCATTTCGACTCCATCGAAATGCGACCACCGCAGGCGCTATCGAACCCGTGACCTTCGTGGTCAGCAAGCGAGCACACTAGTCACTGTCCCACTGAGGCGGATAGATGCATGACCTATATTATGAATAATGCGATGAAAGGGGATAGATGGTTCATGTTATCTTTTTCGATGCGCTTACGGCAGGGACAGATTACAAGGAAAACACAAGACACACTGTTAACAGAACGAGCGCGAACTTCAGCTGGGTTTTTTTTTTAGATGCAAAGCATTTTAGGGTAGAGCTCAACCCGTTGTGTGGCGTGACTACCTTTACTGTGCATACGCGTACGATCCTCCTCTCTCGCCTCACCAGGCCGCCGCTGGGAGCGTCTGACAACTTACACTCCCTCCCTCCACTCAGCAACCCTCCCCGCAGCGTTTACACCTCCATTGCGCATGCGCGTCCCCTCCTTTTCTCTCACCCTCTCTCTCGCCTCTCAACCACGACGCATGCAGCGTCTGCTAGCCAGTTTCGTGATTATGAAAACCGACTGCCCGCGCTGCACAACCGTTCATTGGGCACCCCGTATGCAGGGTGTTTCAAGAAATGTGTCCAACGTTGTTTTAAAATCGGCAAAAGACGCCATTTGCTCGCTGTCTGCACAGCTGCCTTTTCTGTAGTAGTAGGCATCATAAGAGGGTTGAAGACATCATTTCCAACATTAATTAGGAAATTTAAATAATTAACGTCCTATTTGTGGAGTTAAGCAGATAAATCAAATGAGCGAATTAGAGTCCTTGGTGCGAAAAACTCATTGCCGCTTTGACATTTCGTAAAAACGGGCCCTAGTAATAAATACGAATTAATCGATGTCTCCCCAATTCTGCGGCGAAACCAAACCGAAACACGAAAGAGCGCAACTGAAATGAGGGAGCGTTATTATATCAACCATCAATCGACTACGTCGTGTGGTTGTGTGCTGCGCTTGCAATTACATGACGCATGGCGCACATGCGTTAACGAACGGGAAAGAACTGCACCCCTGTAACCGCCGTTTTGAACAGCGACGTCACTGAACTCGTCGGCTTGTAGCGCTCATCGGTTCTTTGGTTTCGGTTTCGCCGCGGTATTTAGGAAAATTTCATTAGTTCGCAGTTCTTACTAGGGGCCGCTTTTCCGAAATCTCAAAGGAGCAATGGGTTCTTCGCATCAAGGGCTTCAATTCTCTCATTTCGCTTAGCTACCTAACTCCACTAATTAAAAAAAGTTGGTTAAAATTAATTTAAGTTTGCTAATTACAAATGATGTCATCAACCCTATTCAGATGTCTGCCGCAACAGAAAAAGCAACCGTGACGACAGCGAGCAAGTAGTGTCTTTTGCTAATTTTAAAACAATGTTGGACACATTTCTTGAAACAACCTGAATATAGGCACTCGATCTTTGACCTCCAAGGTAGTGCCGGTAGGATATTTCACCTTTGAATTGTTCAACAATAAAAATTATAAAAAATGAAAAACTAAAAGCGGACTGCAGGTCTATGTGTCCAATCGGAGTATTTTGCCTCCCATTGTCCATTAGCAGTGATTCCCATGTTGTAGTAGGAAACACTGGTATATATACACGGTGTGAATTGCGCTTCTCCATGTTTCTCTAAAGCCCCTGAATAAAATAGAAGTGACGGAATATATTGTTATTTTCACCTGTCCTTCTCTCCTGCGCTTTCCTCCGACGCTCGGTGCTCCCATTGGCCGAAAGCCATCACGTGCCCCTCGCGTGCTTTTTGTTTTGCTTGCTTTTTGTTTCTCTTGGGCTCGAGCTGCATAGCGGTGCCCAGCACGACGAGCTTGACATGTGTGCAGCGTGTTTCGAGTCTTTTTCGGACTTCTGCTGCGTGGTTTCAGTTGATTGATTGATTGATTGATTGATTGATTGATTGATTGATTGATTGATATGTGGGGTTTAACGTCCCAAAACCATCATAAATAGTTATATGAGAGACTCGCCGTAGTGGAGGGCTCCGGAAATTTCGACCACCTGGGGTTCTTTAACGTGCACCCAAATCTGAGCACACGGGCCTCCTTCATTTTCGGCTCCATCGGAAATGCAGCCGCCGCAGCCGAGATTTGATCCCGCGACCTGCGGGTCGGCAGCCGAGTACCTTAGCCACTAGACCACCGCGGTGGGGCAACGTGGTTTCAGTTGGAATATGTGTTTGTGATTCCCCTTTGGTGCTGTTGCGGTTTGAGCATGCCTTAAACTACCGGCATGCAAGCTACATTTTGGATTTCGTTTGACAAGCGAGATGCGCCACGGTGGAAGATCTGGCTGCGTAGAATCTGCTGGAATGACTTAAAACCGTGTCTACTCTGTGCGGACGTCTCTTCGCCTTTCGTTTATATTGTCATAAGTTTTCGTTCTTCTAAGGGCTACGTGTTCATTTTTGCGTTTACTTTAATGCTTGTGTGCGGCTTCCACGGCTTCTTCGAAGTAGTTTTTAAACGTGTTTCTGTTAGTCATGGCGTAGGATCCATGCTTCTTAGATTGAGGCGCTTCTCGGCTTGCGCGCAAGGCGCGTTCTACCGTGACGTCATCGTCCACCACGTGCTGAAAACACGGCGTGCGTTTTGAAAATTAGGTGTGCGATTGCCACGTCTGTTGACTAATCCGGATTTGTTTCGCAGTGCCAGTTGCTTCGAGAAAAATTTTCCCCCTCTGCGTCATCCCGCGGATAGATATCAGCCGTGAGTAGTCCGATAAAAGCCGCCGTTGCACGCGGTTGTTTCTTGCCGCCACTCAAGCGCAACAACATTTCGATGTCATCTCACCCGGAATTGCAGCTTGCTGCGGTGACTCGGACTGCCGATGTCATCGCCGCGAAAGGCATGCATGGTGGTGTAGACGTAGCGTGAAGCCGCGCGATGATCCAATTGAGGACCTCAGGGGCTCCAAACACACTTGCCAATAAAGTTTTTTTTTCAGTCTGTGCTTCTGTGTCCTCTCGTTGTGTTTCTGCAGTCAGTAATAACATTACATGAAAAAAATGACAACAAAATACCAGCTGATGAGCGCGAGTGCTTCGCGGCGACAGCGTTGGACGCGGACAGCGCCTCATATAGCTATGCCCCACGTATGGTGAAGCCGTGATCGAAAGAAAGGCGAGCGAATGCCGGCGCAGAAAGAGGGGAGAGAAGTTGTTGTTGATTTTATTTTATTCAGGGGTTTTAGGTTTCTCTCCTGGGAAACTCCCCGGTGAACGCCAGCGTCAAACGTCGCCGCCAGTGTGAGCGTTAGCGCCCCCTGCTTCGCATCTACTCGTGGTTCCCTTTAGCGGGGGAATGGTGTCACCTTTTCATCCGTGCTTAATCGATATAAATAAACTGCAACCAATGCGCATGCGCACCCCAGTTCGGAAAAGAAATAACAATCATGATGCAGATAAAAGACGACAGGAAAAGAATAGTGTATGAAGCCACTGTCATGGCATCTCTTGGCACCCAAGCATGTGTCAGTGAGCCATCGATAAAACTCCCCTGCTTAAATCAATTTTGTGATGGACGTCACATAAGCGGGTCAAGTGTACTAATAGTTTTTCATGTGTTCTTGTGAATTTTTATTTACATCGACTAAGCATGAATAAAAAGCCCGTTGAAGGTTGCGTTCTTTCCGTTAACATTGTGCCCTGTGTTTTTTTTTTGTAATCTGTCCCTACCGTATGCATCGCAAAAGCCAATCCTATATTATTATGTTGCATCAAGCGCAATGGCGAGCTACCACCACACAACACTGCTGTTAAGGAACGTACGTACATGAACGTACTTATTAACACCGCACGTAAACTGTGCTTTGGAAAGAAAGGACAGTTTTACTGATCTTACAATGAATGCTTGATTCATGAGGGTAATGGACAGTGCATAAGAGCGTCAAGATGGCAACCTTGAACGGCGCAATTTTCTGTTGCCTGTCAAAAAGCTCAGGAAAATACGCATGCCTCTGAAAGCTCACCGCATAAAGACCTAGTCATCATCGCCATTCTATAAAGAATATTCATGTAGTGGCGCAAGTCATTTTTTCACAGGAGCCATGCCCCTGAAATCGTTATATACGGGAAAGCGCGGGCTGTCGACCAAATGAACGTTAAACAATTCGAAAGAAGAATTCTGTGCTTCCTCGCTGAAATTGTATGCATGGCCTCTTGGAACATCAATGTCCCGCAAGTCCCACGTGCAACCGTTACGTAATTACAGCACATCTGCAGGCATACGGTATCAACGTACGACTGCAACAAACGAGAGCGGGGAAGCCGTCGTGCGTTGTCAAGCCTCCACGGCCGCTTGGTCTTTTCTGACGTACAGCGTGCACGCCACAGATATTGCTTCGGGGTGTATATATGCGGAAGATGGGCAAGGCGCCAGCTGGAGGCGGTAGCAGCCACTAAGTCGATGTTGATAAGCAACGCGGAGATAGGTACCTTTACGGTCAGCGGTTGTGGGCGCGGCGTTTGCAAGCAGTGCGGAGAGACGCAGCGATCACATTTCAAATTCTTTTTTTAACGATCGTATTGTTAGAGAATGAAGCCAATGCGTGTTTAGAAAGGCGCGGGAAGGGAGGAAGAAAAATAAAACAAACATTACCCGCATTGACACCTCTCATGCCGGGCATGAAAGGGCTGCGAATGCAAGCACAGTACTCTTTGTCACCGGGCGCACTTCTATTCACTCGTCGCTGCACGTAACTCATGGTACTACATCGCTCTCGAGGAGTGGGTAATGAGGCTCCGTTCCCGCTTCGTGCCAGAAAAAGCTAGCGCACTGTTCCTCTCTGTTGTTGACCGAAGTCCTTCAGAGCAAGAGAAGCGCAACACCACCCCCGTTCTCCAGAAAGGCCACGACTGCAGTGAGGTCGAGCGCCCCGCTCACTGTCCGTCTCGGGAGGTGGCGTGAAAAGGCCGCGAGAAAGTGGGTCCGCTGTGCGCGGGAGTCACGCTTTGGGTTCGCCTTCGCGTATCACCCGCTGGTGCACAATGGGCCGGACCCCCACGGCGCGCAAACCCTCGGCGCGCGAACAGGGGCCACAGTGCGTGCGCGACTCGCGGGGCGGCCACCGGCGCACAATGATGCACTCTCCTTTCAGGTGGCCCGCTTCTCGGAATGACAGCAGACGATGAGGGGGCGGAGGAAGGAGTCCGGGAGGCCCAAGATGCTGCTCGGATCCCGGACTGGGCTTGCCACAGTGCGTCCGTGGCCACTGATGCCGCGCTAACAATCACTTGTGGCTCTCGTGGTGCACACTCAAAGGGGCGGCGCGACGCGCCTGCTGTTTGTTTGGCCGTGCGTCGGCAAGAAGTGATGCTTTAATGACATGTGGCGGCTCTGCTTCGTAATAGTGCAACTTCCGGTCGACGTCTACGACTACTCGTTTCTTTTTTCTCTCTCTCTCTTTCTTATTCCTTCCGGGGCAGTATGCGTCTCAATACTACGCCTCCGGGAGTGCATGAGGTGCCACCCGCAAGCTCATTGTCGGCTTCTTTACGTTGTTGAAGCAGCAGGTAATCCCTGTGCCCGACCATTTTTACTTTTACTTCCCGTCAAGAGCTGTGAATAAATGTGACGTTAAGTTAGCGTTTCTGGGAGGGGTTGCAAAAGAATTCTATTCATTTCTCCTCTTATCATGAATCACGATTGCCATGTGCTACTACATGGCAATCGTGATTCATGATAAGACATGGCTTTCATTGCCTGAAGGAACAGGTTATGACAACTTTCGTTCAGTCTGCAAGGGAGCCGCCCGTATGTAGGACGATGGGGCAGGGAAAGAAGTATATCGAAGGAGTTATGCCAAACGAGGGAACAGAGCTCAAATCTTATTTCGGATTTCGAGTGCGGGAAATGTGCAATTGAACACTGCGCGTGCGCCTCCCAATATGCCTGGCAGGCGCCGTTATGGAAATCGCTCCACGGCAATCAACTGTGTAGCCCAGCCACCAGTTTCCCCACCGCCGTTTACCTTTAGATCGGATAAATAGGTCATAGCCACGTCAGAAATTGCGAACGCTTTGCGCGTCAGAAGAAAAGCAAGTACTTTTCCCCGTCCTGTCCCACTCTCGGGACTTTTTGAGGCCGCTCCAGTGCGTGAAATATGGAGTTATCGACTCGTATATTGAGTGCCATTATCGCGCCTAGCGAGTGCAGGCATTGCTCGTCGGCCGGCGGGTGTACCAGCATACCCCACTCCGAGCGGCCCACGCCACGCAGACTCCTCGGCTGATTTGTTGACGCCGAAACGTTCAAGCCATTCGCGCCACCCTGAGTGCTGCCGCCGCACCGGCGGCTGGTCTTCCGCAGTTCGTGAAGTCATTTTTCAATCCTAACGGTCTGCCCGGCTGTGTTTGGGTCTGGTCCAGTTTGTGTGGCCAAAGACGCAGGGCGATTCTGCTTAGTCAACAAATAAGACTCTGCCTTTACCATCAAATGATGGGTCAGACAAGCAAAGGCTTTGGTTACTGACAATTCTGCACGATACGGTCTCCGAAGTCTATCGTAGAGTTTTCTGCTTCTACGTAACAAACATGCAGAAGGAAGCGTCCATACACGCGAGACGTCCTCCTAATGATCAGCCTGATCTTATCCCGCGACATTTCGGCAGTCAGGCGGACACGTGTCCACAAGCGGCGCCTTCCGCGTCTGCGCTGGAACTCTCATTCAACGCGCAGTGCTCAAATCGTATACGCTGCATGCCGGGGAAGCCTCGCATGCACACATTTTCTGTTGTGCCCTCGCTTAGCTGTGATGCATGCGCTCCACTCTGTGCACGCGTCGAGCGCGCGCACGGAGACGACCCTCGTGGAGGCACAAGCATCCGCCTTGTTCGCTTTCGTCAGCCCTTGACGCCAGGCGCCGTTACTTGCCTTTTCTTTTGCCACTCGCGTTCGTCCGCTTAACCGCTTGTCTGGTATTCGGCTCGATTATAACGCGTGCGATAGAATCAAGTGTGACGATGGAAGGAAAAGGGGGCTAAGTGACGTTGCCATTGACCTTTCGAGAGCATCGTTATACATGCAGTTTCTGAAACTGGTGCACATGTCGGGCTCTGTGGCTTTTCCTGCTGAAGCATGTGGATGGTAGTCACCGTCCGTGGCTAGCACACACACTGTTACACAAGTATACAATGATGGAAATGTCAGCTGATTTCCTGCAGGAATGCCGGAGGCATCGGCTCCTCGAAAGACCTTAAGGAGCTCAGCAGTTAAATCTGGAGCAGTCGTAGGCTTTTTCCTTTCGTGTCCTGAAAGTGTTCGAGTACCCGGATCTCGCCCCGCCGCGGTGGTCTAGTGGCTAAGGTACTCGGCTGCTGACCCGCAGGGCGCGGGTTCGAATCCCGGCGGCGGCGGCTGCATATCCGATGGAGGCGGAAATGTTGTAGGCCCGTGTGCTCAGATTTGGGTGCACGTTAAAGAACCCCAGGTGGTCTAAATTTCCGGAGCCCTCCACTACGGCATCTCTCATAATCATATAGCGGTTTTGGGACGTTAAACCCCACATATCAATCATCAAACCCGGATCTCGGTCTCCTTCCCTCACTTTTCTTTATTTCCCCTTTTCCTGCAAGGCACTGCGCTGTGTCGAGGCAGACAGAATTTAGGTGCCTTCTTTCCTTTTTTTCAAGAATCACGATGTATATTTAGTGTCAGGACGATGACTTCACGCGGTGAGAACCAGAAAGAAGGAGCCCGCCCAACACGAGAGCACTGATCCCTCCTCGCGTGCGAATTTGCCCGCGTAGAGGCAGCCGGAGCCCGGACGCGGGGCCACCTGGCCGCCGGGGGGATGCCGAAGCGGGTGTCTTGTGGCGGCGGGCGCCATTATCGGTGACCAATTACGGGTAAGCATGCGGTCGGGCGTTGCTCTCCTGGCGCAAAAGGGCGGCTGCGGCCAAGTTGGCGACCGGTTTGGCGCTGCCTGCCGCTGCCGCTGGAGTCGGCCGCCCCTGGGCGTCCCGTCGGCGGCGCGCAGGCCTCCTCCCGGGGGCGCTCGCCCGAGTTCCGCGATTATGCGCTGACGTCATCGGTGGATTTCGAGGACGCTGCAGTGGGGCCCACCCCGGCTGGTGTCCTGTATAGTCAACGTGCGAGACTCGTCTATAGCATGCCGCAGTTCCGCGACACTCCGTTCTGCCCAGCAACCTGGCAGGCCAAATTGTCACAGCATTTGCAGCAGTCTGTCCATGGGTTCCTCCTCTTCACCCGTCCTTGTAGCGCATGACTTCAGTGCTACTAAATATTGACGCCAAACTAGATTCAGGTGGATCTATGGCAATCAACGGCTGAGTAAGAGGTCACAGCTTCGATTTCCGGCAGTGGCGATTGGACTGAGATTGTGGCGTATGTGTAAGCGTCTCGAACGGTGAAACTCAAATTGAAAGTTTTTAGTGCTTCAACGTTACCCTTGGTCGTAAAAGATCTGTACATTTAGTTGTTAATTAAAATAAGTAGGATTGAAAAGAGAATTGAAATGAGTGAAGTTTTCGGACACCCGACTGGTGGTCAGCAGAGCACTCATGAATCTAAGACGGCATGCAGTGAGAGTATAGAATAGATATATGAATAAATAAAGGAAATAATCGGGTTGTGTACAGTGCAGAGCAACTATAGCTTATTCCCTGTTTTGGAATCAATGATGCTGCTGTCAGCGCTGTTTAATTTCTTCTAGTCCGCCAAAGCTACAGGTCAAGCTCGGAAAATACTGTTACGCGAAGACGACAACGTTCCCCGCCGAATGGTGTTGTCTGTCTCGTAAACCTAATTTCGTCGCGGCGAGCCGAATAACGACGCTGGACAGAACGTTACAACCTTAACGGGGCATAAGCTAATTAATAAGGGGGAAATTCTCGCCTTAAACGGTGCTACTTGAAGAGAAATCAACCATGAGGTCAGCGCGTGAGCAACTTGTATCCTTCTATGCAGCCATTATTTAAAATTCAAAGACAGCGCACTACATCTTATGGCAGGGTCGCCATCAAAGTTCCTGGTAGCACTGTCTAGATGGTGCGCGAGTTATACGAGTCGTGGGTGATTGCCAATTAAGGGTGGAGACGACGGCGCTGAATAATAACGCTTGCGTTCTGAGATGACATTTGTGTTCTTACAATTTTTTTGCGTACGTTTATGCAGCAAACTGCTGGATAATGTTTCACAATTTTACACAACGCTATCTTCGTGTACAGGCATGGCCTACACAGAGGTTTGCAAGTATTTAAAATGCTTGAAGAGGCAGGCACGCCAAGACCTTAAGTCTCATGCATATGCACCTCGCGATTGTTTGATAACGAACGAAACGAGCTTCTCGTGTTGAGTGCGTCAATGCTTGTAAAAACCCAGCGTACTAGAATATGAAAGTTTTTGCGATCTTTGTCGGAATGAATGAGTGACTATCAAAAGATACGGGTGTTGATAAATGTGGAAAATTCTTTATGTGTACGCAACATCATTAAACATAAATAGATCAGGAATATCGCAAGCGCAAATGTTAAGCGTATGTTCACCAATATTACACTTGCTCTATATTTTATTTTAGACAAGCTCACGTCACACGTCGCTTGCGCCCCGCCGCGGTGGTCTAGTGGCTAAGGTACTCGGCTGCTGACCCGCAGGTCGCGGGTTCGATTCCCGGCTGCGGTGGCTGCATTTCCGATGGAGGCGAAAATGTTGTAGGCCCGTGTACTCAGATTTGGGTGCACGTTAAAGAACCCCAGGTGGTCAAAATTTCCGGAGTCCTCCACTACGGCGTCTCTCATAATCAAATGGTGGTTTTGGGACGTTAAACCCCACAAATCAATCAATCAATCACACGTCGCTTGCGCATTCTTTCGGGAGCTATTCTGACTTGTCGGGATGAACGACCAATATACTTGTCTCGCGAATAGCGAACCTGGTCTATATGACTAGTTGGCCAGTCTGCGCCGCACCCGGAACACCGAAAATCCAGAGCTGTTCATCGGCGTCCGGCACAATTATAACGCCACGGAACGCTTCCCAAATTGGTTTGCCTGCTCGCAGTGCAGCCATCGATTTCGTTCAAACTTCGCAGCTGCGCACGGTGAACTTAGCAGCTTGTTTTCCTCCTGTTGCCCCGCGGCGTCGCGCGACAAGGAAGAGTCTGGCCGGACATGGCTCGGGTCGTCTATATGGAGTGGCTTTCTTGGCCTCGATTGGTACAGTGGCCGGCAAGTCGCAGGTTTTCGCGTCCCTGCACCTGTAGTGCATGATTGTTACGCGCAGCTGTCTATAAAACTCACTTAGATGAAGCAGACGAGGCATTGGGCTGCATCAAAAGATAATAATAATAATAATAATAATAATAATGATGATGATGATGATGATAATGATTATGATGATGATGATTGCAATGACAATGATAATAATAAAAATAATAATAATATAATAATAATAATATGATGTGCCTTTTTTTTTCGAGCTTGAGGGCGCACAGGTCACCGTCCCGCTATATAGGAACGCTGATTGCATGCATGTATCCATGTCTAATGTCCAAGTGAACCCCTCTTTGGACGGTTGTTTGCCTCGCTTATTAGTGGGGAACTCGCGTGATGTCGATAATGGTGTATATAATACACAAAGGCGCATGCGCTGGAAATACACTCTCCAGTAACACCTGCCGTGTCGCACACGGCGGTTTTTTTCCTCGTGCATCACGTGGTCGCACCGGTCGGTGTAAGGTGCTCGCGACTTCCTGTGACGGCAGTGTGTGTAGTGTGATCGGCGGATGAAGCGTCGCGTGTGCAAAAAGAGCGACGATGGTGCCGTGCGCACGGCAGGATCCCACGCCGGCGGCGTTATTTTTCTCTCGTCTTTATTCCGAAAAAGGAGCCTTCCCGAACAATGCCAGGCAGCGCCGCGACGATGCCGCGTCGCTCTTCCTGTTGATTTCGTTGCGCCATTCTCAGCGTCCTGCCGCTGCTCTCGTGTGTCGGCGGCGGTGCTTTGCGTGCAGAACGGGTTGCCGCGGCTTTGCGTGACCGTTGTTTGCCGATACCTGTCGCCGCCGCACCTTACACGGCGCCGATCGACTGTTTGAAAGGAAATGCTATTGTCTGCTGTCTTCAGGTCCGAAAAAGCTTCCAGTTTCGAGCTGCGAAACCTGGTTACCGCGTGATCAGGGGAAAGGGGGAGCTGGAGAGGAGGGTCGATGGCAACGCGCACGTCTTCGAGCCGGGTATAGTCTCTGATTTCCGCTCCCGTTCTGGAAATTCGTCACCTTTTCACCACGGCTGCATCTGGCTCTTGAAATTTCTTCCCGACCGTTTTCGAGGAAATTAGACTCTCCTGAACGGAGCACCTGCAGACGTCTTTCCGCCGCTGCTTTCCAGATGCGAATCATGAATTAATAAAGAGCCGGGCACGTGCTGCCAAGAGTTGGCTAATCTATACAGCCGTCGCCGCTACACAGAGTGATTCTGCCCCGTATACAGGGTGCCCCACGTAACTTTAGCCAAAGTTTAAAAATATGCCGGAACGCCCAACTATGACGCGACCAAACGCATGTTGCTCACCATTGCCTGGAGTTAGTCAGACTATTTTTTTTGTGTTCTCAAGTATTTTTTAATTATATCTGTTTAATAATTAACTTTTCAGTGAACGAAGATGGATAAAAAATTTCAGCGAGAAAGTTGTTGATTCGGTTGCGAAACGTTCAAATACATAGTTTTGAACTTTATATCTGTTGAGTATTAGTGTTTTTCTGCTAATTACAAATGCCTGCGAAATACAGAAAAGTACCACGTGACAAACCAACTCGCGCGTCAGTTCGCATGATGATTCTGGTGCTCCCTAACGCTCCGCGTACGAACGACACGCTTTCCTCGCACCGGTTCATGACAGCTATAAGCAGTCACAGCGGTTACATTTTTTTGTGGCCGATAGCAAAACGTGTTCATCGTAAAGCCAGCACTGTCGTTGCGGCCCTAACAAGAAAGCACAATGAGGCCAATGGGTCGTTCGTACGCGGAACGTTAGGGAGCTCTGGAGTCATTGTGCGTACTGGCGCACAAGCGTGTTTGTCACGTGGTATTTTTTGTATTTCGTGGGCATTTGTAAATAGCAGAAAAACACTAATACCTAACAGATTTACACTTCAAAACTGCCTAATTCGACGTTTTGCAAACCGATCTACAACTTTTTCATTGCATTTTTTGTCTATCTTCGTTTCTTGAAAAGTTAGTTGAATAAACATATCTAATTAAACAATATTTGAGAACACAAAAAATAGTAGTCTGACTAACTCCAGGCAATGATGAGCAACATGCATTTGGTCGCGTCGTAATCACTTGTGCCGGCATTATTTAAACTTTGCTAAAACTGTTAAAAACTTTACTAAGACTGTTTGCTAAAACTTCAGCCAATCGTCACTGCTATATGCGAGCAAAAAACTTGCAGAAGAAGAAAAGGCTAATATGAATAGTTTGTCATGGCTTTTGTCAGCGTTCGTCCGGGCAGCGCGAAAAGAAACACGGGGCAGCTGTGCACTTTGGTGGTGCGAAGGCTGGTAAAAGTGGAGCTGGTGGCCATCCCTTGCATGTCTTCAGCTCGCCTCCGCTAGACGTCGCTGCACCCTCACTTTCCTTTCCTACTCATTGCTATGCCGTACTACATGGCTATGCAATGCGCTCTCCCCTCTGTTCCCTCTCCTCCTCTGTCCTTGCGCGATAGCATATTATGTATGGTAATGCTACACTTACCCGCTCCCCTTTTCACTTACATCCTCCTCGCCCTCACTTTACTCTCCCATTCACTTACTATACTGTATTATGTATGACTATGCCATGTTTTATCCTGTCCCGTTCTCTCCTCCTCACCCTCACTTGTTATACTATTCTGTTCTCCTCCTCATTACTTCTCCTCACGACCTTGCTGTACTATACCACGTTTTATTCTTTACTCCTCCTCATTCTCATTACTTCTCCTCACGCCCTTGAAGTGCGAAACCATGTTTTAGTACAAGTTTACTCTCCTCCAATTCTCTCACCATTGCAGTGCTTAGCTATACTAGCTTTCGCTTGTTGATTGATTGATATGTGGGGTTTAACGTCCCAAAACCACCATATGATAATGATAGACGCCGTAGCGGAGGGCTTCGGAAATTTTGACCACCTGTGGTTCTTTAACGTGCGCCCAAATCTGAGCACACGGGCCTACAGCATTTCCGCCTTCATCGAAAGTGCAGCCGCCGCAGCTGGGATTCGATCCCGCGACCTGCGGGTCAGCAGCCCAGTACCTTAGCCACTAGACCACCGCGGCGGGGCAGGCTTTCGCTTGTTCGCTTCGCCAGTTTTGTGCGTTCGGCAAGCGGCCCTACCTGAAGAGTTCCTTTGTTGAAAACGTCATAGCCAGTTCAACGAGGGTGTCATTCTTGTCCGGTGAGGGATGTGGCGTCGTACATAATTAGAATATTTCTCCTTCCAACATATATCAAGTTTGTCATTTACATTTCCTTGCGGTGATCTAGCCGAGTTCCTTTAAAAAAACGTCTCTCTCTTTACGGTCTCTGTGCATAAGAGGAGCGCCAATATTGGTTCTTCCATGGCGTTTAACACATAAAATTCCGCAGACCGTTCTCGCTAGTGATCGGTGGCTGCCGAGCTCCAGCACGTCCGTGTGTTCCGACGTGCGCCCCTGTCGTCAAAAGCCGGCAGCAGTTTCAGTCCTATCCCAAGGCGAATACAAAGCGCACACCCAAGAGCACGTGTCTCGCCGTGCTGCAGAGTCGAAATAAGACCACTATAAATGAAGGCTCCACCCTCGTGCGGGCAAGGACGTCGGCGCGGCGCTGTTGTACATCAGTGAAATCACCAATGCATGATGAACGTGCAATTATGTTTGTTTCGATTTGACGGCGTACGCTCTGGAAGGTAAAACGAAGCCACTCATTGTTTCGGTCCCAGCATCGTAATCTTTTCCCCATTCCTTTTCTTTGTACGTGCGATAGCATTTAGTAACACCCACATGTGCATGCCTCCTTGCGTCTGGGCAGGACTTCTCGACCCCCGCCGCGGTGGTCTAGTGGCTAAGGTACTCGGCTGCTGACCCACAGGTCGCGGGATCGAATCCCGGCTGCGGCGGCTGCATTTCCGATGGAGGCGGAAATGTTGTATAGGCCCGTGTGCTCAAATTTGGCTGCACGTTAAAGAACCCCAGGTGGTCAAAATTTTCGGAGCCCTCCAGTACGGCGTCTCTCATAAACATACGGTGGTTTTGGGACGTTAAACCCCAGATATAAATCCAGGACTTCTTGACGTATCTAAACATTTATTTCATTCATGCACTTCCCGGCTACATTTTTTTTTAATGGCGCTGTCATAAATGTCACTCAGAATCGCAACGTCATTTCAAATATAAGAGAAACAGCTGGAAAAACAAAATCTGCATTAGCGGCAGATAACATTCTTCAAAACTAAAAACTTCGATCACTAATACGAACCTACGAGAGGCTACCACAGGCACTAAGGGATTATGTGTGCTGCACCTACATTGCTTCGTATGCACTCGAAACACATTGAAGATAGAAAGAAAGAAAGGAAGAAAAAAAAGAAAGACAGAAAGAAAGAAAGAAAGAAAGAAAAAAAGAAAGACAGAAAGAAAGAAAGAAAGAAAGAAAAAAAAGAAAGAAAGAAAGAAAGAAAGAAAGAAAGAAAGAAAGAAAGAAAGAAAGAAAGAAAGAAAGAAAGAAAGAAAGAAGAAAGAAAGAAAGAAAGAGAGAAAGAAAGACTGCGCATAAGCATCGCCTGGACAACTCGACGACGCAGCATAAGAATCCTAAATACCTACAAAAGCCGCTCAAAGACGTTGCGCACGTCGTAGAGATGCGAGAGATTCCACCACCGCCTGTTTTGCCTGCATTTGCGCGATCGTGTCGAGCGAATGCCACTTAGATAATTTCAGGCCTGCTCGCTGTGTCTGCCTCTGGTTCTGACGTCACTGCGCTTAGACCGACGTGCTTCGCTGCACAGACGTGCCTAGGCTTGCTCTCGTCGCTCGACCGACATGGATTGCCAAGCCCGACGAACGTTTTCGTGGCGTGCAGGTGTGCTTGTTGGCGACTCGAGCAGACCGTCTTTTTCTGTGTCCGTCAACTGCAGCATGGATATGTGATGCGTTTTGTGCACTGGACATTCGCATTTCGTGCGGCTACACGTCTGAACAGTTTGCACGATGCTGCGTGGTGAATTGTCGCAGTGAAGGGACCGAAGTCGCGAGGGTTCTCCTTTCCTAAATACAACGTAAGAACAAGATGGGAGCGTGTCGTTCATCAAGCTGACGTCGACATCCCATTTTCTTCGTGAGCCGAAGGTAGGTGTGCCCGTACTACACATTTCTAAGTCGTTCCAATGGCCCCATCTCCACCATATTTCGTTCTTGCTCTAAAGTAAAGGTGTCATGTGTGTTTCTTGTTGGCGTAAGCGCTAGCGTTAAAATAATAAATGCGCGTGGCAGTACGTTTTCAGAAGAGGCGTTTTTCCTTCATGGTCGGTAAACATTTTTTCTATTGGCGATCAGCGCCGTGGACTTGTTCAAATACCTCTGATTACTTGGTTGATAAAAATGTAAGGAATGCTGTTGCATTACTCGATGCATTGGTATTGTGCGTATTATTTTCTTGCCGGCGTTTCTGCCACTCTATTTCGGTATTATAATTTTGCGCCAATCTCGTGAGAACCTTCGCCTAATATGTTTCCTAGAAATTTAGATGCGTGTAGACACGGTGAAGCGCTTATTTAATTGGTTTTCACGTGAGTAAGCTCTACTTCAAGCTAGAATATTTATAACCACTACCAAAAATATACCGATACAAGAACCAGCAGTGCCGTAGAAGTGCCCACGGGGACCACACGGTTCGATATAGACCCAGGACTAACATTTTTCCCAGGCCCTAAATTATATGACCGACAACGCACTACTGCGAGAGGGGCCAGAGAAGAAGATGAAACGCCGTTTCTCGTTTCGGTCAAAGGCGTTTTTTTTTTCTGAAACGAAATATTTCGTTTTCTCTTGGAATGGTCATCACCCTGATATTATGCTGAATAACATATTTGTGGAAGCAGCACACACTCTCAATAATCACGCGTCTATGAAGACAGATGTTCGAAAGAGTACAAATACAAATGCAGTGAATTTCGAAATGAGTAGGAACAGTTTCTATGCATTCTCTACATAATGTGTGTGCGTGGGCATGTGTGTAAAAAAATAAAAACCGACTAAAATTTACCGTATTTATTTCGTCACTGTGTTGGTCCCTCAAGTTTTGCTCTTATAGATCGACCACACACACCTTCGATAGCCCACAATCTTGACCTTGTTAAAATGCTTTCAAGTGCAATACGTTATATATATATATATATATATATATATATATATATATATATATATATATATATATATATATATATATATATATATAATATAATATAATACACAGTACTAGGCTGGGGTGTCAGCCATCTTCTTTATTTCTAACCTCTTCTTCCTCCTCGTCTCCCTCCAACCCTGCCTCACGTCCACGTACACTCCCCCTCTTTGAAGACTCATCCCTCCTGGGGTGATACTTGAAAACGTTTCCAATGGTCTAAAACTCCAGCACACCATCATCGTTGGTGTAACCGACCCTTTTGAGAACGCCATGTTGCACTGCGATCTGCACCACGCGATAAGGTGCCATGTACACCTGCTTTGTGCCGGGAAGGCCTTTTCTGACAAGCACCAGATCGTTCAGTTGTATCTGAGGTATCCGCGTGTTGTGGCGACGGTCAAAGTTCCTCTTCATACTTTCCCGGTATTGCTGGTAGGCTTCCGAAGGTTTTCGTTTTTCGCACAATTGCAGGCGGTCTGCAATGCAAAGTTCTTGATCAGCAGGAAGCACTGGTACCTTTCCGAAAGCTGCAAAATATGGACTACAGCTGATGCTCGCAGTGTGCGACCGATTGTGATGAGCGACAGCTGCCTCCAAGCAGCACTTCCATCCACCCTGAAAACCTGGATACATTGCAATGAACTGCTTCAAATCCCGAATGATTCTTTCAGCCATGCCGTTTCCTGCAGGATGGTACGGAGCGCAGCGTCGCAATACAACTCCTCGTTCCTTCGCCCAATCTTGCAAACGCTGACTGAGAAACGCTGGCCCATTGTCTGATATTACTATTTTCGTATTTTTGAACATCTCCCGACTCAAAAGAGCGATCACACTACTTGCGTCTTCCCTTCCCGGCCGTGCAGCCACTATTCTTGTGCACTGGTCTATTGCCACTAGGAAAGACTGCGTTCTTCTTACTCCTGCAGCCTTCTTCTTGAGCTCTGCGAAATCCAGATGAATGACTTCAAATGGTACGTCAGAATGTTGAGGCAAAACCATCTCGTCTGTTCTCTGAAGGTACTTGGCCTTGTGAACTTGACATTGATGACAAGACTGAGCATACCTTTGAACGTCCTCTTTCATGTGTTTCCACTGGAAACGCTGACGAATCTTGTGATATGTCCTCGAAAAGCCATCATGTCCACCTGAGTGCGGGGAGTCGTGATAGAGCTCCAAAATTCGAGGGCACCATTGTTCCTGGGACTGTGAACTTTCCGTTATGGAACGTAAGTTCTTCAGTTCCCTCCCACAACAATGTTGCGTTGACATTTTTATGATCAGGAACTACCGCAAATCTTGAAAGCGCATCTGCGTCCTTGAGGTGTTCTCCAGGCCTGTGGTGGACCATGAAAGTAAACTGCTGGAGTTCACTCACCCACCTAGCAATTTTTCCTCGAGGCTCGGCGAGGTTAAGTATATACGTTAAGGCTTGGTGATCCGTAAAGAGCTTGAAGCTCCTGCCATCCAGGTAAGGTCTAAAATAGCGTACGGCCATTAGGACTGCCAAGACTTCCTTCTCTGTAGTCGTGTAGTTCAGTTGAGTTTTCGAAAATGTGTACGAATAGTACCCGACGACCCTCTGTTGACGGCTCCGTGGTGAGTCAGTATCTCTCTGGTAAAGCACGGCGCCTGTGCCACAATAAGAAGCATCGGTGTTCAGTTCAAAGGGCAACTTGAAGTCTGGAAGAGTCAGGACCGGATCCGATGAAATAATAGTCACAAGGCTGTGATAAACAGATTCACACTCTGCTGTCCACTGAAATGGCACATTCTTCTTAGTCATTTCTGTAAGGCATTTGGTTTTGGTCGCATAATCTCTAATGAATGGCCGGAAATGCCCTGCAAGACCCAGAAATACCCGCAAAGAGTGCAAGTCATATGGCTTCTGCATTTTTGCGATTCGTTCAACTGATTCTTGTTTCGTTGTCTTGGTTTGGCCGTCAAATACTCTTCCAAGAAACACCACTTTACTTTAGAAAAACTCATTCTTCTTGTCATTAATTTTGAGCTCGGCGTCACAAAGTGCTTGAAGTACACTAGCCAGATGGTTTGAGTGCTCTTCCTCATTGCGGGAGTATACTATTATATCGTCTATGTAGACGTTACAAAACTTCCCGATAAACGGTCGCAAGACGTCGTTTATCGTTTTCTGGAACCAAGCGGGTGAGTTCTTCCATCCAAATGGAAGTCGGTTATACTCATAGATGTCAAAGGGCGTAATGAAGGCAGAATATTTCTTGTACTTTTCGGAAATTGTAACTTGCCAAAATCCTTTACATAGGTCAATGCGCGAGAAAACTCTGCCGCCACCCGTGTCATCTATGATAGAGTCTATACGTGGCAAGGAAACGGAAAAAGCTCAGTCTGCTTATTAATTTGTCTGTAGTCCGTGCAGAGTCGAAGACTTCCATCTTCCTTTGGTACAATAGTGATGGGTGAAGCGAACGTAGACGTGGATGGACGGATAATCTGTGCATCCAACATCTTTTGAATCTCGTTCTGAAGCCACACTTTCTTCTCTCGTGACATATTATAGGGCTTTTTTCTCACCACCGTCGTATCACTGAGCTGGAATGGAACCTCAAACTTCGTAGTTGCTGTAGGATATCCTTTCAGGCACAGCAATTCCGGGTAAAGCGTCCTAACATCTTCACCTGACGATGGTTTCCGCGGAGTCCTTGAAGGCGAAACTGCAGCGTTGACAGCGCGGCGCTTTTCTTCTGTGATAATTTCGCCTGTCCAGTAGATATTAAGGCGAAGTGCACTGATGACTGGACGTGAAAGCAGTAGTTCATACGGAACTCCGTCGAGTACCAGTGCTTGCGCAGTGACAGTGTTGCCGAGACAAGATATGGTTATACAAGTCCATTTATCGTGGACATCTCGTCTTCCATTGTATCCGTGTACTTCTACTGGTCTTCCCTCTTTTACTTTCGCCCTCTCAACAATATTTGCGTTAATAACCATGACGCTAGCTCCGCTGTCAACTAACGCATTCCGTTCCTTTCCATCCACAAAAACAGATATGTACAATAGACTTGTATGAGACAAATAAACAGCTTATCTTGATGTCATCAGGTGGAAGCCGAGACCCTCTCCATTTAGTTTTTTGTTACGTCTTCTAACTCTTCGCCATGGTCTGAGCCTCCCGGGGCGGTCAAAAAGGATACGGGTGTTGCAGTAGGTCTCCAGCTTGCAAGCGGGCGTCGTTCCTCAGCTCGTGTGTCCCCGATATTTCTTGCAGCCGGTGTCATAGGTTGACGCCGGCTGATTGTCAATGTAAATAATTTTGCTGCCTATTCTGTTCTTGGTGCAGTTCAAGAAACTTGTTGATCAGCTCGACGGAACTGTCGGGTGAAGCAGCGGTAGCAGGCTTCGCGTCGTTTCTTACTGAAGTCAGCACGAAATTCTCATAATCCGGAAGAGTCATGTTGATTCTCACCGTTTTTTTAGCAAGTAACTGGTCTGGAGTGAGCTTCATTTTAGTGCTTAGATAGGAAACAAATGCGTCAGTGCTCACTGCTTCCGGAAGAGCTAGTTCCTCTTCATCTTGAGGCGTTGCGGTCAAGATCCGGATGCCACCGCGTTGATTTGCTCCAATGCTGAAGTCCACCCACATCTCGAATGTCCGCACAGAAAGTATACGCGGCTGCGCCAATTTGTAATAATACACAGTACTAGGCTGGGGTGTCAGCCATCTTCTTTATTTCTAACCTCTTCTTCGTCCTCGTCTCCCTCCAACCCTGCCTCACGTCCACGTACAATATATATATATATATATATATATATATATATATATATATATATATATACTTAAACCAACGCCCTTCATATATAAAAGGCAGAATAAAGTTTTTTAAGCATGTAAAACTCGCCGCGAACGCTTCATCTTTGAACGGGAGACGATGGTGGCAATGGATTCACAGCGTATACCGTACGCGCGCTTGCCTGGGCAAAACGATGACGTCACGGTGGCAGTGAGCCGGCCTGACAATGTTCTTCTACGAGCCATCGGTCGAGTCGTTCACGCCGTTAGCGAGCGCGCCCCGTTCTGAGTGAGCCGCTGCGCCCCGCGTTAGTTTCGGTTCCCCTTATTTAACTGGCGGGGGAGAAATGAGTGAAGGCAGTTGCGCACAGCTGTCACACGCCGCGAGCGACAAATTGATGCTTTCGGGAACAACGGCGCTCGCCTTCTTATTTCGGTCCCAGGTCCTTGGGCCGCCATGCTAAAACAAGGCTGCGGCCAAGCCCGCCAGACTTCGGCGCTCTGACCGCGCACCGCTGAAAGATGAATGGTGGACACTGCGTGCCGCCACTGTCGAGCAGGCCGCGAACTCTCCTTCTTTTTCTCTCTCTTTCTTTGCGCTGGACAGCGCACTGCGGTGGTCCACACGATTCGAATTGTCAGAGAAGTCCGCAATGGCCGTTTCAGCATAAGTGATACACTTGAATTACGGAACTCCGAAAGCCGCTACGCTTCTGCGAGCGCATGCTTTTTCTTCGGTGGATTCTGGCGTGGGCCCAGAATAGAAGGGGTGCCAGGGGAATTTATGTTCCGGTCGTGCTCGCGTCATGTTCGTATTCCCGTATAAAGATAGATACGGGCGCGTAAAAGGTGGGGGGGGGGGAGGGGGGAATTAAGTGACGATTGAGCAACAGTCGGAAACTTATCGTCATGATATACATTTTATGGACGCCGTGCGCTTCGGTTTCATTACGCAAGCGTTATTTGCTCGAACGCTTTGTTTTCGTAATTCTTTCTTTTTTCTCTTAAGACATCCACGCATTTTGCATCTTACGCGACCTTTTTTTTTATTTTAATTAGAGCGTATTTTCACGTGATTGCGATACTGATGTCGAGATGCGAAAGTCTAATAACGGAGGTGAAATTGAGAGCTCGTCAAAGCAAAGCGACGCAATGAAATCGGCTCGCATGCAAGGCAGCTTGTAATCATTTTTTATGTGCTTCTTGTCGCACAGAGCTTTCACAAAAGGTTACATCCATATTCTGAAACAAGCGGGAAAAAAGCGAGAAAGTTTAGATGCTGGCGTGGTGTAATGGCGTAAACTTTTCGTGCGCTGTGGCAAAATTTATGGCACATCGGCGCTTCTACACTGTTGTACTTATCACTAAAGCCCCATGTGCAATGTCGCAATAGGTCGACACGAAAGAAATGGCCACTATAAAAGTGTACGCCGTGGAGGGAAAAACACTATCCATAATAATGCGTCACATGGTTTTACTGAGTTCACCTTTTCCCCTTCCTCTAATGGAAAGGAATTTACAGACTATGTTCTGCCAGTATATTGAACGATTGAGACGCGAATGAAGTGGTATAAGTGAGACAAATATAAAGCATAGCACGCCTCCAAGCCTGTTCTAAAGTTCTTTTTCTCGGAATAGAACGTTTTTTTTCTTTTATTTCTTTTTTTACCCTCCAGTAATGTCGCATTTTTCGTTTTTTTAGTGTGAGTAGCAAAAAAAAAAATAAGCAGGAATGACATTGACGCTGTAATAAGGCCGTGCAAGGGCACAGTTGCATGTTTTAGGCTCACTGGGCACATGTACACGCGTATGAGTTCGAGAAAGCATCACGCTTCGGTGGACACAGTTTGATTTTGGCTGCCCGGTCAGTGGTTCTCGACACCACCATCAATTTGCCTCAAATCTGTCTGGAGTTCTATCATTTATATGTGGTAAAGACACGAAAAAAAAAAGCAGTAGCACCATTAAAGAAGTTGCCGAGAACAAGCACTCCTATACTGCGACGCCAGAAGAGAAAAAAAATTGGCATTGACTGTGGGTGGAGAAAAGGCGAGTTAAAGAGCGAGGACGCAGACTTCCTTACGAAATCGGAGCGAAATAAAAGAAGCGAGCGCCGCAATGCTTAGTCACCTAGTTCGCCACCCCCCACCCCTTCCCCTTATCGAGGCGCGAGTAGGTTTTCTCGTTATGAGGTCCGTCTGTACATGTTTTGCGCCCGAAAAGAGCACGGTATCGAATAAAACTTTCCCATGGGAAAGTTTTGTGGGCGCACACGCATGGGGAGCACACGCATGCTCAGTTGCTTGGGCGGCGGGGGGGGGGGGGATGCCTTGATTTTTCTGGATGTCTAACACAGCCGCAATTTGGAACTGTACCGAAAAAAGCATTATTATTATTATTATTATTATTATTATTATTATTATTATTATTATTATTATTATTATTATTATTATTATTATTTGACCCGCAGGTCGCGGGATCAAATCCCGGCTGTGGCGGCTGCATTTCCGATGGAGGCGGAAATGTTGTAGGCCCGTGTACTCAGATTTGGGTGCACGTTAAAGAACCCCAGGAGGTCGAAATTTCCGGAGCCCTCCACTACGGCGTCTCTCATAATCATATAGTGGTTTTGGGACGTTAAACCCCACATATCAATCAATTATTATTATTATTATTATTATTATTATTATTATTATTATTATTATTATTATTATTATTATTATTATTATTATTATTATTATTATTATTATTATTATTATTATTAACTGCTGCAGTTTTCAGAGGGCCACAATCGAAGCCCCGACAAGAAATGTGCCCAGTTTCGCGTTTTCATTCCGAAAAGCTACATACTGCGCAGAGACTCGCACAATCTCAGAATGAGTGCCGACTTCCTTGTAATCGGCGTTTGTGCAAGGTGCGACGCGTGAGGCGTGTTGTGAAGCCGCCAGGGCTCCGCCGCTGCACTGAGGTTTTGACGCGTTGCACCATCGTAGGACACGTTGAACCGCCGGGGAGTCTGTCCACGACACAAGGTGGTCGAACAACCAGGCTATTACTCGTTCGAAAGACTGAAATCTAAGTCGCTAAAAAATTACCCTGCGGCACGTATAGTTTGCGAAATGTTTCCGGAGAGATTGCCATGAGGTAGTGTATCAATTGTTATGAAAGGGAACACGCGAGCGAGTGACCTGCGCTCTGCTGCGGCTGCCTACGGTATGCCATCAGCCGACAGATAAAGAAAGCGCGTCCGCTTATGGCGCTATCGCCCGTTGCGAGACCGGAGCGGGAGCACGATTTAGCAGCGCTTATTCAACGCTCATGACCCGTTGTTTCGTTTGCCAACAGATGACGCGAAAAGTGAATGCACTTTCTTTGTCTGTCGATTAACGGTGCTTTAGGCAGCCACGACACAGCTCAGGCCACGTGCTTGCGTGTTCCGTTTCATGAAAATTTACACTCTACATCCATACTGGCACATGCATTCTCAGAATCCAGTGACATCTTTACGTGGCGCCATCTCTCGGAGGCAGCGACGGTTTCCAGCCATAACTGAATGGAAAAAAGACAGGAAAAAAATATCTCGTGAATTAAGCTATAGTCATCAGAAACGACTCTGGGATATATACCGCAGAGACCTATCGGAACATTTTGCTGAAATTTCAGTGCCGCACTACAGAGCATGTGGCTTCCCAGGACACTTGAGCACCGCCAATCGGAAATACGTGGGGCCTTACTGTAAGATAATAAACACTCTGAGAAGCCACGCGGTTTGTGTTGTGACACTGAAATTTCGCTTCTTGTCACCTTGCATGTTATCGCCACGCTCTTGCACAAGTTCGAAGGACTTGTGCAAGAGCGTGTCACTCATTTGAGGGCAACGACTTGCTGATCATCCTTAGGACGTGCCCTTCAAAAGGACTTTGCCAGAGGTTGCTATTTTTACACTGCTTTTTCTCGCTTAAATCAGTGATGGAGCTGTGAGTGACTTCATCAAAGTCAGCGTGCTTCATGCCACGTGGGAGGATAGCTGCGACCGAGGAACAATCGAAAGCCCCGAAGTTTGAGGCGCCATTCACAACTGTCACGAGAGAACATGGCACGAATACGTCTTTCTTAACACAACCCGCCGCAAGTGGACGAATTTGTGTGGCAAACGATGATGGGTCGGCGATGGGACCACTAACAAGGACACGGGATGACCACGGCGCGATAAGAAAGTCATTCGAAACAACACGATAGTTTTTCTCTTGTAGGGAAGGGTCGGTAAATGTAGATAAAAGCGCGCTATTCAGCGTGATCTCGCCTGTGCCACAGTTGACGGAAGCACCACCATCCTGAAGGAAGTCAATTCTGAGAATCACATCGTGATTGCAATGATGTAGTACTAGAAATTCCGTTATAAAGGCTGCTTGACCCAATAAAACATTTGCAACACAAATACCAAGAGGAACAATTGAGGCACTCTCCACTGACACCCCAAAATGCCTCATCACCATTCTACGGGAACATAACTTTCCGACCCAGTCGATCTTTAAAGGTCACACTCAGACAGAAACTGTAGCCCTGGTATCTACTAATTCAGTTGCAGCTAGACTATCAATTAACACATGCACATTGTTCTTGGCCATTATTATGGGACGAGGAATAGTTCGCTTAGACAGACTTGCCGGTGACCTTACCTCTATTGGTCGCGCCGGCTAGTTTCCCTAGGGTGGTGGTGATGGTGAGCGGCATTGGCGACTTGGTGGCGTCAAGCTGTGGTCTGAAGCGGGCGAGTTACTCCTTCTGTTATTATACCGAGAGGGATTCCTTGGTGGGCAGCCTGAGACGGTTGCTGCACGGAGTTCAGTCGGCCAGTTGTTATCGTAACTGCCTTGTTCAGCACTTGACCAAGTCGGTTCTCGTTCGTACCTTGTCTGGCGGCGCCGGCGACAAAAGCGAGAAATGTGTCCTATGGCACCACAGCTGTAACAGACAGGGGAAAGGCGATTGTAGGCATCGGGATAAACTCTACAGGGCACTGCTGGTAGTTAACGCCATCTTCCGGATGCTTATTAGCGGCATACCCACGAGTGCGTTGATCATACGTCACGTCGTCTGGAAAAGTCATGTCGTTTCGGGGAAACCAATGTCGTGGCTATCGCAGCTGGTCGCCTCGAGAGTCCGCATCACTAGGGATGGTCGACGATGTGGACACAACCTATGCAGGCTCATGAGGTTGGTTAAAGTCGCAACCTTGCCTCTCGACACCTATCGATGCGATGTGTCGGTCGAGCTCCTCACGGACAATTTGCCTTACAGTTGCCACAAGGTAAAATTGAAAACTGTAGCTGTCGTCAACGCTTGCCGTGGTTGCGACATTCGCTAACCTACCAAACTTTGGCGTGGTGCGGCCTAGCTTCAAATCCTCAAACTTGCTTAATGACATTAGAGACTGACGAAAGACTCTCCTTGCCGATCAGGTAGACAGTTATATACATCCTCAGTAATACCTTTCAGCAAGTGCCCGACTTTATCCTATTCAGGCATTTGGGGATTCACAGTCCTACATAACTTGAAGACCGCCTCTATGTACGTTGTACAGGTCTCATCAGGCACTTGAGCACGCTGAAGCAAAGTCTGCTCCGCTCGCTTCCTTTTCGTAGAGGAATCTCCGATCCACTGCGTGATTTCCGTAGCGAAGCGGTCCCAGTTTGTTAATGCTTCTTCGCGATTCTCGAACCACACCAGCGTGTCAGTGAGAAAAAGAGCGACATAGTCCAGCTGATCCGCGGCGCTCCAGCGGTTGCACTTACTGACGAGCTTGTATAGTGTACAAGCCACTCCTCCACGTCCTCAAAGGGTTTTTCTGAGAATGGGCGTGGCTCCATATGACGGATCCAGGCACCGGTTGTGTGGGGTGGAGGAGTTGTAGATGACTGTTGGTCGCTGTTGTAAGACATCGGGAACTCCAGTAGTGTCGGAGGCAGTCGAGCGAGGCGACGGATTCGGCGTAGACCTATTGACACTGCAGGCTTCCCAACTCAAGTCTTCTTCTCCCACTTCTTTGAGGGGCGAAGCTCTTTAAGGCGTGGGTCTGTACATTCTCCGATGTGTGTAGTAGTATAGTAGTAGATAGCCGCCGGTGGCACATACCCGCTCTAGAGCGGGTATGTGCCACAGGGGATGCGAGATTGGAGATGGTGGTACTTGGAGTGTTCACTAGATGGACGCTTGAATGGACAGACAGACAGACAGACAGACAAGACAGACAGACAGACAGACAGAACAGACAGACAGACAGACAGACAGACGACAGACAGACTAGCAACAAACGGACGGGTGGACACACGAACGGACGGACGCCTGGACAGACGAACGGACGCATGGATGGACGCACGGATGGTCGCGCGGACGGAAGAAAGCAAGAAAGAACGGATGTACGGAAGCACGGACGGGCTGACGGACGCTTCACCCCACTCATCATCATTCACTCCGTGGATATGCTGTAATTTTTGACGGCTCATGCCCGTTGCAATATATCATATAAAGTATGTTGGAACCCCCCGCCCATCACCACCACCAGAAAAAAAATGTCATTGCACAGACTCTTACGCACCGTGTTTCGTGTAACCAGCGTTAAATAACATTGGAGGGCAAAAGTTAATTGCACATCTCTCTACACTAGGACGCGAAGTCGGTAAGATGGATTTAACCTGATAACCGCCTCGGTACGTCATCTGTGAGTGGCGAGTGTGACGCGTGCGAGAACAGCACTCGGGAACGTTGAGCACATTCACGTACGAAAAACATTCGGCTATTTGTGCAAAATGAAAAAAAAAGAATGGTAAAAGCTCGCCGATTTCTTGCTATATGAACGTAGGAAGCACGATGGCCACTCGTCTGGCGCGATGACTCTTGCGCGGCGTCGTGACTCTTACGTGGGCTATGCCCGTCTTGTGCGGGATGGCGCAGCTTCGATTCAATCTTTTTCGGCTGAACGTTGTCTCATTAACGGGAAAAGAGGGAACAAAATCTGGTCTCGCCGAGAAGACGTCGCAAATGCGTGAGGCAGGAATGCGAGCGAGTGCAGCCAACAAGGACATAAGGAGACAGCAGGTTACGCAATCAAGCGACGAACTAGGAGGAAGCATTCAAATGTGACATACAGCCGCGTATACATTCCGGCTGGTCGCGTGTCTGCGCACTATACCACTCATTAAAGTCATGAGGTGACCTCAGTGGCCCGCTTGCGACTGCTCCTGCTGGTAGACAGAACAATGCTAGGAGAGGGAGAAGGCCATTGAGATCGAGGTCGCGTCCTTCGTGGCCCTAAGAAAACTTCGTACGAGAAAAAGAAGAGCGACCACGGACGCGAGAACAGGAATGTTTAAAAAAAAAACTCCTACCGAGTGTAATACCATAGTCGGGTTCCCGATGTTTGCTGCGGTTGTTCCTACAAGGTATACACTTTTCATTTTCGCCTCTTGCGCGTGTGCTCTCATTTTTATTTTCATTCTATAATCACCGCTATCGTGTATTTCCATTGTGACGCTCTGAAGCTGCTTCCTAATGCCCGGAGGCTGCGGGCACGCCGTACTTGAAGCGCCTGTAAAACAGGTCCAGCCTCTCTTTCCTTTGTGTCCTATTCCTTTTGGTTCTCGTTTGGAGCGGCGACGGAGCCATTTTTCATGCAATGTATTTGGAGCAACACTGGCGCCCTGCTACTTTCATTCTCTGTACACGCAGTCTTGCGGCTTACGGTCGACTTGGGACGTGGCCAGGATGTCAACAATGCACCGCGATCGCCCAGGGATGTGTGCGCAGATTGCGATGTCCTGCTCGGTCTTTCGCCCGTAAATCGGCGAGCGTCTTTTCAGTGCTCGCCCGCAACCGTCCGGGCATACCGTACCGGTGAGAGCGTCGCCGCTTGTCTGCGAGGCGTGACTGAGATCGAAGCGGCGGCAATTACGTCTCCCGGTGGCGCTGGTTCTGCTTCCGGGATAGCGGCGCGCGCTCTTCCGCCCGCAGGAAGGGGGCGCGGCGGTGTCCGAGCGGGGCGCGTGCCGGGCACACGCGGCCTTCGATGTCGGCCAGATATGCATTCCGCCGCGTGGACCCACTGCGCAATGCGGCCTTGCGGTGGACGACCTTCACCCCGTTTCAAGGTGAAATCCTGGAACTCCCCCCCGAGGGCCTTTTCGTCCAGAACCAGTGAGCGGCTCTCGATTGCTCTCTCGGCCGGACGGGTTTCCTGTCCTCTCCACGGGCCGCCGCTGAGGCCCCGTCCTTCCCGCAACCCAACACCGCACTTAACCGCCCCTCCGAGTCCATCGCAGGGTCGCGCCCCGCTTTGTTTTGCCGCTCCGGACGTTGAACGCCGCGTGCCTTCGCTGAAAGCCGTTAGATGACAACGGTGCTCCGGCGAGAGAAGTGGCCTTCCAACTGCGCCTCTTGTGCTGGGACAGCTGATTCGACTGCAACGTAACCAAGCGGTGCACGGCCAAGGGCGATACTGGGCTCGCCAGTATTAACAAACAATTGTTGCGTGATGTTGGACGCCCACCGACGTGTGAAGTCGTGCCAGCGTTGCTGCCAGGCGTCACAAAGTATCTCACGAAAACACTGGCTGCTGTACTCACTCACTCGCCGTTTGAATGTCAATTGTCGTAAACGCGTGTTTATGAATGGTGATTACCTACCCAGAATCATTTGTATTTGTCGAATCTTTCATTGTTGTCGTTTACTATGCTGGAAAGTGGTCAATTGCACGTGACGCTCTTCCTAGTAATCAAATGTAATAATAATGAAATGTAAGGGGTATTTAGCCCGCCACGGTGGTCTAGGAGATAAGGCCCTCGGCTACTGACCCACAGGTCGCGGGATCGAAACCCGGCAGCGGCGGCCGCATTTTCGTTGTGAGGGAATATGCTTGAGGCTCGTGTGCTTAGATTTAGGTGCTCGTTGAAGAACCCCAGCTGGGTGGTCGGAATTTTCGGAGCCCTCCACGGCGTCGCTCATAATGATATCGTGGTTTTGGTACGTTAAACCCCCACTATTATTATTACCACTCGTTATTGCTTAGTATGTGAAATTTAGTTCAGGTCAACAACTGGTGCGACAAAATGTTGGGGTTGCAAAGCGACAAGTATGTAAGGTAAAAGCAGCCTTCACACACTTCCGTAATTTGTAAGTAGACACAAGAGAATGTAGTAACTGTAATTTTCAGCCAAATGAAAGAAGGCAATATTTATGATAGGTGATTACTTCACCAACATAATTACAAAATATTGCTCTGAAACGTTCGCTTGAGGCTTATCGCGTTTCTAAATTCTGTAGGCCTTCATCGTGTTTTTTTTTTTTCTTGACCCCGTGTCGTTCACTGCCAAAACACAAGCTATACGGGTCTATGATGTCGCCAAATCCCAACTGCAGCCCAAACATGCCTTGTTAGTTCATCCAGGTTCTTTTCGAGTCATGGTGCACAAAATACAAACTTTCATAGCAAGTCACATTCTTCCTTTACATATGAACGCTAACTTTCCGTAATCGCCACCTACGTCACCTTCATCCACCTCATTTAACGGTACAAGTCCAGCAGTGGAAGTCCAGTGAGGAGGAAACGTCGCAGCCAGATCAACAGGCATGACCTGTGCTTCGTTTGCAGCTTTGGCGACTGATCTGTCAGTTGTGGTACAAAGCGGCGTCGACCTGGTTTACGATACGTATACGAACTTTGCATGCACCTTTACACTCACAGTGGACAGGTTTTATGTTGCAAGGAGACCGCAGAGAAGCCATTTTGTCGCATGATGTCAGTGCTGCTGCGTGAAGTCTGTTAATGAGGACCTGTACTATGAAGGAAATATTGTCTACACCGTGAAAATAGTTTATGCCCAATGTTATTGAGCCGAGCTCAACTCGCTAGTCGTGGAACTACCGGTAATTCGTCAGATAAATGCAACCAGGCATGCCAGTTCTCTAGATATCTGTGGTCCCCACTAAAAGAACAAAACTGTGTGTGTGTGTGTGTGTGTGTGTGTGTGTGTGTGTGTGTGTGTGTGTGTGTGTGTGTGTGTGTGTGTGTGTGTGTGTGTGTGTGTGTGTGTGTGTGTGTGTGTGTGTGTGTGTGTGTGTGTGTGTGTGTGTGTGTGTGTGTGTGTGTGTGTCCGTCCGTCCGTCCGTCCTCAACTTACTGAATTCGTGAGTCGTTTTCTCATTGCTTTGAGAAGACTTTTAAAGACGCTTGAGCTTCTTTCGAGAACTGAACGCGATAGCGTAACAGGGCTCCGCTTTCTTGATCGCTTGCCGCGTGCTTCTCAGTGCACGCCTGAACCGTGCCGCAAGAAAATGAACGCCTGCAGCAAGGAAGGAACCGAAACAAAACCATAGATAGATAAATCGGTTTTTTTTTTCTTTGCTCCTGATTTCCTTTTCTTTATTGTGTTTTGTTGGCCCGCGTACCTCTTAAACGCCAGCAGCACCAGCAGGTGGTGCTTACCCACATGTATAAAACGCACCACATCTCCAAGATCTCATCTTGTCACAGTCATTGTGCATCTTTTAAACATGTGGCTACAGCAGCCAAAAGGGCTTGTTGCAAATTTACAAAAGCAACGCTCTCAAAAGATATTCGGTCGCCCGTTTGTTGAATTTGTTCATGATGACGTTATGATTGATGCAGTGGAGAAACGCTTCATTTTGTTTCACCGTAAAAAAAAAAACGGGGCACCAATCAGCGTTACGCTTTGTCAACAAGACTCGTGTTACGAAGCCGTGACTCAGCATTATCTAACAAGCATCTATGAGTGTACTAATGCTGTGGTTGCGACGAAAACGTGTGTGTGAGAAAGTACGAGGCTGCCACTTGCGTGGGCATAACTGGCTCAGCGGAAGCCACTCGTCACAGGGATGACAGGAGGGTGCCACGTAAGCGTCAGCGTTTGCTTCCGTAGCCAACCGCGACTGTGGCGCTATCTTCCTGCTGGTGCAGAGCGCCACATCCTTAACCTCCTTATCCTCTCGCATCATTACGCGCACGTCTCTTTCACAATGACTTTCCCGACTGCATGCCTACGCGTGCGCGAGTGGCTTCGTATGCAAGGCCGATATTTTTGGCTCGCTGACGTTCCAAGCCTCTTCTTTTCTTGTCCCCTGCTTTCTTTCTTTGGAATCAGAATAATCACTGTGCCAGTGCGGCGGCAGTTTGTTGTGAGCCGGCAGTGAGGTATTTCTGCTCGACTTGGCGGCCTCGCGGGCCGCTTCTCTCGCGCTCTCAATGTGGCGGTGCAGAGAGCGGGCGACTAAATCGACCGCGGCTTTATGTCGCGAAAAGGTGCATCCCAATGGTAAACATGTGTGTCACACTGAAAAGGAGGAAACTGCTCAGAAGGCCAATTAGAAGGAGGCGAAGGGATTTAAAAGAGCTCGGCTCTGTTAGCGCAGTCTGCCTGTCTCTCACACTGTTTACCAAAACAGTGTCCAACTTCACCGAAAGCTCTCTCGGCTTCTTCTGCGTGACAGGGGAAGGGACTTTCCTGCTGACTGCGAATCCCCTACGCGCCCTTTTGCAACTTTCGCCTGGTTTTTACTCTTTTTCTGACTTGCATAAACAACTGCGCTCTCAGTTCGTAGCATTCAGTACAAACGCATTGCATCGCATTTCCTGTTCTCGAGTTGTCACATTGCTCTCTTTCTTTCTCACTCACTAGTTTCTTTCTTTTCTCCTTCGCAAACGCCATCGATACCCGTATGCTGTCGGTCTGTCTGCCGTCCGCAGAAAACCCCACGCGAAAACAAGAAGGGCCAACACACCAGAAGTCTCGTTATTTTCCGCCAGTGATGTCACTTGCAAAGTAGTCTTTTAGCCTGGCCAGACTCTGCGTCACTTGTTGGCTTTTAGCAGCAGACTTTCTGAGCTGACGAATCGCGTGCCTGTTTCGCAAGGCGCAAGAAGTGACACTGTGGCCAGTGGCGCTCGTGCCCTTGGCCACCCCCTTCTGCAGTCCCGGCCGCCAGGGTTTTGCTCGGAATACGTGATGAATTGCTTAAAGCGTCCTGCGAGCTGCATGTTTACTTTCCTTGCTTTAGAAGCGCGGATGATTGTCGGCTTCCTGTCCTGGAGTGACTGCTCTGCACCGAAGCGATCAATCAACGCGCTCTGTTAGGACATTCCGAAACGTCCAATTACGTTCTCCTATAAGGTTCGCTTTGTGCAAAAAAAATGTCTTAAATAAGGAAGAAAAAAAAGGAATCCCCCCTGGTACCTAGGGAATCTCTAGTCGAGACACGATAATTTCCGGCACAATTTTGTTATCAATGCCGTAGCATTCGCCTTACATTTCGAACTGCGCTCAAAGATAAGTATAGTAATCAAACAACGAGGTGTCATTTCAGCAGTGTCATTGCGTATAGTGGTGAAACAAAATCATAGGAGGAAACGAAATCGACGTTTTTAGTTAGTCCCCGATTCAGCCTGGGCACGCATTTGGCAGAAGGTTGAGCTGAACGGTCTCCTCATGTGCCAATGACAGATAAAGAAAAATGTTTCCTTCTGTGCGTAATTTTATGCGAAATCTGAGAAATACCGTGAAAAAGCTACCTCCGCTTTCATTATGCGCTGGTTGGTGCAGATAGCAGATAGACAGTTTCGCTTTCTTCAATGACCAAGAATCACGCACCATGTGAACGATTACAACCTGGATTACAGTAACAAGTGCATAAAAATTAACGTGCTATGATCTGCAATACTTCATTAACGTTTTCCCATTGTTCTTGCTAATTATGTCAATCGACAAAGGAATGTCAAACGCATGTCATAACTTCTGGCGCATAATTTTTGTTCATGCAGTTCTATAGAGCGCACGAAGCAAATTAAAGTAAGGACGGGGGAGCACACTCACCAACAGTGCATATGGCGATGGCACGCCGTCCTTGCTGAATACGTTACCTCTGTAAACCATTGTATTCCGTGCTGAAACTGTCCAGGCGCCTCCCTTAGAGACACTGATGTCAAGTAGCTATATACCTTGTTGCGGCGTTTCGCGTCGTGGTGTGTCGTCTTTGATATGCACCGTGCTTAATGTTTATATTTCCATCGCATTCATTTCAAGCAGCATAAGGCATACATTACAATTATGCAAACATCGTCATCATTTAGAGGGAAAAAAACATCTTCATTTAATTGGTTTAGGCCTTGTTTCGCTGTTATTCTGTTGTGCTGCCCTCAGAACGCACACATGAAGCGGATAAATAACTTTCCTAGTTTCTTTAGTATATGCGCTTGTTTTGGATGAGGCACAAATAAGAGGCCTGTACGCTCTTCGCCCTGTGCCTTTTATCATGGCTCTGACTGCAACAAAAACATTCAAGCCATTGCAGCAAAAAAGAGAACTCCCATCTTACAAATGGTGCAATTAAAGGGATGCGAAAAAGACCGATGATTTAGGCTTATTTGTAAGTTACAGTTTCACGGTGTGTAAAACACCACTGTAACCACTAGAATACGCTTGGTAAGCGAAAAAAAACGCATGGACAGAGAATTAGGGTTCTAATTCAACCGTAAAATTCTTGCAGCAAACGCCGTGACGTCACAAATGTTAATGGCATAGACTAGGTTATCCACAGCTTTACACTCTTAGAAAAAAAAAGCTAGTAATCAGTTAGCAAACGCGTGTTTTCACTAGTTTCCGGAGCATTTAACTACCTTCGTGGCGTACATTTAGTAGCTACCAACTAGTACAGCTAGTAATTTTAGCCGTTACTAACCAGGGAAGCTTTCTTAGTGTTTTTACTGGGCAACTACTAAGCCACCTACGTTGCCAGATCGGTCGTAGATGCCGCAGTATATTTTGCCGTAATGGTGATATAGTAAGCAATATTTAGGCAAGCTTCAATTTTATTGGCTACCTTTGAATAGAAATTTCATGCTACGTAATGGCACAAACATAAGTAAATAGAAGGGGACATGATGATGCATAGAAAACAAGAATTATCTTATAAATTCTGTGACTGCTAACCAGTACGCGGTGTGCGCTCCCAAAGCAGGGGTATATATAGTCTTCGCGCTGTTGCTATAATAGAATTCTGATATGTCCCAGTTTTGAAGACTTACACACGTTGGCATGCCTGCTTCGTGGTCCGCTCATATGAGTTATCATACTCATATGAGCATATAATCACGTTAGTATGAGAATCATATGCTCATATGTACTCACATGAGCATATAATATGCCCGTATGAGTCCATATGAGCATATGAGATTCACATATGATCATACATATGTGAATCTTTTGATCATATAATCATGTCGTCAATTTCAATAGGTATGTTGCTGTGCTGCGCACTTGCCCCAGTATAGTTACATGGCGTAATTAAGAGCCATTAATCAATTACGAGGGTCACGTCAATTCATTTTTTATTCTATAGTTTTGTAATAGAATTATATTGATATGACCACGCACATGAACATTTACCAAAATAGGCGTAAACCTCTATTTGCGGGGGTTACTAACAATTTTGTAATGAACTAACTGCTCGAGTCGCCACTATTCACTTACTAACTAGGTAGTAATTTTAACTACCCAACGACGTAGCGATCTTACCCAGCCTATTAGTATTTGGGCTAATGTTGGTTACGAGCCCAACGAGGTAGTGCCTTTCACTAGGATTACCTTTACTAGTGGCGTTTATTAGCTGGTTAGTGAAATTAGTGACAAGTAATGGGCTAATACTTAGTCAGTGCATATACCAACCTTTTTTTCTAAGAGTGTAGTCGGTAAAAATTAGGTACATTGTTCTCTGAAGGGGCCACATACTTAACGCACCAAGTTTCAGGTAATTTCATTGAGCTAATGTCACCAAAATACTAAAAATAACTTTTAAAATTCCATGACGTCACATGCGGAGATTTCGGCGTGAAATTTATGGACGCATTGCAAATTTACTTTTGATTTTTTCCCCTGTTTTTCAACATATGACGGTAAGATTAACCACACTATAAAGTTTTCAGAGTGTAAATCATCAGTCCAAACCAACGAATCGTTTTCGTTAAGTGTCCCTTTAAAAAGCACGCATACAAGGTTTTCGTGCAAGGTACGCCTGCGAGCGCCTCATCTGCGACGCAGAGGGGTCCTGCGCGCAAGGTTCGAGCTCGTCTTTGCTCGACTATGTGAAGGGCCATGGGCTCGCATTTGCGCCGGAAGGCAACCCTGTGCGTTCCAGAAACAATGTGCCATGGCGGCAAGTAAAAATACGGAGTGATGAAACCCGGGCCGGCCGGTTGTTCACCCTGGCACGCTCTGCCAGCGAGTGCCCGGGGCGCTTGCTGACCCTGGCACGCACAGCCAGAGCGCCTATATCATCGCCTCGGCCGCCGGCGTTCACTATACACGCGCTGCGGAAATTCGCGGAACGCCTGATCCGCGACCGACTTTCGTACGCCGAGCAACGCGACAGCGCACGCGTGGGACGACATCGCTTTAGGCTGGCTTTCTTCGGTCCACGGCGCTGCACAGTTGTCGGCGCAGAACCCTGCAGGGTCCTTCCAATATACGCGCGCAGACAAAAGCTCCGACCCCCCAGTCGCTCTCCGCGACTAGGGGGTCGGAGCTTTTGGCTGCGTGAGTAAATATATAAAAGCTCCGAGACTGCGTCGCCGTATGGAAAAAGTCATATTCTTCCTGCGTTTCCGCTGTTACTCGTGGCTGTTAAAATGAGTGACACATCGCCAAGGAGTGCCACGCGATTATGGTGTCGAAACTAAAAGGCGCCATTGACTAGACGCCATGCTTACGGTTTCTAACTGATGGTGGTCGCAAGGAAATCCCACTTGCCTCGGCAGCGCGCTTCCTGGTGTGTACAGCACACAGGAGTGGTATATATTAACTCACATGGTTGACTATGTGCTCATTTTCTCACGCAGTGGAGAGGGTACACGTGCTACGAACGAGAGAAGTGCCGTGCTGCGCTGCGCGCGCCGGGAGGCCCGCCTCGAGGCACACATCATCATTTGCGAACACGTAATGCACAGCGGATATGAGTGGCGCGATCGCTCTGGCGTTCGTCATTAAGCAACCTAACCACGGCCTCGCGGAGCTAAATGTGCGACCTTTGCTAGCTGCTTATACGAGTGAAACAAACAAAAAAAAATGTTGTGTGGGCGCTCACCCCAGGAAGCTCATGAGGCATGATATCCACGCAGCGACCAAATGCCGAGAGAGATAATCGAATTCGTAACTTCCGCCTTCGAGCGACCCCAGAAAACGGAGCCGCGAGACCTTACCGTAGTCTGCATGCTCACGTGCGTAATGGACCGAACGCGCTCTAGAATTAATTGCCTGTTTCTCTAGGCGCCGCCTGGTAGCCTTCGGCTACGTGTCGTTCGCTTCGGGCAAACGACTTCCGCCTTTACTCGGGCCTAAAGTGGCGGCGGACCTCGATCCCGCGCTTGAGTCCGGGCCGGGACGCACTCCACGTTCACCGCGCCGCCGCCAGCGTCCTTGAGAGGAATGCGAACAGGCCCGCTGGGCAAACGGGAGCCCTGGGAGGCACGTGCTAGCGGCGGCGCCCAAACAAGCCCGGCAGCAGTTTTTGTGGCGAGGAGAGAAACGCGGGAAGAGATAGCAGCGGGGGAAAAGGACATTCCTCCTGGTGCGGATTCCGCAGCCGGCCTGGCCGGCTTGCCCTATCGCCGAGTCCGCTCGCGGGGCCCGCTTGTCTCTTCCCCGAAACCTAATCTAGCAGGCATGAAACGTGATTTTGATGCTGACCAATAAAAAAAATGTGGCCCCCGTGGCTTCATGACGAAGATTCATCTTCCCTTGCCACTGCTCCTCTCCCTCGCGCGGACGCCGACCGCTTTGACGGCGGATGCAGCACTCCTCTTGCGGCGCAATCCCTTTCCGAGTGTTCCGCATACATGCGACCGAGATCGCTGCGCTGGACGGGCGCAACTTATAAACGTCGCATACTTCCCCACCATACGGGGACGTGTTGCGTCTTAACTAAGTGAAGCGTTATAATGACTCAACATCACGTGCCTCCAACAGTATGCAAGAGAGACAACACTGTTTCGCTTCAACGCTCTCCTGGCCTATATACTCCTGCACCGAGGATAAGTATGATGCGCATGTTGGGATGCTCGGCACATGCGGTGCATCCTCTCTACGGATCATGTGTGCGTTATGAAGATAAACCAGCATCGCGAATATCTTTCCATTTTTACAGAGAGGAAGGCGAGAGAAAAGTCGACCTCGGGCTTTAAAGTGTCAAAGCAATCGCGCTCGCCCAGTGCATGATGTCTGAAGGCACGTTCAGCCCGACGTAGCATGAGCCCGAACGAGCACACTTCTTGGTGTAATAAAAAAGATACCTGGGGCACCCTGTATATACTATAGTGCACAAAAGCGCAAGCATATTAGTTTTTTTTTGCATCATGTTTCTGTTTTGTTTTTCACATATTCTATGGAGGAAGAGATATTAAAGTAAATATTTACCGCTGTTGATGTTTTACAAACCACAAGAAGAGACACCAAAATGTAAATGTGTGCCTTATACGTCATTCTCATTTTTCGCTAAATATAATGCATAGTGTTTTGGTAATAAACCGGTATAATTATGACGTGAATAAATTTAACGTGATGCAATTTTTTCTCGTTTTCGATACAATTTAATAATTTAAGGTTACAATGTGGTCCAAGAAGCCTTTTTAGTAATTATTGTCTATGAAAAACGCCTCATTTTGATGGCTCATATTCGATGAGCTTGCTTCAGTGGGTGCAAAATAAAACAATCTCGTAGTTCAGTGGTTATATCGGTAAATGGCGTATGTTGTGCGGGGACAAAATGTAGTTCCAACGTTGTCAGAGATTTACGTTGGCAGCAACGTTTCCTAACGTAGCACGAGGGCTGCCGAAAGAGGTATACCAACGATTGCACTCGATAAAATAAAATAAATGACACGATTTATTGTGCATTCTTCGTGGTCGTCATCATCATCAGCCTGACTACGTCCACTGCAGGACAAAGGCCTCCCCCATGTTCCGCCAGTCAACTCGTTCCTGTGCTTGCTGCTGCCACTTTATACACGCAAACTTCTTAATCTCATATGTCCACCTAATTTTCTGTCTCTCCCTCACCCGCTTTTCTTCTCTGGGAATCCAGTCAGTTATCTTTAATGACCAGCGGTTATCCTGCCTACGCGCTACGAGCACGGCCCATGTCCATTTCTCCCTTTTAATTTCAACTGCGATATCCTTAACCCAGGTTTGTTCCCCGACCCACTCTGATCTCTTCTTGTTTCTTAAGGTTGAATCTACCATTTTCTTTTCCATCGTTCGCTGCGTCGTCCTCAATTTAAGCTGAACCATCTCTGTAAGCCTCCAGGATTCTACTCCGTGGCTAAGTACCGGCAAGATGCAGCTGTTGTATACCTTCCTTTTGAGGGATACTGGCAATCTACCAGTCATAATTTGAGAGTGCTTGCCGAATGTGGTCCACCCCATTCTTATTCTACTAGTTACTTAATCTCGTGGTTCTGCTCCGTGGTTACTACCTGTTTTCAATAGACGTACTCTTTTAGTAGACATACTTTTTCTTGCTCTCTGGCCTTCGTATTCAAGTATAAAAGTCTTTGCTGTCTCTAATTAATACTAACTCGAGAATAAACACTACTAGATCATTTGGGGGTGGGGGGTATTTGCAGGAGTATATCGGACACCGGAATTGCCGGAACATTACTATCGTATGAGATCAACTTTGGTTTCAACTAATGCGAGAGCTACGAACAACTAACATGATTATTTGAAGAGATTAATACGGAAATAATTGTTAGCTCAGATTCGGCGTTTTAGTTCACAATCGGATTCGTCTTTGTCAGGTTCAATACAAGTGTCCTCATCTGACGAGCTTCAAATTTCACGTTAAGGCATTCAGCTGGGTTGGTTGGTATTGACTGAATGATCAGATATTTCTAGCGAATACACACAAAGGTAACAGAGAAAAAGACAAGTGGTCTTTGGGTCTGCATTCCTTGTGCATGTTCGCTAGTAATATTGAAATATTCATTCATTTATTCATTCAAAAAAGTTTCACTAATGCACTGTGGAAGTGAAAATAGAAGATATAATGCGAAAGATTAACGCAATAATGGTAAGAAAGCTCGTTTCACAAAAATTTCGGTTTTGGCGTCGACGCTGGTGTAATCGTCATTGGTTGTGAGCGAAAAATCAGCGTTGACTGTGGTTTGCGTATTGTCTTACGGACGCGCATATATAGTGGCTCCCTCACTCATTCGCAAAAGAAAGAACTATGGCGTAGTGTGCGCGATTGCTGCAGGTATCCTAGGATAGTTTGAAATGGCCAATGTTTGGCGTTGGAGATGTTCGTTCACTTGCGGCACAATTGAGGTATGCACCGAGAACCAAAGCTGGGCGAGAGAAGGTAATGCACGTGGCGCCCGATATCTCTATCGCGTTCAACACTTGAAGGCGAAACTCGAGCGTCCTCCATGTTTAACTTTATACGGGGAATTTCAATAAGACGTTCTTAATCACAATTTCGTCGCATTACTTCTCGTGTCCGTCACTTCTTTTCATACTTGCCAGCAGCAATTCCATAGTGTTCTAGTGGCTAAGCCATGGTGTTCTAGTGGACATGGTGTTTTAGTGGTTAATCCACTCGGCTGCTGACCCGCAGGTCACGGTATCGAATCCTGGCCGTGGTGGCCGCATTTCAGATGAAGGAAAAAATGCTTTAGTCCCGTGTGCTTAGATTTAGGTGCACGGCTAAGAGCCCCAGGTGGTCGAAATTTCTGTAGCCCTCCACTATACGGCGTCTCTCATAATCATGTGGTGGCTTCGAGACGTCAAACCCCAACAAAATATAAATTGTCGTCTCTTCAATCTCGCCCTTTTTTTTTATTTACACGTGAGACAGTCGTACGAAACCATCTGCATGATTGTTATACACCGATTGCTATGCATCGCAGGACAGCGTGTCTATTGCCCCTGGATCTGAATGGCTTGCTGTTGGCCGTCTTCATGAAGGTTTGGTTGATCTAAGAGCCAAAGTTGACCTTACTTTCCGCCTAAACATATTCTCTCGGCGACTTTTGTTGGCCGCTTATCGATGTCGACTCATTAATTTGGCTTCACCTAGCACGTCGCTTAGCACGCTCGGCGCGAGACAAAGATACGAGAAATGGTCTTCGCGGTCATCTTGTTTCTCTCTCTCTCTTGCCTCTGTATGTCTGTCTGTATATTTTTCTGGCTCATGTTCTCACCGGCCGCTGCCGCAACAACAGTGCCGCCTGCATACGCATGCGAGTAAGTAGATGCAAGCGGCTACATTGTGGCAGCCACGTTGTCGCGTGTGACGTCGCGCTGTAATGAAGATCGGATGTTCGCCTCGCTGGCGTCCTTGCGTCTCCCACTGGGTAGGTGGCGGCGGCGGCGTATCTGGCGTTCTGCTCTGCTCCAACGAACACAGAGCGAACCAAGGCAATCACACTCGCGTCAGCCGTCCTTGCTTTTAGAATCTCGGCAAGTCTGTGGCAGTGCATTGGCTATGCCGCACAATATACGGGACTGGCGATAAAAGGAAAGAAAGGAAATACATAAAAACTCGGCCTGCAAAACAACTCCTCGATCGCAGCGAGGCGACATGGTGGGCGTGTGTGGAGTGGTTTTTTTTTCCGTTGCGTGCGGCTTTAGTGGCCCATTTATGATGGAGAACGCGACAGCCTTTTTTTTTTCACCCCCTTTGTTTTTATAGCTGAGAGACCAGCGTTTCGTTTATTTACGGAGCTGCATTACGACTGCCTTTTTTTATGCAACCCTTCCGTTGTACGCAAGGTCCGCGTTGATGAAAGATGCAAGCCGCGAGTGTGATAACATAGTTATCCCATAAAGCAAGCTGGCAGCACTGGTGGTGCCAGTTTATCGCCTGGAAATCTATGCTTTTTCGTCTACATTCTCTCATGTTTGCTCGAGTACTGACACATCCGCCCTGTGTTTCATCACAGAGTCACGATAGACTGCTCTGCTTTGCTGTTTATGGTGCATTTCGAAGACGGCAATTCATTGCGAGTTTCTCTGATGTAATCAGGGAAACATATTATGTGACAACTGGACCTTCCAAACTCGGCCTCTCATTCATATTTGAATGCCAAGGCAACAATCCACAGCGAGCATTGCGAACGAGAACGGGGTCCTCTATGATGAGTTTATACGGCCTTCCCAGTTCCAACTGGGAAAAGCAAAAAGTAAAGGACGACGACTTTCCTTTTTCTCTTTCCTTCGAGCGCTGTTACGTTGAAACTCTTTGGGTACGCGTGTCTCTTTAACAGTCGTTGTGAAGGTAAAACCATTCGTTGGCACTGCAATTGATGCATGCTACAAATGATCGTGCCCTTTACAACACGTATAGGCACTGAATCGATAAATGATGTTATTGATAGACGACGCGGTGGGATTGCTGCACTTCCTGCCGTGGCGTCAAGCGATACGAGCTGCTGCAACCTTTTACTTTCAAGGTCGCCCCTCATTGAAGCACATCCGAAAACCTTGACTGATAGCGAAACGGAAACCGGAAGGAAGCTCTCTAACTCTTCGGAGCCCTCACTCCGATTCTGTGCTCCAGTCCCAGTTTACAGCATTGAGGTTTTCTCTCTATACAGACCTCCATGCATACTTCGTGGATGGTGTTCACATTTAACGAACACTAATAGTTGAAAAAAAATTTTTACAGCAGACATTGGTAGGTGTAAATTCTCATCTACCGTGTGAATAGCACATCAATTCGGTGACACTCCGCTTTCAGATTTGTGAAAACGCGGCAAGCCACTGAACCCGCTAGCTTGCACGATATAAAGTCTCGTGGAACCAAACCATCAATTTTGTGGAAGACTCTCCAAAGCGTCTAAATGTGTTCGCTTGCACGCGGAGCATTCTTAGAAGCGTTTTATTCTTCTGGCTGATGAGGCATGCGTTTCTGGGGTGTACTTGTACCGTTATCGGGCCTCGATGCTATATACCCATACTTCAAGTCCCGTTTTTTTTATATTTATCTGGTATACGATACGCGCGGTGGTTACGCCTCTTCTGCACGCTCGCACGTGCGTCTGCGGGTGACGTCACACCGGAGGCAGGAGCTGACATTGCGGATTTCTTTGGGAATCCGCCATGCAATCTAAAGAAATGTTATTCGTACTTGAAAAGGAAGAAGTTGTGTCGTTGTAAGAAAAAAATTTACACTGCCGTATATTTCAACGCTCTGCGATTGAAGTATAGATAAACCAACGAAATTTTTGATTGATTGATATGTGGGGTTTAACGTCCCAAAACCACTATATGTTTATGAGAGACGCCGTAGTGGAGGGCTCCGGAAATTTTGACCACCTGGGGTTCTTTAACGTGCACCCAAGTCTGAGCACACGGGCCTACAACATTTCCGCCTCCATCGGAAATGCAGCCGCCGCAGCCGGGATTTGAACCCGCGCCCTGCGGGTCAGCAGCCGAGTACCTTAGCCACTAGATCACCGCGGCGGGGCAACGATATTTTTCTGTTACCTTTCAGTGCGTGCTTAAAAATATTCTGTACAAAGAAACTGAAGTCGCGGGATGCTGTGACCCGAGCAAACGTGAGCAGCAAGAAGCACTGTAAAAAGATAGCAGGTTCCAAAACGCCATGTCACCGCGCTCTTCAGTCTGACGGAGAAAAGGGGGCGGGGCTCGCGAGTGTTTTGTTGAGCGAGGATGTCGTTAACGAGTGTGCTTCCTTGCGCGCGCCGCACTTCACGCCTTGCTGTGCGCACGCGCGGAAATAACGAAGAAACCCGCCAACTACAATAGCATTATCACAAAGAAGAAGCGAGTCTCTAGACGCGCGAAGCACGGCTTTGTCAAGCGAGATGGTTTAGGGGGACGAGCTTGTAATTTTGTATTGCGCTTTTTGGTCGGCTAAACTGCTCAATTCTGCTGCTGTCTCAAACATTTCGCTCTTGTCGTTCAGTCAGAAAAAAAAGAAGAGCAAACAGCCAGGCCAAGCCCGAACAGCGCTGTATGAGTGGCACGCTTCGTAGATCTCGCACAGGCAGTTTTCACGGCGGGCTTCTCCTAACGGCGCTCGCTTTCTCGCCTTTATATGCTGGCAGCTCTAAAATTTACGCCCAATGCGGCATCGCGCCATGGTGACTGCCGAGGTTTCTTTGAAAGGGGGTTTGGAGACAAAATTACTGCGCGTAACTCAGGCGGCGTGTTTGCGTATTGTACACAAATAGCCATGTCGGTGATGACCGCCTTTTGTTGTGGCAACGGCCATCTCAGCGCCGCCTTATTTGTTGAGTGGCGGCCGTTAAAGAAAGGCACTGGTCCGGGCAGACGTCCCGACTCGAACAGCACGCAGTAAAACTGCGCGGATGCTTTATTGCCCGTGCAAGAGTGGGTATACAACGTGCAAGCTATATCATCGGCCGTTTCGTGCGTATCTGTCTATATGTGTTTGTGTCTGCGTGCTCGTCTGTTGGCGCACAAATGACCGACATTGCCTCCCTTTGTTCCGCCGTGTTTCGTCTCGCGGTTCTTGGTGAATGATTTGAGAGGGTATAGGTAAATGTAGCGGGGTATTTGAACGACGTAAAAGTGGTATTTTTGGTCCTTCACTTGTGTGCGCATGTGGGTGGCATACAGTCGGCCAAATCTTCAGCTATCGTGCGTGAGTGGCCGATTTTTTTTTTAGTGTATCTTTGTCTTACGAATGAATTAAGTTTCAAACAAGGTGAGGACAAATGTATGCCCACGAAGCACAAGCCCATGAAGCATTTTTTTTTTGTAATTTCTTTCCATAATGTGGCGCTGAGAGACAAAAAAGTGGCCAAAGCGCACAATAGCTAAAATTTTGGCCGACTGTGCGTCCACGATAAGCTACATTGTGTGCTGCACGCCACCGTATTATTCAAGTCGCAGTGCTATCCGTGGCGGTTGTTCTGCCCCGTACGCTTTTTCTAGCTTACCGTTTTAAAGCTTCTCCCTCCTTAAAGTATATTGAACACCTTCCGATGAACATTCTAAATGAGCCACCTGCCAATGCAGCATTCAAAAAATTGAAAAGGGAACAACGAAAAAGTTTTCGTTGTGAGTGCTGGCCTTCAGTGGTGTCTTACAGCTTCAGACTTTTTTCAAAGAAAGCTCATGGCTCACTTAAAAAGGGCGTCGGCCGTCTAGCTGCTACTCTGGAACGCGGCCTCAGCGTGCATCGTCAACTACGAGGTCAGATCAGATTGCTCGATTAAGATCTCCCGCTCGCGCACGATCACTCGTATGGCACATCTGTGAGCGTGCATTTTCTCACCATCTGGCCGCTATTCGTCGACACGTTAGTCACGCCTCCTACTTTACCTCGTAAACTGGGGGTGAAGCGGTTGACGCTGGAGATTACTTAAAACCGGGCCGCTATTATATGCCGCACTTATGCATTCGTGACTCACCGAGCTCGAGTTCGCGTTAAGGAGTATATTTAGAGCAACATTTGGGCGATGGCCTCAGCGTCCAGGGTAATGACGTAGTATCATTGTCGTAGACGTTAGAAGCTTCGCAAACACAGCTTAAGTAGCGGCACAACAGCTGTATGTTCACGCATCGGAGTCAAACGCAAAACGAGGGTCTTTTTTGTGTTCTATTCAATGACTTCTAACAGCGTTCTACGCTATTGTTACCCTGATTTGAGATACACCGATTCACAGCCTCAGAAGCCCTCAAAATGGAAAACTTCTACCACCAGCAGCACTCTGTATTTGTGGAGTGCGTGGCGCACTTGGGCGAAAAAGAGTCAAGGCAGGCGTCTGTCATGCGCTGCCCGGTGCGAGTGTTAGCGCTAACTTCAGAATGCTGCATTCTCTGCCTGCCCCTCCCCCCCCCCCCAAACCCAACCCTTCCGCATTCTATTCTACTCCAGCGGTGAGTACGTGAATAGCCCGATCGCATCCATCTTTTCCTCGCCGCCGGAAATTGACAGGATTGGACGTTCGTCCCTTCCAAGAGGGAAGCTGGCGCAACTTATATCGCCTGGTCATCTTGCTTTAGTTCAGGAAGCGTTTCGGCAGAGGCCGTCCAGAGCAGCGCCTTTGTGGGCCGCGCATCTTGTCTTCTCGCACGGCTTTGTGTCGCTGCCCCTTTTTTGTCGTGCCCTGCAACATTCCCGGCAGCTCTGGCGACAAGCACGCCGAATGACTATAGCTGTGCGCCACTGTGTGCCTAAGTGGTGCTCGCGGGCAAGCCTGCTGATTGACACGTTGGAACCGCGCCAGTAGAGTTCGCCAGCTTTGGTCTCCGCGGGCGAGAAGGGCCCAACGGCCACGATGTCCGGCCGGCACAGTATTCGTGCCTTGACATTTTGTTCAAAGGGCAACCTAGGATATCAACGGACTCGAGTTTGTAGCCAGAGGGAGTCTGTGACATCCGTGGGCGAGCCGACCCGGTCGTGCACTACGTGATGCAGGGCCGTCCCACGCAGTCGTCTCCCAACGAGCATCGTCGTATCTGCGTAGGCGGCTACACGTAGCCAACCCACCCCCACCACGAATCACGAGAGCATTATACGTCGGTCTGACTTCGTACGGCTGCGAAACTAACTGAACTAACTGTGAGCATCACTCGTTGAGCACCACTCGTGTTTTTAATATATCACAAGGCTTTCTTAATGCTTTTACCTGTGCGATTCATTTACGAAGGAAAAGGTTTCCGGTAACTGAGTACTTCCGATTCTCGTCAAGTGAAAAAAAAAACGTACAAGCGACTCTAACGACGACAGCGTTGTTCTTTGCCAAATACAGTCGTCCTGCTAACGAGAAATTTGGCAGATCCCACGTATACCTTGGAAATTGGCGTTAAACGACGCATGCAGAGGGAAGGTGACAACGTTGTATTTTTTTTGAACCACACTTTAATAAATGACACTAAATATGCATACAAATGTTCCATGCACAAACATGTTGAACAGTATAGCAGATGTTTATATAACCAGTTGTTTGCACTTGCGCAACAATCCCAACATCAGTACTAGAAAACTAGAACGATGAGCTGATATGAAACACTGCCATGGTACTCGCGAGGATGGTAGCTCTAGACACTGCTACGTTAATCATTTTCAGCGGATGGCACCTAACTACAATTCACGCTGACCCGACGTGACGGATGTATCATAGGAGTTCATATGTAATATTTACAAAATTGAATAGTCAGCACTGCAACCACAATTGCAGTTTCATGAACACTACGGTTTATTTCAAAAGTTGTTCCGAGACTGGCGTTGCTGTGTGGTATAGAATACTTAATTGCCACGCAGAATGCCGGGGTTTGATTCTTTGTGGGACCCTGACATTCATTCTTTACATTCTTAGGGTCAACGCTGCCCATGTTCGTTTTGAATGGCTCACGTGTTAAAATTACCCGTGTGTGTTGTCGCCGTTCGTGGGTAGATACTAAGTGTTAATCATCTGTGGTGCATACTCGCATACGAGTGGCACATACACGCCCTCGGGTGTGTGCCACTGTCTGGAGGAATGTGTTTACCGATGTACGTGACGGGATATTGGCATTATTCATGTCTTTACTAGCGCGTCATATTCGTCAAGCCATCTAAAGTTGAATTCCAATGGCAGTTCGCGAGCGCTCAGCCGGATCGTGAGTGGAGCGTGCAGATCCGAGCGGGATTGCTTTCGCCGAATCTGCGATTGTAACGCGTGCGTCACGACGGGAGTGGTTGGTGAGCGGAAATCTAGCGAAGGAGCGTGAAGCGTTTTCCTGGTCGTCCATGGCTTCCCGCGACCATGAAACATCCATTCGTGATTGGATGAAAGGCGGCCGCACAGAGACACGTTACGTGAACTTCTGATCGAATCCGCCGGTGGGGCGAGAATTCTTTCTCCGCGGAGCAATCCGTGATCTGTGGTTGCTCCCAATCTGCCATTGGAACACACAATTTACGGTCCAAATCCGCCATTGGAAGATGATTCCTACGCTTAGAGCAGAAAAACTCGATCTGTATCTGCCATTGGAATTCAACATTACCATATCATACTAGTTTTGGCACACGCCAAGTCGAGGGGCGTATGTGCATATCTCACAAACTAGCATATCTCACAAACAGAATCATCTTTTTTTTGCACAGTGCCTTTGGTTTGAGATTACACTTTGTTTCTTTAGATTTTCTAATGTCTGGCGACCGCTGAAGAGGCATCTTTTCACTAACACCGTTTCTTGAAATTGCATTAGACGCTTCACAGTCTCTTCTCTAAACCAGTCTTAGTCAAACAGTGATTAGAACTTTCACATAATAAAACCAATGCGACAAGTGCTATCGTTATCTGCTGCCTAGAGTGCATTTTACGTACCGCTTGCACGTTCGCAAAGGTCTCCTTGTAAGGAGTTGCAGAGTTAAGTTCGTACAATTCGCGCTCATGTTAGCTAAGAGTCTGACCGAAGACACTTTTAAATGTTCAGCTGCACTTGCATGCTTTTTTAGTGTGCTTGTTTAACACTGCTTGATGGCAGGCCACAAGAGGGCATAACATCAGAGCTTTTATAATATCCTTTATTGGGGCCCACCGGATGTCTTTCTGGTTAACCTCCCTGCCTTGTCCCTTTTGTTGCTTGCTCCTCCTTTATTAGGGCCCAATGCCAAATTAAGAATACTTTAGGGGAAGTTTTAACAGGCTTGCGCATACTGCGAGACCGCACTTCTTAGTTTTGACCAAAGCGTTCTGTATGCAACACCAATGGTCCCCTACCTTCAACCCCACATAACCTTCTTGTGTCGTTGCTTAAAACTATAGTTCTGTTGTTGTGCTGTAAAAAATTGTCATCTCTGATGTCTAAAGTTACAGAAATGCAGTGCTCTGTGCTACCTCAACCTTTTCTTTTCACCAATCTTATTTGCGTCTGGTTTCTGGCGCTAGTAATTATGTCACAGAAAGTACGTTAAGGTGTCAATTGCTTCCGGAGGGCACTTAAACGGGTCAAAAAAATTGCTTTTGTTGCCCCTAAGCGTGAAAGTCATTACCAGACGTCATAAACAAAAGCCTGTTTTATGAAGGTTGAGATTGTTTCTCTTGAAAAAGAGAACAACCGTGCATAACTTTTTTTTAAGGTTTATTCTCGGCGTGGTGTTGCCTGGCATCAGTGAGTTATTAGAGACAATCGTTCTTCAATCACCGCAACTTCTATGCAGTCATCGATAAACGTGGGTGCACCACAGTGTACTTTTTTTATCGTGACAATGACATTGCCACATGAGCCGCCGTAATATAGAGGCGCCGAAGCCAGAACACCGTGCCGCGTTGGGACAGCTATGATCAAATGACTGCCGTATTGGAACATCTTCGATGCGATAATCTCTACAGGTGTGCTGATTTTACAATACCGGGTTTTGCTAACGCTGACGGGCCTCTCTGAACGAGTGCTAAGTGAGCGTAAAAGGTCGCGCGGTTGTTTCGGACCGAGCGCGGTGAAAGACGCGTACGTTCCCATGGAGGGGGCGCGGCGCGGCCAAATTCGCCGCGTTGCCGTTGCACGGCGCCAGTGTGCAGTAGAGCACTGGAAAGCGTGCAGCACGGCAAGCCCTGTGTTCTTGAGGGGAAGCCAAACACTGCACGACTGAGCTTTTCGGCATTGCATAAAAAACACCTGTGTGACGCAGGCCTTCAATGCGTGTGACTACGTTGCTGAATAGTGGTGTTGGTTACCAGCTCGAGTTTTACGATACCAGATTGGCAGCCATGAAGGATTTTTGTGGGAAATTGTCATTCGTGTTCGGTGGGCCTCACCTCAAAAGCCCGCGTCTTATTGCAAGTTCGCGAAAAGCGCTTGGTCACGGCCATTCTCGAACAGCTGTCAAGTTCTTGGGGGAAGTGTTTAGTGTTTTTTTTCTTGATTATCAATTATGCTCAGTGTATTTTTCAATTACATGCGACGAAACTATTTGCACTCACTTAAGAATACGCACTTGCACGTTTAGTGTGTGAAACGTCGTACGTCCTTTTGTGTCAAGTCTGCGTACTAGACGGGTGGCCTAAATTACTCGTAATAGCAATACAAACAAAACTTGAACTTATTTTAATATGCACTAAATTACGATAAGCTAGTTATTGTGCGATACAGTAAAACTGTGTTTCTGAGCTTGCACTGTCGTTTAAATGTTTGAAATTTAATTTCTCCGATCATGGCACTTGGCCAACTTACATCCATGATACGGGTTTCAGGATGCACAAATCTTTGCAATGGTATTCTAAACAATAAAAAAAATGCTGCTGAACATGCGGTATGTATGACTTGTGCGCAACCAATTACGGTGGTGAGCGTGCCTTTTGTGGCAAAAAAGGGGCAAAAATAACACTCCGAGACAACCACCAGTGGGGTGTGATGGCATCCTCTGAGAACAGAATCCCAATAACAGCTAATATAGGGAAGTGAATCAATTAACTATGACCTTTCGTGAGCAAAGTTTCTGTAGAGAGTCGCGGACTTCTACGTTTTACCTGTCCTAGCACACTTAATTAAACGCGGCGTTGAACCATAGTTTTAGCGCACTATTCACTTTCCAGCTTGAAATTTGTGCCAGCAGCGCATGTCAGCTCACTGGAAGGAGTGTGCTACATTCCGCCCTGGTTTATTTATTCATTTATTTATTTTGCCAGATCTCTTTTGTTATGAAATTTGTTGTGATCTTGTGCTAAGATAAAGGTGATTAAATTTAATTCACTGCTACGCACATATAGTTGTCATTCCGTCAAATCGACCTGAATATTCGGTTTCACTTTTTTAGCTTGGTTTGCCTAATTAAAGCATTTACATTCCGAACTGTAGAAGGAGTAAAGGGCACCAAATTAAGACTGTCGTTGTAAACAGATCCCAATTTGTATTTTCTTTAATTTTAGTATTTGTTTTGTTTCGTGCACTTATACGCAAATATGGCATAAAATGTATATGTACCAAACGTGTTCTTAGACGTATATCCAAATATTATTATTATTATTATTATTATTATTATTATTATTATTATTATTATTATTATTATTATTATTATTATTATTATTATTATTATTATTATTATTAAAACTTGGTGAACACGTCGTATTGGCAAGTTTGTCACCTGATGAGAGAAAAACTAACAAGAGCATATGCTTAAACAGGTACTATATGGGTGAACAAGAACGCAGAGCCGCTCTTTTTTTTTTTTTTCACTTGAACACGCGAGCGTCGACCACCCAGTCGATAAGCGGCGTTTAACACAGCACAGTGGCAAAATGAACGAGAATGCTTGCAATACCTGCGAATAACAGTTCTGTGGAGCTGTCTTCTGCTATAAGCTGTTTCGGTAACCGCGCCCCAGGAGGCCCGCAACAAGCGCTTGAAGATTCGGCGGTTGATGCTCACGCGTTCAGGTTTTGAAAAAATGGGCGGGCGTACACAAATGTGCCGTCTTCGTCAACTGATTGGCCGCATTAAAGACATGACGACACTCCCCAATGCAACTCAGTGATAAGTATGGCAACATTTCGGAGCACTTCCGACCGTTTTGCATCCGGACTTGAGATGTCTGTACAAGTGCTCTTGCCTGTCATTTTCGTGTTGTCTTTTTCCTGAATATGCTTGCGCAGTAACATTGATCGCATCGCACTATTTGCTACGCTGTTCTTCATCGTAATGCGAGGTATGAAAGTGGTCTGCGATGCATTATCGACCCGGATAAAGTGATTGCTAATTCGTTGAAAGCAGCTGTTCTTTGACTGTGTTTCATCTGTAACTCAGTGTCTGTACGGTGTGCCTCAACTGACCAACAATTATTTCACGTGCCGCAGGACACTCCCACTCCTGTGTGCTGATCCTCGCTTCGTGGTTCTCTCTCACGGTTTCCACACTCCTGAAGCCAGGTACGCGCAGTTTATTCGCATTTTTTGAAGCGTGTGACTTACCATGCTGCCGCTTTGCGAGAGCGCGAAGGCTTCCGACCATAGCACGTAGTGTTGCATTTTGCGAGCATCTTTAATTCTGTCGCCTTTCTACGTTCGAGGGTGAGCTTGCATCATGCAAACTAATAGCCCTGTCACACGGCCACCACTAAACTCCGTTGAACACCGTCAACGTAAATCTCCCCTAGGTGGTTCGACGGAGAAGGAGTTGTGGCAGTGTCACACGGCAATGAAAAGGTTGTAACAGTTGGCGCGAGGGGGTCAGCTGGCGCTGTTTGATTTTCGGAAAAGTAATCTAATTTCATCTCTATTGATTTTTTTGTGAATCCTCGTTTTGGGGTTTTTACAAAAATACACTATTAAGGAGGTAAGAGGCTAACAAAGCATAAAAATATTTTCAAATAAAAACGAATTCGCCAAATTTAGCGATGCTGCTAGTGACGCTGGCCACATTGTGCTTTTAGTTGTTTTGCTGCTTGTGTTCATGTTTGTGTACGAAAGTTCTTGTGCTTCCTTGCCTCGTGAGCGCACATTTTGTGTTCTTCAGCCATGAGTGACACAGCGACGACCACAACCACACGCATGGACGAAATATTTTTCAATGGCGCCGGCCGGCCCGACTCGCGAGGCAACACGTGCGAGGCACGGGGTGTAGAGCATCGGTGTTGAGAGTAAGTGAACTGTGGCGGGCGTAAATATATGTAAACAAACACGCGTTGTGAATGAGTATTACAACGTAAGAACGTTTAAGATTGCCAAAATGTATTATTCTTTCACTGCGGCCACTGAGTGCTCGAAATTTTTCTCTGACCTCTAGACTGCTGGGGACGAGAGTACCTCGTTTCGCTGCGAAGGGAGATCGTTGAACGTCCTTTGCTAAACGCTCCGTTTACCTTCGTTTGGGTAAGGGTGGCCGTGTGACACGGACCGCATCTTCGTTGTCGTAAGGACGAGGGAGTTAAACGGTCTTCGCGGGTGCCCGTGTGACAGGGGTGTGTCGTTGTCGCGATGCAGCGTTGTTAGCTTGCTTCGCGCTCATCTGATGCTTGTTACCTTATCGGAAAGCGTTGATTGCATGCACCCGCGTCCCACCGAAGGAGTGGTTGTCGCGGGGAAATTAACATTTGCGGAACGTCTTTATCGGTCGCCAAAATGACGAGGCTGCACGCGAAAGGGAGCAGAACGCGGCGGGCCACGAGAAATGCGCGCGGCCGCTCGTTTCGGCGGGAACGCCGGTGCATGTGCCCAATCTAATGGCATCTTCGGCTGAGGTGCACTGGTGGAAAGGAAGTTACGTCAAACACCGCCCGAGTTTCACGCCTCGCTATACGGGCCAGCCGAACGTGTGAATCACAAAACTGGAATCCGCTGTATGCGACAGACGTCAATTGGCAGACGACAATTTCCAGCGCGTCCTGTTTGTACTGGTAATAAGAGAGCAAACAACACGAAATCAAACAATGAGAGAGACTCGCGAGACGCTACGTGTCCAGTTGGGTGCGCATCTGTTCTCCGGGCGGTTGTGCTGCATCGATTCTGTACCAACTCGACGAGGGTTACGGTAATTTTCTCATCGCCTTCGGTGTCCCCCCGGCAGCAAAAGTAGCCTTGTGCGAGTACGGTCGGACGATGTAAGCTCACGCACGTTTCCTGTGCCGTCCAGTCGTGTTCTCCGGCAGTGCCAGCTGTAAATTAACGCCTGCAATGATGGAACGTTGGCGCGTCGTCTGCCAGCGCGCGCGGGCTGATGGGATTGCACCACCGTCGACCTCCGCGATGGCGTGCAATCGTGTCGTGGCCGGCCCAGCCGAAATGTGGCGCGCCCGGTGCCCAGACGAACGTACGACACGAGTGCACAGAAAACGCCACCAGTGCCGCCAGTTGAAGATGCCATTAGACTGCGCAACAACGCCGTCGGCGCGCCGAGAGACCGGATTGTTTTTTTTTTATGTTCGCTTCTTTCGCGCTTCTCCTATTATTCTTGTTGCGCGGCCCACCTCGTTTTTTGTGCGAGCCTTGGACGCACGTGCGTCGTTGAGCCATGCAGCCAGCGCCGTCTACCACTTCCGGATGCCGCGCTGTAAAAGGGTGGAGTCGCGCAGTGCTCGTCGCAGACGGCGTGGGAGGCAAGCCGGTCTGTTACACTGGCGGCGGCGGCGGCCAGATGAGTCTCTGGACTCTCATCGGGCCGCAGAGTAGAGGTGCGCGAGCAAAAACCGGCTATTCATCGCGGCCGTAGACTGCCGCTAATACCAGCGGCTTCGGTGCGTTCTTTGCAGAATGCAATGCTGCATTCAGTGAGCCTCGAGACACAAGAAGAGCACAACAGCTGGGTATAGTTCTCGGTGTTCCGATTTATTCTCGCGATCATGTCATTTTGTTTTGCTTTTTTGCTTTGTTTTTTTTATTCATTCATTTCATTCATTTTATTACCTCAAAGGTCCCGATTGGGATATTACATGAGGGAGTGGGTGGTATAAAGGCAGTCACGAAGACTTTTTGTGGGAATTTGTCACTTATGTTCGGTAGGCCACGCCTCAAAGCCCGCGTCTTGTTCCAGATTCGCGAAACGCACTTGGTCACGGGTACATCACCGTCGCTGAACAATGTAAATGTCTATTGCTGCCATTTTTAAACTCATTTTGATTGGAGCGAGGGAGCAATTGTTAAAACTCTCGTAGCGTGAAGTTTTTGCCTCTATTAAGCTACTCCGCAATTACTAGCATATTCTTCTAAAAGCCAACTGTTTTGCCTAACTTGTAGAGAAAAGCAATACTGAACGACAACTTCGGAAATGCCGTTGAATTAGGTGGAACAGAAGGGAAAGCATGGTAAATATTTAAAGAAAGTTGCCGTCACTTTTCACTTCAGTCGCCGTTCTTCATTTTGTCTGAAAGAACAGAGTGAAGAAAAAGGGCTTGCCACACGACTCGAAGCATTCGCAGTGTATGAAATATCGCAGTTTACGTTGGCCAGCTAATGCGGTCTTTATAGGAGCGAGGACAGCTCGATGTGGTGCAGTGGGTGCGAAGCGAGCGGCCATAAACTGACAGCGTGCAGCAGCTGCTTTTGGAACAGCAACGCTGCGTTTAGGCAGCCAGAAAAATATCCCACGTCAACGGGCTCGCGGGCACGCGCTTCTGCGACGACTCGGCGAATCGTTGAACGTCCTTCTTACTCGCCCTCTCCTTCGCGACAGCCGCCGAAAGATTTATGTCGCGGGTCCCCCCCTTGCGGAAAGGCTGTGCGGCGTTACCTTGTCGCCTGTTGCCAGCGATTCTCCATTGTAATTAGGTGCCGCACAACTGTGCGGAGCATCTTTAGCGTGGCGACATGCCTCGGAGCGCTATCCGCTGATAGCTCGGGTGTCCAGTGCGAAAGCGGCGACGAATGCGCGGTCTAAGATAATGGGCTTGCATAAGGCGCCTCCTGAATATGTATGAAGCGCGTCTCTGCCACTTTATTATGCGCGGGCGCAGACACGTGGAGAAGCAAACACGCTCGGCGGCACGCTAAGCGCGGCCAAATGAAAGCTGTCGCATAGCAAGTAGGCATTCGCTCTACTGTAACAAAGCGCGAAGAATGGGACTGTGCTTTCTTGAGTGATAAAGAGTGCTCATTACGAGCGAGTTTGAAGAATACTGCTGTGTGCGATCAGCCAGCCCGTTATACACCAGAAAACTATTTTTGTTTCTCATTATTCAACGACGCAACGATGATGCGAGACAGTGTGTTTTTTTGTTTCCGATGAGCATCATTTAAATTAGCAACGTAAACAAAAACACCAGATAAGTTTTCGAAAATTCTATTGATTGATTGATATGTAAGGTTTAACGTCCCAAAATCACCATAGGATGATGAGAGGCGCTTCGAGAATTCGAGGTGTACATGTTCGCCTGAAGGGATGATGTTGCGCCACCGCAGAAGAGAGTATCACTGTCGCCGCCTTTTAATTATGAGACATCTCCAGCTTCGTAATCGTGTAAGGACGGCATCAGCATGTGCAAAATGGCGCACCGCCTACTAATCAACGCAATCAACCTTCCTTTCCCTTATGTCTTTATTGCGTCGCTGATTTTTCTGGGAGTTCGTGCTCGCTAAGCCCAAACTAGCGTGCAAGACAGTTTTTTCGTTTCGATCACCACTACCCCACAAAAGCAAAGTGCCGGCAACGCATGTTCTCTTACCGCGACTCTCAAAGGGTGGGTGGCCTCTTTGGACATAGCTGGCATCACTGATGAGCAGCGAATGACGACAACAGTCTCGTGCGACGACGCGGGCTTCGTCCACATCCTTAACGACAATAGCGAGCGCGGAACAAGAGGCTTGCACACGGATTGAATTTGTTGGGCGTTCTTCACCTCCCTTCCGAGGAAATGTCGTAAATCGGAAGAAGCCGTACAGTTGGACTCGCTATTCATTGACCCCTGCGTAACGTACGCGTTGCAATGCCGAACATGCTTCTGTTTTGACGTTGGTCCATGCGACCATGACAGAAAAGAATAATTTTCGCTCTTCTTGACTATCAAGAGTGAGTTTATAACATCGCTCTTTTCGACTCCGCTAATCTTAACAGTGGTTGAGATTGTAGAGATCGTTAGCTATAGTTGACGCCGTTAACGTTGTTTTATAGCTCCAACGAGCAAGACATGGGCGTGGTCAACCTTTCTTTTTTTTATTTTATTCTTATCACAATTTCGCTGTACGAATGAGCGTGCACGTTTACAGTTATGGTATGACAATAAAACTGTTTATTTTGGAAACACTAGGAGACGCAGTGTTATAGTGGAGGATAGTATTCTACAGCAATCAACAATTTTTTTTTGTATTTGTAACTTCGTAACAACAGACGCATTGCATATTCTGGACGTTGCGACTAGGCATTCTAGTCAACACCACAAATTAAAGGCAGCCAGGCTCTTTAATAACAAGTGTAAACGCTTACACGGTGGCACGCCTAGCATGCTGATGAATGCGAAGAAATCATAAATGAAGCGATACGGGCGACCGACGCCTAACGAACGCAAAACCAGCAATAAAATAAAGGTGAAGTACCTCGTTCGGATCAACATCTCGCATGAAAGTTGCTGGCGCCTTCCTTGTGCGATTCTCGTCTGGGGCGCTAGTCAAAGGACATTTCATAGCTTAAGGTGCGATTTCTATAAGGTGCGTTCAGCAAATAAATTCACTCGCAGCATAATCGTAATGATTCGGGTACGGCCATGAAAATAACAAACAAAACTCACTTGATGCCGACGACTTGGCATTCCCTATCGCATAAAGTGGACGCGAAAAGTTCCCTTTTACAGCCTTCACGCGAAAGAAGAAAACGAGCGATGAACGCAGAGATTCGTTTATATAGTTGGTTCCACGATCGGCACTCTCCCTTCCGCAGCCCATGTGGCGTGTATGCACGACGGCAGCGGAGGGGGGGGGGGGGGGTATGAAAACCCGGCGGACTATCCCGGCTCCGCAGCAGGAGGACCTCGCTCTTTTGGCTCGCGCTACAGAGACACGGGGAATGCGGCATTCAAGCCCGCTGAGCCAGCCAGGGGATCGACGCGCGAGTTTTGGTTCACGCTTTGGGGCAGGCATAAAGGCGGCAGGCTCCTTGAACGGGCCAGTATGCGTGTGGACGCGTACTTGAAAAGGTCCCCGGGGAGCCGTGATTTGTGGCTGTCAGCACCCGAGGCTCCCTCTCCTCGGCCTTCTTTTTCGCCCCTTTCCTGACCTTCCAAGTGAACGCCGTTTTGCTGCGGGGTACCGCGCAAGGAATCAAGAGCAAACTCCGAATGTTGAAAGGGTTCCGAGCCGGGAGAAGTTATACGCTGGCGGGAACTCTCACAGTAGGCGGCAGCTCGCGTTTCGTAGGAGGCCGATGTTTTTTTTTTTTTTTGTCGCTCGTTTTTTACGAGAAAGACACTTAAGTGGACTGTGTGGTATACAGTGTCCGTTAAAGCGCTACTGTTGGAGTGCAGTAAATATATTGATTTGAGAACTTCTCTATCAGAACTAGCCATAATCACTATTACTAAAGAACTAATCTACCAAAAATTGCATGCCCCATCTGCCCCAGTTTGGGGTAGTGGCAGAAGTCAGCACGAGCGCAGTGCAATGCCCGCGCCTCTTTCTGGGGACACCGCCTAGGTGATCACGGTAATCCCGGCACCAGGTAAGTACTTAATAGGCTAGAGTCTCGTTCGTTATCGGAATTAACCAGACAAATCGCTCCACCAACTAAGAACGGCCATGCACCACCATCCACCGAATCAAGAAAGAGCTCTCAATCTGTCAATCCTCCCAGTGGTTTGTGTGGTTTCTGGTACCACACAAACCACTTCCTAAGAACCACCATGGAATATCACGATTTCATCTTACCGCATCAATTACACTTTCAGAAAAATTCCAGTACTTCCGTTCTGCACTTGAATGCTCGATCAGCAGCCAATAAACAAGAAAATATTTGCAACTTGTTAAATCTGTTCTGTTTTAAGTTCGATATCATCATGCTAACAGAAACATGGTATCATGACAGCAATTCTCGGCTGTACCTAGATGGCTATGCTGATTACGTTTTAAATCGAATTGATAAACGTGGAGGTGGCGTTGCAATTTATATTGCATCAGGACAAAAATATGAACTCTTAGCAGATTTTTGTAAAACAACTTGCGACTATGAAATTTTAACACTTCAACATTTGTCTGACATAATCTCGGTGGTGTATCGCCCGCCTAATGGAAATGTTTTCAAATTTATGAGTTTCTTTGATAATTTACTGGAATATGTTGCTGCTAACGAATTTAGACTTGTATGCGGGGGAGACACTAACATAAATTTTCTTGTAAACAGTGCTGTCTCAGTAGATTTTACACATAGACTTAGTTCTGGTGGCTTTGTCAACCTAATTAACACCCCAACTCGTGTAACGCTGTCTTCGTCTACATGTCTTGACATTCTGATTACGAATATTGACACTGTAGTAGAACATACTGGAACAGTGACATCAGACGTCAGTGATCATTGCCCTGTATTTATGACGTATTGTGCGAATGCTAAAAAAATTTTTTCTAAATCAAATGTGTTCGCAATACAAGATTTAAGCGAGAAAAACATGGATCTTTTTAAGCATGATATTTCCAAATATGACTGGTCTTTCTTATATGAAATAAGTGATGTAAATGTCGCGTATTCGAAGTTTCTTTCTGCGTTCCTGCAAATTTACAATCTACATTTTCCTTTCAAGAAATTGAGACAGACTAGAAAGATAAGAAAACCCTGGATTACGCAAGAACTTTTTAAAATGATAAAACACAAAGATAAATTGTACCATAGTTTTCTTGCTACACGTTCGCCTGAGGTGCTGATAATGTTTAAAAAGTATCGAAACAAACTGAATGCGCAACTCAGGCGTGCCAGGATTGCTTATCATGAGCGTATGTTTACTGACGCCACGGGTAAACATCCTGATATCTTGTGGAACATAATAAATAAGGTTCTTGGTCGCGAGAAACATTCTGCCGCGCCGGAGAAGTTAATCCACAATAAAACCGAAATCTCTGGTTTAGCACTTGCTAATCACTTTAATGAGTACTTTGCAAGCATAAGCGCGGTACAACAGCCACAACAAGCTCCACCAAATACATCATCGTTTCTTTCCACTCCTAATAGCTTATTTTTAAATCCCACTAATGAATATGAAGTATTTACTACATTTAAGAACCTTAAGAATAGTAAAGCTCTCGATATAGATGACATACAGATAAAGCCTGTGAAGTATGTATTAGAATACATTGCTCCAGCTTTAACACACATCTTTAATTTGGCTTTACAGTATGGAATTTTCCCAGAAAAAATGAAAATGAGTAGGGTAACTGTTATTTTTAAAGGAGGTGACAGAAATGATACGTCAAATTATCGACCAATTTCAATAATTCCAGTATTTTCCAAAGGCTTAGAAAAGATTATTTTTTCGCGTGTTTCAAGTTTTTTTGACAGACACAGTGTTCTATCTGATGCCCAGTTCGGCTTCCGTAAAGGCAGGTCAACGGAAACCGCTTTGCTCACACTCAAGGAATATGTACTGAAAAATATTGAGAGAAATCTTTTCACCTTGGCGCTCTTCATTGATTTTAGTAAAGCCTTCGATTGCATAAATCACAAAATTCTACTGTGGAAATTATCACAGAATGGCCTTAGAGGTATTCCATTAACATTATTCGAGTCTTATTTAACTGATCGCAAACAATCTGTTTGCATAAGAGACGAAAAATCATTTTTTCTTCCCATAATAAACGGTGTACCACAGGGTAGTGTATTAGGTCCGCTGCTCTTTAATGTCTACGTTAATGACATTACTAATATTACCACCTCTGTTCAATTTATCATATACGCGGATGACACTACACTTCTTGTTTCTGGTCCGGATTCACAGAAATTAATGAGACAATGCAACGATCTACTGGTTAAGTTATCTCAATGGTCGATTGCTAACTGCCTTAAAATAAATCCTACAAAAACTAAAGTAATGTTATTTCGCGCTAAAAACAAATCTCTGACTTGCCAACAAACGTTATTATTTGCTGGTAAAGAACTTCAAATTGTTGATGAACATAAATTACTAGGCGTTACTTTTTCTTCGCATCTTACTTGGGATAAACACGTAGAAAATATCTGCAAAAAACTGTCAGCTATAACAGGTGTTTTATCTAGATGTAGGTATCTTCTTCCACCGAAAGCAAAACTTAACATTTATTATGCTCTATTCTTTTCTCATTTAAGTTATTGTAGCTTAGTCTGGGGGACTACTGGGAAAACAAACATTATGAAATTATTTTTACTTCAAAAAAGGATGATTCGGCACATTGACAATATGGGCTTCTTAGAGACAACACGGCCAGCTTTCCTAAATCATAGAATCATTAAAATAGAACATCTTTACACTTTTCGCCTACTTTATTCCTTTTATTTCTCTAAAAAATATCTTCATAATTTTCTTGCGTCTACTGCATCGTTGACACCTAGAATCACTTCCGCCAATACTAGAAATAGTGACATGTGGTATGTTCCTAGATTTCGCAATAATTATAGGCTACAATCATTAGAACACAACTTGCCGCATATTTTAAATAAATACAAAGACGTCAAGTGCTTCTCAGCCAAGGAACTCAGGACTCTCTTTGTTAACATGTGATGACTTAACGTATTACTATTTCCTGCAATTATTGTTTTCTATGTTTCACTTGTCAGAGCAAATTGTGTATGATTTCCTGTCTTCTGCTGCATAGAATTTTTTGTTTTCATTGTTTTTCAATAATTTCAGATATTGTTGTGTACATTTGTGTGAACATTTGTTTTTTTTTTTTTATTTTTTAAATATGTTGCTTTTTTTCGTACAACTGCCACATATGCCTTGTAACGGACCATCGACCCCGTCAAGCTGTTTGACAACAGCTTTTAGTCGATGGTATCCGCCAGAATCTTTGTATTTCTGGAAATAAATCTATTCTATTCTATTCTTATCTGGCGGGAATGTGGTTTACTGTTACTGGAGGAAAATGCCCGCCGTAAGATGTAGATTCCGCGTGAACAAGGTCCACGAGCCCCAGAACACTATGGCACACCCAAACCTCTATTGATGGTGATAAGAGACCGGCTCCACACACTCTTGCAAATAATTGTGAGCAACACAACAAATATGAGGAGCTACACTTGGTCAGAAGAACCTGAAGGTTGCTTTGACTTGGGCTTCATACCTTTGTTTTCTCCTGCCTTTAGGTTGACTTCCTCTCCAGTTTTTAAACTCCCGTAGTTTGCAAGCGTAGATATTTCAGTGTATAAAAGAAAAAAAAATGGGGGGAGGGATATATACCAAAAGAGTGGGCAAGAAATAAGCATTTTGTGGCACAGCCCGTTTTCAACTCGCGCCCGACTCCTTTAGTTCATTCGCCGATACACCGGTTCGTTATAACACTTCATATGTCACGGCGACTATAGGCGTATCAGCCGGGCGGGGCAATAGTCCCTCGTATACACCCTAACGGCACCAAGTCTGGCAGTACGAAACCTTAGTTAATGAATAAGGGAAAGAAGTGTATACCTAAAGGCTCGTTTTGCCATGTTTTGACACAATATCAATGAGATCTAACAGACAATAATGCCAAGGAATGTAGAGGGGGAGTTATTAGAACTAATGTAATGTAAATAAGAAGAAAGAAAAGTGGCTGAAAAAAAATAACTTTTAGTCAGCAGCCAGCTCGTATTAAGTTCACGTGCTGCGTGACGCCATACAGGCTCATAAAAGAGTGTGCCACACTCACCGCCACGGCTACAGGTGGCGCTGACTGACACAACCACGTTTAAATTCACATATAAACCAAATAAAGTGGCCGGGGAAATAGCCGGAGTGATAGCTCAGTGGTAGAGCATCGAACGCGTTATTCGAAGGTCGCAGGTTCGATTCCTGCTCATGGCAAGATGTTTTTCCCCCACTTTTCTTTCTTCTTATTTACATTCTATTGGTTCTAATAACTTCCCCTGTGCATATATATATATATATGTGAGGTAGGTTGTTTGTCCCCCCCCCCCCCCAACATGCGAAATAGTTGGCACGCCACTGACGGCGACTGTACATTGGTAGCAAATGGGCAATGATTCGGTCTTCGGGCGAGGAAGGAGGTGCTGCCACGATGTCCCCCGCTGTATATACGGCGTCATCCAGTGCTTGGCGCTGTTGGGAAGCTACCGCTGCAATGTACACTCTTGGCAAAGGTTCCCCTTAAATATTTCCACGGCCACTGTGGCATAACTGCACTTTTTTTTTTCAGGACGCACACCAATCGTCAATCTTCGTGCATGATGATTTTTGTTTCCTTCCTCGTTCGAAATAACGGCTGCATACAGTGCGCCGGGTGGTCACAGTGTAGGCCATCCTGGACGTGGTCTACGGGCCCCTCACGCGTCAAACGATTCAACGCTCCTTGAATTCTGTTTTTGTTCTTTGTGCTTTTTTGCGGCTGGGAAATTCTTGTTGTTGCTTGAAGCCCCTCTTTGTCATTTGTGCAACCACTGTTATTAGTTCCAATGTTATTACTTTGTATTTTTATTAGTTATTAGTTATTAGTTGCTCTGTAGTTGCTTTGCTTTGTAGTTGCTTTGTATTGTGACAGAAGTATCACCCACTAGCATTCTTTCCTATGTACCCCCCCTTACTCTATGCTCCGTAATAGAGCCTGTAAGGTATTCCTAAATAAATAAATAAATAATAAATAAACGGTAGATCCTGCGCGCGAGAGTTTTTCCCTGCTCAATTTCAACAGCGCGCGTGCGCCTCTTTGCGTCGTTACTCGCGCAGAAAAACGGGATATTCGTGAATAAATTAGGTGGGTGAAATCACATTAGTGAGGCAGACTCAGTTCGCGTGCAGAGTCTTTATTCGGTGCGACATCGTCCGTGGGGCGTGCGTGTGGCGCCTGTCTTCGTGTGTGCGCAGTTCTCTGGTGGGCGCGTCTGCATTGGCACATTTCATAAGAACAGCGCCTGTGCAAACGCGTCGAGCGCACTTGCGCGTCGTAATTTATCGTTATTTAATTCCAACGCAGTAGCCTATAGGCCAAATTCAACGATTCTCTTCAAGGTGCTCGCTTGTGGCGTCCGCGCGGTGCTCCGCTGTTCTCCGCAAAGCGAGCGAGCATAATTAAAAGTCGCAGATTGACGCAATTAGCAATGTAAGGATCAGTCGCTGTCGTCGTACTTTCCTGTACACGGCTCTTGATTCAACGTTGTGTCCTGATGCACAGAGATGGTTGTCGTGAAATGGGGGGGTTAAGCAAGTACCAGCGTTTTACGAGCCATAACTGCGATCTGATTATGAGGGGAGCATCGGATAAAATTTGATCACTTGCAATGAGACTCTTTAACGTGGACCTGAATCGAAGTATACGAGAGAGTTTTTTTTCTTTTTTTTACATTTTGCTCCCGTTGGACAAGCCCCCGGCGATAATACAACCACTGGAGAGATTAAAAGGTAAATAGCTGTAACAGGCAGGCAGGGACCAACTGTCACCAATCGTCTAGAACTCCGTACACAAAAAAAATCGTCTTCATCATTTTGTTCTGGGCCTGTAAAAGCAGTGCACATAATATACCTAGAGTTCAACTTTGTTTTCTTCTCTCACTATTTCGATGCGTTCAGGAGGTGCCAATGTTATTCATTCAGTGTGTCATAGACGAAGCATGCACTGTTGTCTGAGCAACCACTCGATTATTCCTCGGATGTAAATATGAAATGCCCTAACGCTTTTGCGCTGCACGTTGAAATCTTTGGAACGCTTACGGAAGTTTGCCATCTTCAGTTGTAAACTCGGTAAGCCCATATGCTCACGTTTGGGTGCACGTTAAAGAACCCCAGGTGGTCAAAATTTCCAAAGCCTTCCACTACCGGGCGTCTCTCATAATCATATGGTGTTTTTGTGGCGTTAAACTCCACCTATCAATCGATCAATGTGGCAAACTCATCCACGTAAAGCGTCTTCGCGTGAACAGCTTCTCGTACTCAAAGGTGAGAATGGCATTCCCACAGAGTCGCCAAGTCTGCGAAAAGAAACCCTGGAAGCAGGCGAAAGAGTGTAAATTTGAAAAAAAAAAAATACTATGCCTTATGCGTACAATGTGCGAGTACACGCAACCGTGAACACCTCACTAAGCGAGTTAAATACGACTTTCAATGTCAACGACAAGAGCCAACGACACCATATACGTGTACTAATTTATGTTTATCTAAGGCGTAGCCAGCGTCGTTCTTATCATTAGCATCGTATTTGGGTTCTGTTTAAATAAAGAAAAAAATAATATCCGGTAAGTTGGCGGTACAGGGGCGGCAGTTTTATGACTATGCTGTAAAACGCATGTATCGTTTATCAAGGTCCCAGTGGTCTGCATCCCTCAGCCGTCCATCCCAGTCCGTACGTCGGGAAAGGGCGGGGGGGCACCACCGCGGTCACGTGCCGAACGCGTGTCACGTATGTGCACGCCGGACAGCCGCTTGAGGCGCTTCGAGTGAAGCGCCACACCGCCAAAAGAACCCAGGTGGGTTGCTTGGAATGTGGCCTTCGACTCCCACCGCCTTAGCATTCCCGGCGGCCGTCTTGGACGAACGCGTCGAATTGCGTCGTCTTTATTACATCCGACTCGCCGTCTTTGTTGCTGGTGTTGTTTTTGTCTTGTTTTTTTCTGTTTAGGTGGTTGTGGCACATGCAATGTGATCATCTTATTTTTGTCATCCACCTGAGCAAGTATTCCAGGGTTCTTTCCGATGGAGGCGGAAATGTTGTAGGCCCGTGTATCAAATTTGGGTGCACGTTAAAGAACCCCAGGTGGTCTAAATTTCCGGAGCCCTCCACTACGGCGTCTCTCATAATCATATGGTGGTTTTGGGACGTTAAACCCCACAAATCAATCAATCAAGTATTCCAGGGTTTCGCGTACACTCACGACGAAGCCACAACACTCTAAATTTCGAGACGTGAGTGTGTTGTTCACATGTTAGCGTCGCTACGGTGTTCCGACTCATTCACCGTTTCCAATTCATGCTCAAACTCTCCCACTGTTTCATTTAAACTTCATTAGAGCATGAATGTCAAATGAGACGGAATGGCCTACGAGAATGGATGTCCACCTTCAAAGATCCGTTAGAAACTGTCAGACAAGTCGATGGTTCTAATACTACGTCTAATACCCAACTATACATCACCAATATCTAAATGACCATTCGCATTAGTCGTTTTGCCCCACATTCGTCTTTTTTTTTCTTTTTTTTGCTCTGCAGTCGTTTTCTTAATGCACGCACACACACACACCTTCCCATAAACGTTGTTCTCATGCAAGCTATTGCTACGTTCTTATATTAGTGGCCTCAATTTCATGTGATTAAATAGTGGTTTCTGAATCGTTCATATGGCTTAGCGATTCACGGGAAGTCGTTTGACACTCCTGTCCGCGAGGTTCCAAAGTGCGCTACGTGGATACCATCGCAAGGCTTACTTCAAGAGCATTAGTTTGACATTGTGATATCAAAGTCAGCGTGGTTTGGAATAACCCATGGAGGGGAAACGTGCGTCAGACCGTGTGTATATATGTATATTTGTACACGTGATCTCAAAGCATGCTAAGTGTGCTAGCTACGTAGGTACCCGCGGAGCTCCTTCAAAGTCGGTTTATTTTATGAAAACGTCAGCACGATTTGAACTGTTCGTCGCCTGTAGAATGTTACACGAGTTCACGCAATCTTACTGATTACGCGATATCAAGGTTGCCTAAATGGGTATTAGCACAGTGCTTGTTCTAAGGTAATGGCTTCATATTCACGCTAGTGTGGTTTATAATTGTCAAAGAAATTACGAAACAAGCAGGAGGTCACGCAAGGCTTTTGTGCACTTCATTTTAAGCTGTTTGACAAGCGCTACTTTCATTGAATCCTGTTCGCTTTCATATCTGCGCCAACTGGCCGGAAGCAAGTCTTGTTAACGTAAAGTTGCGTGCAACCCCATCACGCACTCTTTAGCCCATTGCAGATGTAACACATTGCAACAGTTTATTAGGCGTTTGACCCGGTACTGTGAATCATACTTTATATACGTTCTCGTGTTTGTGTATATATGCACATGCAATTTTTGTGGGGGGGGGGGGGGCGGTGGTCTAGTGGCTAAAGTACTCGGCTGCTGACCCGCAGGGCGCGGGTTCGAATCCCGGCTGCGGCGGCTGCACTTCCGATGGAGGCGGAAATGTTGTAGGCCCGTGTGCTCAGATTTGGGTGCACGTTAAAGAACCCCAGGTGGCCTAAATTTCCGGAGCCCTCCACTACGGCATCTCTCATAATCATATAGTGGTTTTGGGACGTTAAACCCCACATATCAATCAATTGTCAAAGGAATTGCGAAACAAGCAAGAGGTCACGCAAGGCTTTTGTACACTTCATTTTAAGCTGTTTGACAAGCGCTACTTTCATTGAATCCTGTTCGCTTTCATATCTGCGCCAACTGGCCGGAAGCAAGTGTTGTTAACGTAAAGTTGCGTGCAACCACACCACGCACTCTTTAGCCCATTGCAGATGTAACACATTGCAACAGTTTATTAGGCGTTTGACCCGGTACTGTGAATCATACTTTATATACGTTCGTGTTTGTGTATATATGCACATGCAATTTTTGTGGGGGGGGGGGGGGGGATACATGTGTTTGATGGCACGGAACACTTAACAATGCAGCACGTTAACACAGTTAGTGTCACCAAGCTGTAGCCTGTATACAACCAGCCGGCGCACTGCGTAGTAGACTCTGCCATTGCCTTGACAACCCACTTCAACAACAGGGACTCACTTGGGGACGCGTAGTCGTCGGCAAGCTTTGAGTGCGAGCCCCGCTGCTGTGCTCGCGCGCTCCGAGTGCGATCGGCCCACTAGGACGACAGCGAAATCTAATGGTTCCGGCGGGTTCAGCAAACTACTCTGCACTGCCAGCCGCCTACGAAAACACGGCAACCGTAGAAGGGTAGAAGGAGGAGTGGTGTGATGAGCCTCAAGGGCAGGACACTTCGCCTCGACACTCCGCCAAACACACCTGTTTGCAAAAGAAAGGGTACGCTGTTTGTTTGTCGCCTCCGAAGGTCTCCACAAGAGAGAGAGAGAGAACTAACGTGGCCGCGGTCAGCATCTTTACTGCCTCTTGACTGCCGGTGTCTTGCGCGCCTGGTTAGGGTCGAGAGTCTAACTGCTCTACCCTTTCTTGGCCCACTCGGTCGTTTTTAACTCCTCTCAACCGGCATCTTTCACCCTCGTGTCCTTTAATGCCTTCGCGTCTTCGTGTTACAGCGTTACGCGCGCTCTCTCTTGTATGTACTACAACACGTGACTACGTACCGAGAGGTGCCTCGGGCCATTTCTGAGCGAGCTTCCTGTTCGGTTTGTTTGCCCCGCGTCGCCTCGGGCCAGAGGTTCTTCATTCTTCGTGTTTTGTTCCACGCTTTTGCTTTTCGTTCTTTCTTTTCTCTCTATCGTCGTTTTCTTTCAAAGTGCGCGGCCTCCCGCCCGCGATGACCACGCTCCTGTCTTCTTGGGAAGACGAGCCGCGGGGGGGACGGGGGGGGGGACCTTGAGACAGCCAGAATGACCAAATTATATTGTGCCAGATGCAATCAGGTTTATTGACTGTTTTAGATGGAGAAAACCGTCGCCGCTGGGGATTGTGATCGATAAGAAAGCCGCAGCCTATCACTCCTTCTCTCTAGAAGACCGAGATAAACGTGAATAAAAAAGGAATATATAAAAATGACTAGGAACGAGAAAATGACCCTCATGCAGCTGAGAAGTGCGTGTTTGTTTTGTTTTTAGTGGCCGTTCGGGTAATATTGGACGATGTTTTTGAAACGGTGCCTTGGCGGACGACTTGGGTTAGAGTGCGAGCCAGTCGAAGACTGAACTTAACGAATATATAAATAAAAACGTGAATGACATTTTTTGAACAGGACCGACACACAGGAATGCCAAACAAAAATTAACTTTTAACGCATAATATATTTCTTTTTGTTTGTCATACTCGTGTGAATGCACACATACCGCCAGTCGTTAGATGCAGTATCGTGAATAAAGTACTTAGTGACTCTTTGTAACCTTACCGATATATTCATAGATTTATTTTATGTCGTAAACGTCCAGTTGAATTTTTGATGTATCTGCATTTTGGGTTGTCTACACTTAGTTCGCCCCGCCGCGGTGGTCTAGTGGCTAAGGTACTCGACTGATGACCCGCAGGTCGCGGGTTCGAATCCCGGCTGCGGCGGCTGCATTTCCGATGGAGGCGGAAATGTTGTAGGCCCGTGTGCTCAGATTTGGGTGCACGTTAAAGAACCCCAGGTGGTCAAAATTCCCGGAGCCCTCCCCTACGGCGTCTCTCATAATCATATAGTGGTTTTGGGACGTTAAACCCCGCATATCAATCAACACTTAGTTCGTAAAAACGTTATCCATACCCTGCGTTGCTTATATAAAGCTTGTTCTTTACTTTCTTTTTTTTTACAGTTATATATTTAATATTTCTTTATTCAGTGTTTGTTTATTTGTTTGTTTGTTTGCTTGTTTGTTTGTTTGCTTGTTTGTTTGTTTATTTATTTGCAGTGACTACTGGGGTTTAACGTTCAAATCTAGGACACCGTAGTGGAGGGCTGCGGAAATTTCGACCACCTTTGATGCGCACCTAAATCTAAGTACACGGGCTTGCTCGAGTATTTTCGCCTCCATCAAAAATGCAAAAGCCGTGGCCCGGGACACGATCCCACGGCCTTCGGGTTAGCAGTAGAGCGCCATAACCAGTAGACCACCGCGGCCCGGGCCAGCAATGAAATGAAGCAGCTGGAGGGCGACAGCTTTTAACGTGTCCAGGTTCATCCCATTTAGTCATACGCCTACTTGCATTTACTAATCATGTTTCGATTAGCTGAAAAACAAGCAGTTTATGCATGAGCGTCTCTAATAATCGTATGGTGTTTTGGGGACGTTAAACCCCCTTATTATTATTATTATTATTATTATTATTATTATTATTATTATTATTATTATTATTATATTATTATTATTATTATTATTATTATTATTATTATTATTATTATTATTATTATTATTATTAAATTTTATGCATGTTCGAATAGGCTCTGATGATGTGATCGTCCTTGTTTACGTCGAGTTTTTCTAATTGTTCAATCCAAGTGGCTCTGTAATGACAAATTCAATTGCGATGATACGCCATGCTTTCAAGTTATCCATAGGGATGCCGCGATCTATCTTTTCTTTTCTTTTTTTTTTCTCTTAGAGTTCAATTTTCACCGACGGCACTTAAATAACGCCATGGATGAAGCTAGCGTGAGAAATCTTACGCAAACTATTCAAGGAACACTTCAACAGCTCTCATAATTCTTGTCTTTGTGGCGTGCAGCGATTTCGGCCGTGTGCGGAAAGTCACCGAACCGCCATGCTGGAAGCGAAGGAGGAGTCAGCCAATCTCGTAAGCAACCGCGACTAAATTGGAAGGGGCTAAACAGACTTCTGGTATACCCGCAAACTTTGTTCCGCTTCACGCTGGTCAGGCCGTGGACGACGTCCAACGCGAACTCTGGCCGCACTCTGTCCAATTTCCGGATAGCGCGAAGCCGCAGACGAAGGCGAGACGAGAGGTTTTTTTTTTATTATTTCTGCCAAAGAGATGTTTGCAGAGACGGTAATAACCTTAATGGCGTACTTTGCGAGCGTGCCGATCAACGTGGAGGCTAACCCAGCCCTTGGTTTGTCTTTGACCTAACCTACACTTGCAGCAAGATAATGTGGTGGTTACTGTCGCCCTCCCCTCCTAAGTTTTTTATTTATTTAACAGCTGAGACGCATTCTCTTTGATAACGTCTCAATAAGGCGCGCTGAGCATTTGTCATATCTGGCCCCATTCCCGTCGGTTTTTCGTCTTATTCGCCGAACGTTTTCTCTGTGTTCGGTCACCCTTTGCCTCCGGAGCAGCGAATGGAAGAGCAAATGGAGTTGCGGTTAGTGCAAATGCCCTGCTGCGCCCCGTTACGAGACGCGCTCTTACAACGTCGTCGCGCTGGATTCCCTCGTGGCAGCGGCTGATTATTTGGGTCGCCGCGCTTGCATAGCACGCAGTCGTAGCTACTTCGCCGGCATGCGTCTCCTTCTGCTGCGCATCTCCGGGAACATTATTCGCTTAATTGGCAATAAATTTTGATGCGCCTCCACGCCACATCTAGGCAGCGACCCAGTTGGCGCAGCCTATACGAGAGGCGCGGCTCCGTAAATGGGAGACGTCAAAAAAAGTGCCACTCTTTGTCGCGAGCGACGCACGCTAGCGACGATCTCTGCTGAAAGCGCATCGGTCATGCTGCTTCTCGTCTCGTGTCGCCAGACGGTGTCGCAGTCGAAAGCGCTTCCGCCGCGTGCCGCCGCGTGGCGCGTGTTGTTGCTGGAACTTGGTTTCGGAAACCCCACCTCCTGGCCATTTGGATATAGAGCTACTGCTCTATTGCTAAATCCAAATGGCCGCGTCGTTTCCTTTTCCAGCTCCGAACTTCTCTTGACACATCCGTCTAGTGAGCCCTCCTGTGTAAAATGCATTGAAGCGCTTCAAACCCCTCTCAAACTGGCCTTATGGGCAGGCTTGATTTCGGGAAAGGAAACGCGTTAATATGAGTAATAAAGCGTTTTAGAACAGTGAATAAACAAGCAGGGGTTACACAATGTGGATTGCGTAACGAGGGGGTCGTCCAATGCCCCGACCCATAACAAGAGCCTCGGGCATAATTCTTAAGCGTCGTCAGCCACGGCATCCAAAAAATTGCACAATCGAGTAGCATGCATTTCCGAAGAATCAGGAAAGGTGGCATAGTGAATCAATCCCTCTCTACTACGCAAAAACTATTGTGATTTATGGCGTAGTTGGTACCTTGCGAGTGTGCCTGTAGCAATGACCCAAAGAGTGTTTCACAGACGCTCTCAAGCGCCGCTCTTCCGACTTTCGCTGTGATTGTGCTGCGCGTTGTGCGCGGACCCAGCGGTTCTTCATGCTGTGTAATTGCGAATGCATTGACAGGCAATGTCACAAAAGGGGAAATCTGTGTTAATTACGCGTCGCTGTTGCTGTTTGGAATAATATTTTAGTTTTCTTTTTCTTTGCGCGCATTGATTTTACAGTCTATTTTCCTGCTTCTCTATTCCTGCCAACGCCGAAGTCAGCATATTCTCTGCTTCGATCGTCGTCATCATCATCATTGCCATAGGTGTATTTCTCGGCCAGTACGCCGGGCCGTACTCCTGCCCACTTCAACTAAATGTGGCACAGCAGTCTCCCGCGCAGTGCTTCAGATATCCACCACCTGCGCTACTGGGCGCGCCATACAGATTTAACCAGAGTTTTCTCAAAGAACGTTGGAATCACGTCATTAAATATCGGTCATGGTGTTCCCGCTTTGGCCTTTACAGACCGGTGTGTACATGCTCTGTAGACCGACGGACGAACGGGCGGGGAAAAAAACTTCAATAAAGAAAACACCTGCAAGGTTTACGGCTCAGGCTACCCAGGCATTATGTGCGGTGAGGCATAACCTTCCCACCGTCGTCTGGGCCTGCTTGATTGAAGGTGAAGGTGAAGTTTATTTCAAGCAAAAGCAAAAAAAAAAGAAGAAAGGTAGAATTTGTCTAGGGGACCGGCGAAAAGGCATAAAAGCCTGACAAAGCGCCTGCCCCCTGTAAACCCAAAACCCACCAAAATAACACAGTGCTCAGTGTAAAGATTCAATAAGAAATTAAGCATAAATAAGTTTCTACATGCAAAACATGTACAGAAAAACATAAATGAGCGAAAATTTGCGCAGACAATGAAATCAATAAAGCATATGCGTGTCCGACAAATGAAGCAACCTGTAGAGGACATAAACAAACACTAATGTAAGACATGTAAAATACCTGAAGAAACTTTAAAATTGAATTGATTATTGAATTGCGCAGAGATAGCCGTGAATATCTGAGCTATTCAGCGCCATCGCTCCTCGAGAAGGTCTCCGGTCCGATTGTCCTCTCTGTAGATTACCGTGACCCGTGGGCAGTGACATGAGATATGTGCCATAAGCTCCGCAAAGCACGAACACGAGATTTCCGCGAGCCGTTCACGATTTCAACCGTGACCGGACTCTGCGATTTCGCTCGACATGGGGCGCACGGCACGTGGGGCTCCCGCGCAGGAAAGAACAACACCGGAGATTTCAGCAGTCGTCTATGCGTGTTCAGTAGTGTATTACAGGATAGTAGGGCAACCCAGTCGTGCGGATGAATGAATGAGTGGCCGGGTGACGGTACGACGCTGGGCCACGTCCGGTGCTTGTGGTGTGCGGTTTGTTTCCGCTCTTTCCTTCGGAGGTCACGCGCGTGCGCCGACCTATAGCGGTTCAAACCCTTTCCGGCGGCTGTTTTTCTCTGGACGTCGTGTTCGGTATGCACTTGGTGCTCCGGCCGACTCAAAAGTTTGCATTCACTGAGGCGGAAGCAGCGCGTGGGTGCGAGATTTGCTAGTGTTTCCAAACAGCCGAAGGGAATCACGCGGTTATATATATATATATATATATATATATATATATATATATATATATATATATATATATATCGGTAGTGGGCCTGACTTGGGTCGACATGTATTTTATGTCAATAATTCGTAGAGAAGAGTTAAGTGCGGAGTGATCATACGAAAAAAAAAATATGTCCGTAACGGGGTTGGCAGACTCTTGAGCTCTTCGTATGCAGCACGCTGCTCTTTTTTTATCTTTTTTATGCCTGCATGAGAACCTACATATTTTTTCATCTTGTGTTGACCACCTGAATAAAGTAGCCTTTCCCTTTTGCCACACGAACCATTTTCTGCAACCTTTTCTTCCGAAGAATAACAGAGATTGGAACCGCCTCCCCCGCCCTCCATTGCTGCCACTAATGAACAAGGGCGGTTTCAAGTCAGCAGTTTGAAAACACTTTATGATGTGACTATAGGCTACTGTTCTTTGCCTGCTCTTGTCTCTCTTTTTGTATTTTTTCTATATTGCGATTTGTTGTATTTCCTTCAATGCATGCTGTCCTTATAACTTTTGGCGCTGTCATATTGTGCCCACCTCCTCTGTAACGCCCTCTGGGTCTTGAGGGTATACTTATAGATAGATAGATAGATAGATAGATAGATAGATAGATAGATAGATAGATAGATAGATAGATAGATAGATAGATAGATAGATAAGATAGATAGATAGATAGATAGATAGATAGATAGATAGATAGATAGATAGATAGATAGATAGATAGATAGATAATAGATAGATAGATAGATAGATAGATAGATAGATAGATAGATAGATATAGATAGATAGATATAGATAGATGCTAGAGCTATAGATAGATCGCTAGATATATAGATCTAGCTAGATATAGATCTCGCTAGATAGCTCTATAGATAGATCTATCGATAGAGATCTCGCTAGCGCTCTAGATAGCGATCTAGATAGAGCTATAGCTAGAGATATATCTATATCGATATCGCTATAGCCTCTCGCTGCGCCTCGCTCGCGCCTCTCGCTCGCCCTATCGCTCGCTCTCTCGCGCTCGCTCTCGGCTCGCGCTATCGCTCTCGCTCTCGCTCTCTGCTTCGCTCTCTCCAGCTCTCGCTCTCTCCTCTCGATGATGGATATAGATAGGATGGATGGATATAGATATAGATGGATGGATATAGATAGATGGATAGACGGATAGACGGGAGAGGATGGATGTATGGATGGATGGATGGGATGGATGTTGTATTTCAAATAGAGTTTATGCGGGAATACCAGGAGGAGGTCCAATCGCACGGGCACCGCAATCTGCGTCCTTAACGGGCGAGAGGGAACGGAACTTTGTTTCCCCGCCGATGCATGCATACTCCAGTCTGCGGGCAAAGCGGCACGCCCACACAGCAGGCGCGCGCGCACATTTCGCGCCTGCCTGTCACCTTCTAACGCACGCAGGCGGCGTGGTGGCCGAAACGATCTAATGATGGCGCCGCTTCTGTGTGTCGGCAATTATGATTCTTTTCGCGCTGGAAATCTAATTAATGCGCTCCCGCCCCTCTTGGCGCACGCCGAAGGCCTCGCGTCAGCAGCTGTTGCTGCACGGGACGGTATACCTACACGCACACCATGCCGTCTCACTTGGGCAACGACGGTGTTTTCCGCGTTTGTGTACCTACTCTCACGGCTCACGTGCCCCGTCGGTGTAACGCTGGGAGTGCCAACTGGTCCTCGACAAAAAAAAAAAAACCTGTGCACTGTCGGCTCTTCGATTTCTCTTTTTCTTCTTTAGCGGGAACCTTTCATATCACACATGCAGCATTGTAAACAATCACGGGCGTCAATGAGTAATTCACGTGAAAAAATTGCAAGACCGACGGCTATGTGACACACCTTTCCTGTACCTTGCTATTTAATTACGAGGGAGAAAAAAAAAGAGGGGGAGGTATGAATTTGCTCGTGACCGTGGTATCCTTGCGATAAGAACCTAACCACTTATACGCCTTATTTACCCATTCAACAATTGCGGTCCTGATTCATGTATGGCATTACACATGCTTTCATGAACCTCCCCATTTTGTGTGCATCAAACGGCTGAAAATTATCTCATTTAATTGGACAGACGTTCATTCAGTTGGCCTATAGAAAGTGTCTACTTGAAATCAATGTCCTCGCATAAAACAATAGCTAATCAGGTAAATTATGAATAAGCTGCATAATCACAATTGAAGATTACGTTGGGAGCAGGGGCAAATCATTCAGGGTTCAAATAAACCGGGTCCTCCGGTTTTAGCCCCCTCCCCCCCCCCCCAAAAGGCCAGAAAAAATGGCCGACTTGGTTGTTTTGTTCAAAAAAAGTTTAGCCCTCCTACTGGATTCCCTTGATAGAAACAGATTACCTATTTCAATAATCAATATGCGTGCTTCTAAAAGATTTTTCGTTGCATAACTTGCATAATCTTGAAGTCAGCTCACAATTCTGTAGTCTGTGGTGAAAACCTCTTACTCGCACACGTGATTTGTCACTTGGGCGAGTGAGAGCCGCCTCAGTGATTTGTTGCTGCTGAGCGTAGAGACAAAGGATCTAAGGAGGGTACTAAATGTTAAAGAGCTCATCAACATACTGACCAAGCAAAAGGCCCGAAAACGCTTGTATAAACGTGCATACCTTCTTTCTCTACTTAGAAGAATAATAAAAACAAAGAATATAATAATAGGTATGCATGCCCTTTTTAAAGATTTCATTTCTGCGAAAGAGTTCGCCCTTTTTCTACACCGACTTAAGAGGGAATATATCGTAAAAATATCGCGATATTCCGCAGTTTTGCAGAAAATCTGCGTGCAATGTTTCTTCTCATATAGCCCTATGAAGTGAATATTACCTACAAAAATGTATCCCTACTACGTGTTTAAAAGCGAACGATTTGTGCATAAATGAAAATATGTGTGGTCATTTCTCGTGGCTTATTGAACGTTTTTGCGAGTCCGTAAATTTTTTATAGAAGGGGGGGGGGGGGAGGAGGGCAAACGCTATTCTAAAACCCGTATGGCACCCACAAGGCCCGCAACGCCTGCTAACGCTATTTTAAGTTTCGTTATCGTCGGGCAGCCTGCTGATTTTCGTCGTTGCTGAGGGAACTAGGATGATATCCTACATGATCTAGACGTAGTTCGATGCCAACCTCTTAGCCTTCATTGGCGATAATGAGGCTCTAGAAACAGTTTGGCAGCATGCGTTGTTCGCTCATTCTTAACGCCATGGTACTGAGTGCGTTTACGTATATTTTCTTTTGCTTTGAGTGTGAACCGCAGTACACTACGACGGAAAATAGCATAATGAGCACGCACCGTGCGTGGTATTTATTTCAAGCAAAAAAAGAAACCGAAGCACCCTACAGCGACTGCCGTGCTGCTATGTGGGTTCAACACACTAAAACAAACAAAAACCAGTTCATGAATGCTGCTAAGGTGCTTCTCCTTCATGGCATTTCGTTACTTCGGACAGCACTCACTCGCAGATGCCGAAATGCATGCGTGAAGCTTGAATTTTATTATCCTGTCATGTCCCCAGTGGCAGCGATGACAGCGCTCATTTTGGACGGCAATGAGGCGCACTGTGACACAATGAGAAATATCGACGTAGCTCCCGCAGCAACGATGAAATTCACCCGTTGCCTGACCATGCGGCCAGCATGCGCCGCCGTAGCCGACGACGCGGTTCAGCCGTTCAACACAATGCGAGTGACTCTGAAAGGAAAAAGGAAGAAATAAGCGTGGTGACGTAAGTGTCTTTCTCTATCAAGGACACCTCCACAGCACAGCACAGGGGATGGGGGAATGGGAATCAAAGAAACAGAAGAAATAAAACAGGCCACGGATCTGCATGTTACACTGCAAATGTCGTCGAAAGATGATAGTCTTGCGTCTGAAGAAAGTGAACAGAACGTTTATTTGGTGTTCTACGCAAGAAAATCGGTGAATTGTATTCTGGAAGCGCTGCGTTAGAGTGCCTCGAGCGTGCAGTGGAGGCGAACGAGCGCATCGAGGCACGTTAGACACGAGCGCCATCTGGCAGTTATCTTCGAAAACGAAGGAAGGCGCGCGCGCACGCAGAGAAAGATGCGTGCCATTCTCGGAGGCGATAAGGTGTAGAACGCAAAGCGACGGACAGGTGCCACCACCTGTCTAAGCAAAGCGTTAGTAACACTTGCCTTTTTGAGCATCACGCTGCACAGTCAGCGCAGCGTGATAAACGCTACGGTCCTTAGAATTACTTGTGCGTGCCTTCTCTAGTATAAAGGCACACATACAAAACTTCGACGTATTGTTATGGTACCTCAGATATGCGGAATAATTGTTTTTTAATTGACAATCACACAAGTATGAACGCTGAATCTTGAGCAATATTGGTGGGTGTTGCGGATGATGTCCGCCGTTTCAAGTATCGTTAAGGGCGGACAGACAGACAGGCAGAAAGATGACAGACAGACCGAAATTTTTCCGTCGAAGGTCCCCAAGAAAGGCTATCGTCTTTAAAAATAAGAAAAAAATGGTAAAGAGTAAATAGCATTCGATCCGTCGCCTCACGTACGCGCGCAAAAACACCATGCCCTTCAAGCTGCTATGCAAGCGCGAGCTTCTGCCGGCGCGCAACTGCCGCGCTGGTCGCATCATGGCCGCATCGCGAGGCCATGCGCTACGAGATTCCCAGGCTTAAGTGTGAAACAAATTATACATGGCTAGGCGAAACACAAATTCCTTCGTCCATTGGCTACGCCGTCACTCTCTACTTCATTTTCTTCGTCGTATCCGAGCGTGTGCGCCGCTGGATGCGTCATCTGTGACATCGGTCTCTCCGTCGTATCGAAGGATGCGTGCGATGCTGGGCGGATGCTTCGAAGAGGCGGCAAGGAAGAGGCGATGCGGGCATGCATGCGTCAGCGGGGCAATGGCGCGAATGCGTTCACCGGGGCCAACGCCCGCTTTCAGCAGTTCGTCAGCAGCACTACGACTGCCTCGGATACACGCACTGAGCCACACGGCGGTGTTCGACGACGCAGCTGTGGACTCAGCTCGTCTCTTCTACGGCACGCAGTATACCTATAGCCATCGCTCCCGGAGAAGGGCAGGTTCGTCTGTCACTACTTTACGATGAACACGCGGATGAGTTGGCATTTCCGCAGACATACTTCGGCAATCCGCGTAAAATGAGAAGTTCCCATGCCACGCCGTTCTCCAAAGCCACAGATGCGGTGCTCGGACTATTCAGGCGTGGAACCGGCTCACATCTTCTATATGGCCGTGAAAGTGATCTGGTTCAATGTCGTCGAAAAGACCGCCACAATCCGTACCAACGATGCCCCGCCGCGGTGGTCTAGTGGCTAAGGTACTCGGCTGCTGACCCGCAGGTCGCGGGTTCGTATCCCGGCTGCGGCGGCTGCATTTCCGATGGAGGCGGAAATGTTGCAGGACCGTGTGCTCAGATTTGGGTGCACGTTAAAGAACCCCAGGTGGTCTAAATTTCCGGAGCCCTCCACTACGGTGTCTCTCATAATCATATGGTGGTTTTGGGACGTTAAAACCCCACATATCAATCAATCAATCAATCAACCGTACCAACGATGTTTCAAACACCACTCGCCAACAACTGTGGCAAGCGGTGACTTCGTGAGAGATGCGCTTGATCGAGAAATAGCGTTCATTGTATGCCAGGAACGCAAGAAGGTGTTCGCAATGACAAGGCAAGTCGGCAAGCCAACGGCATTTCTAACTTTGTCTGCGCCTGAAGTTTATTGGGAGCGCTTAATTGAGCTGTTAGAACGCATCATGGTGCGTGGTGACCACTCGCAACTACGGTCCATACAAGCGATATCGTTCCTCGAACGCATCGAACTTTAGAGCAATGCTACTGTGGCGTGTGCGATACACGACATCTTCGACGTCATCCTCGATATCCTCCATTACCGGTATATCTTGCCGTTCAAACCATGCCAACACTAGATAAAGGCTTCAATACACCGTCCGGATTAGCCTGCTTCTTAACACCGGCGCTGCACGTTTCAGGTTCGCTGATTAAACACCCGTACGAGTGATTGGGCGTGTTTTTTTTTATTCGAAGCCTTGCTTTTGCGTACTGCAAGCACTCCTGGCTTCTATCTATCTATCTATCTATCTATCTATCTATCTATCTATCTATCTATCTATCCGCCTACATCTGGGCGCTATCATAATCACCCCTTAACTTGGAACACACAAAAATCAATACGGGAGCGTAAGAAGGTTCTACGAATACGACGGGCTGGTCTTGACATGAATAATGTCACAATCTCGTCGCGTACATCGTCGAACACTTTTCAAAAAACAGTGGCACATACCCGGGGGCGGGTATGCACGTGCCACTAATATGCGCGTATATGGGCCGCAGGTGTTAGATAATTTTTAACCACCCAGGAACGGCGAGAACACACATGGGTAATTTTAACGTTGCAGTGTTAAGAAGAAGCTGCCATAGGCAGTGTTTACCGAACGAATGCAAATAATAAATCTCAGTGGCCCAGCACGAATTGAACCCTAGCATTCTGGGTGGCAATCAAGTATTCTATACCACACAGCCGTGCCAAGTCTCAGAAATACTTTGCAAATAGACCCTAACGTTCGTGAAATATCAATTCTTGTTGCAGTACTGGTTATCAAATTTAATAAACGTTACATATGCACGCATATGATACTGCTAACATCCCGGGTTAACGTCAGTTGTAGTTGGGCGCCATCCACCGAAGTTGATCGGTGTAGCATTGTTGAGCACTACCATCTTCGTGAGCCCCATCGCAAACACTGCAGTGCTTTGAATCATGCAGCTTACCACTTTTGCTGTCGCTAATACCCAATTTGCTGTTGTCGTCGTTACGCAACTGCAAACAAATGCTAATATGAAACTTTATGTGGCTCTTTAACGCATGTGTGTGCGTGTATTTGTACATATATGCCCTCCCGGAAGCAGTGATACAAGCCAAAAATTTTTCTCAAGCGCTCCATGAAAGCATCTGTCGCTAAGTATATGCATTGTATGATGTGCTATGCCTTGACCAATCTGCATTGTACTCCTTTTTATTGTTATTATTTTTATTCTTTGTATGCATGTGTAATAGTGTTATGTGTATTGCCAATTGCCCTCCTGCTTGGGCCACAAACTGGCCTGCAGTATTCGCAATAAAAATATATTGAGCAGCACTTTATAACGTCTCGCTCAAAAACAGAACAAAACAGAAAACAACTTCAGCTTGCATCCGCATGCTTCGCATACTATCGATTCCGAATGTACGTGGGATCTGCCGAATTTTTATTCTTCTTTCTACCTTCTTTATTTATGACCTTCATGTAGAAACATGCGACCAGTGAGTGGATAGAGCTGCAGACGGGCAGTTTGAGCTTTCCTCAGCCCTCTTAGCACGAAGGAACAGAACCTGAAGACGGGTAACAAAACCCTGTCTCACAGCACACCACTTTTGGGAACGTATACTAGTTTACGCTAATGACCACCCACTGCTGTGTCGGTTTGGTGAGCTTCATCTTCATCCAGAGGTAGCGCTGACAAACTCGATCTAATTAAGTAACTTTTGCTGTGATTGTACCTTAAGACAGGGATGGTGATAATGAAGTATCTATATTGACAATCCTGAATGAAACATACTTTGTACACGCATGAAAGAGCACAGGGAACTTTACGTCAATGTCCGAACGCTTCTCCCGGTGAGACAACAGTAATAACCTCTCATTTCTTTAAGCTTGATTTTTTTATCGCACCGCTGCACAAAAACAGGAATTATAACTTCAGTTCTTAGCGGAGGCATTGCTTTCTTTATCGTCGTCAGCGGATACAAGGAGGTTCGCAAGTAAGAAGAGTATGCGCATAGCCATCCTCGGCCACTCGATCATTGTATTATTATTTTTCAAGCTTATCCTAAGAATCATGTGACTCGGACTGTATTACAAAGTCCGATTGCATCGCGTGAGCGCTGACGAAAATGCTGCTATCGTTGTAATTTGAGACGGAACGCACTTCTCTGAACGAGGCGTTAACGAGGGCTTTAGTTATCATCTGTCACATCAACGCTAATGCGGGGTATTTCACTGCAACGGAGGTCGCGCACCATCACAAGTGACAATTGCTGTTGGTATCTATTTGTTCTCTTTATATATATCTTTACGTTTCGGCCGGTCCCATGGCTGAAACGTAAAGAAACCTTTCTGTTTTTCGACGTGTGTCTTCTTATTATTCATAGTATTTACCGGCGTCCAAGAAGTTATTCCCTGCAATTATATATATATATATATATATATATATATATATATATATATATATATATATATATATATATATATATAAATTGCAGGAAATAACTTCTTGGACGCCGGTAAATACTATGAATAATAAGAAGACACACGTCGAAAAATTGATATGTGGGGTTTAACGTCCCAAAACCACTATATGATTATGAGAGACGCTGTAGTGGAGGGCTCCGGAAATTTAGACCACCTGGCGTTCTTTAACGTGCACCCAAATCTGAGCACACGGGCCTACAACATTTCCGCCTCCATCGGAAATGCACACGTCGAAAAACAGAAAGGTTTCTTTACGTTTCAGCCATGGGACCGGCCGAAACGTAAAGAAACCTTTCTTTTCTGTTTTTCGACGTGTGTCTTGTTTTTATTCATATATATATATATAACAGACAATAATGTCAAGAAATGTATAGGGGAAGTTATTAGAACCAATGTAATGTAAATAAGAAGAAAGAAAAGTGGGTAAAAAAATCACTTGCTGTGAGCAGTTGCTCACGGCAAGAGATTATATATATATATATATATATATATATATATATATACACACTTTGTAACCACTAGCTGCTACGTCGACTTGGCAAGGGGGCTGGCGGAAGTGCGAACCTAGTACGATCAACAGAGTGGAGAAACGTTGTGCCTCAATCATCCACCGTTGGGTGGGGGGGACATTAAAATTGCCGAGCGTTCTCTCCCTCCTCGATGCAATGCTACCGGCTTGTGACCAGCGAGATGGCAACGAGAGATGGTCTGGCTTGCCGATCACGTTTCGGGAGAGGCTGAGGAGAGCCAACGGGAAAGAGGAAGCTCTAAAGGAGGTTCACGTACCTGCGGAGAACGACGGGTACACTTCAGCGCGTGGGGTGATAGAAACAAACGACGCAAGTAAACACAATCGGTCAGGAGAACCCCCCCATTTTTTCCTCTTCTTCCCTGAATGGGCTACTGGATCACTAACGTCATCTTATATGCGCTGTAGGCGAGCGCCACCTGGACCGCGGGAGAACCTGTCCCCGCGAGTCGGCGATTGTCAAGCGCTGGTGGGTGTACGTACACCAGAGCCCGACACAGCCCGTGTCCAACGTGGCAGGCTCGCATCGGCAGAGAACTGCGAAGTGCGCTCCGGGGTGATAATTCAAGGGTAATCGGTGGCGCCCGAAGGCCATCGCTTACGCCCGATTGGTATCGCTGCAGGCGAGGCGCGCGCCTCCTCGTCGTCCACTGCGTGCTCGCACGGTTTTCTGGTCTTGTTGTTCAGCCTCCCGAGCACGCGCTACACGTTGCTGATGCGCCATTGATTTGCATGCCGCGCGCTTGCGACTTCACGCTTTTTTTTTCGTTTTCTTTTTTTTTCGCTCGTCTTCTCCTATATACCACGCGAATTCGAGAGACGACTGTGGGTTATCACCCCTCGAGGGCCCACGTTTTATTGGCTTTCCTAACTTTCACTTGCATTATATTTAACATAAATAATATAACTCCGAAACTAAACAACAAGGGCAGGGGAAAAGGGCAAGTGCCATATAAGATTAACCAAACGTTCGCGGTCACTAAAAAGGGAATCATCACCAGTCAATGCTTAAAGGTATAGATTCGCACGCGAGGGCGAAATCCTGCTTCTCCGCGGACCGAATAGTCACGTGATTAGTTTAATCCGGTGCAGCAGTGGAGACGTCGCATGCACACAGCCGCATGCTACGCTCGCGGAATCCTCGTGCATGCTCTCGACTCCTGTGCTTATGCAGCGCGCTTATGTGACGCTTTCCGCGGTGTTACAGTGCCGGGCAGGCCAGGCGCTGTGAATGAAAACCACCAATACACCACCGAAACCACCAGAAACCACTCGCCTCTTCCACTGTCACACGAAACACATTCGGTCGTTGCTACAAAACTAAAACACGTGGCTTTTAAGCCGGCAGCCTGCTTCCTAACCTCATCAATCCGACGAATGATGACAGATTTGGCGCTGAATCCTCTCGATCGAGGGCAGACGACCGTCAAACGGACGGATCGAAATTGCGGTGATGCATTTCCATCCGTGCCGCAATCGGAGTAAGAGAGGACGGTGACTTACGATGACACGCATGTCACGTGATGCGCCGTCCGCTGCGAAAATTCCTCCTCCGTTCCCTCGTGTGAATACGCCTTAAGGTGCTCGATTGCTCGCCTAAAAGTCGGGGAATAGATTCCCGGCCGTGGCAGCCGCATTTCAATGCAGGCGAAATGCTCGTGGTTCGTATACTTATGTTAGCGCACGTTAAAGAACACCGTGATGGTGAAGGTTTCCGGAGCCCTCCACTACAGCGTCCCTCATAATCGTGACGAGGTTTTGAGACGTGAAACACCAACAAGTATTATCGAAGAAGAAACCAAGTTGATGCACAACAATCAGATATCGCGACGACTGTTAGTGAGCGTGGAAAGAAGCATCGTTAAAAGCCCCTTGGACAAGATACTGCATTTATACTGCTGTGTGAAGTGGCAGTTCTCCGTAAGAAGGCAGAGGTATGGTCTTCGTACATACATGTCATGAAGGATGTAACGTCTCGACAGAGCTCACCCCCACTACCGCAATAATATCGGGAAACTAAAATTCACCCACTAAAGAGACGAATACACGTCTATTATATGCACAGCAGGATCTACGTAAGCTGATGCATTGTGATGTTTCCAGCAGCCATTGGTGCTACCTAATAAGTAGAAAGAAACCGAGCTAAGCACTTGTGCATTTAGTAAGGAACATATTCGGCTTAGAGCTATAGCGTATACCATCAACGTCTACTAAGGAAAACACTTTCACTACCCATAATTCAACACTGTTCACCTGTTACAGCTATGCCACCAAAGTAGGCGTATATATGACAGCGAAGCTTCCAAAGGCTGAAAGAAGCGTTAGGCGTGTAAAAAAAAATTTCAGTTGAGTAGAAAAACTTCATCGCGTAAAAAAACTTCATGGGTATTTCGCTGCTTGCATCCTCCTGTGACTGGCGCCATGTCTTTTACCTGAAACCGAGTGGCTGTTGCAATGAGAGTGCGCAATAGACAAGCGATTACCGGACTCGACAGATGTATCAACGAGACCATCAGTGGCGTCATCGGCACGTTTCTAGCGCCCGCACCGGTAAAAACAAAACACGTACAGCGCAACGGAAAAGAGGCAAAACCCGGACGGCTTCTATGGAGCAGCAGCCCGAAGGCAGACAGGGCGAACCGTATAACCGCGCGTGCCGTTTATCACACATTCCAGGCCGCCCGGCCGTAGCCGACTGCTGCGCGCAATAAATACATGAGGGCGAGCTAGCGTCGTTATTTAGCGAGTGCAGTCGCAATCGAATACAGTACAGCGGAGAGAAGCCAGTCTCAGGACGGCAGCATGCAGGGTAGATACAACTGGTATAGCGAAGGCTCCATAGAAGCCCATACGTTCAGAAAATGGCGGCTGATCAGCTCCTTATGGGGCTTAGCGCCATCTTTGTGAGGAGAGAACACTTGAACACAAAATAAAGTGGGTGTGACGCAATAGCTGGTAAACAAGTGACGTTATTTTGTGCGCACTAGCACGAAATTTGATCTCAAATTACTTTTCATGATCCCTGATTGCACAAGACTCGCGCTAAGGCGATCACCGGTGAGTCTTCCACGAGTGTGCTTCAAGTCAACGCCAGCTTATCTAGTACCGACTCATGACAAGATAATGATGTTGTGTACTACAGCTGACTGTGCCTCTGCTTGACAAGGAAACTTTTAAAACATAGTGACCGCTTCGACTTTGAATCAAACTTGGTTTTTCACTGTTTGTTCCCTCCACACGTAGTCAGCCGCGCATCAATCTCAGCTACCATAACTCCCTATAAATATGTCGCTGGCAATAGCTTCTGAACCGCTTTTCGCCCGAACTTTCGTGACCTTATTTGAATAGACCTTGGCGGCAGTCTCGGGAAAACCCTGCAGTTTATACGCGTGCTTAGCTGCACGGATAGACCAATGTGCCCGCTCTCCTTAATGTCCGCCCGCGGAGCATTATACGCTGCCCTGCCCGCGATATACGCAAAGCGCGGTCGCATGCTCGATTTGCATTCGCAATGCCCATGGTGTTCTCGCAAACACTTCGCCTTCTGCCCGATCCTCCCGCGTAATTACGCCAACAGCGGCGGGCATGCATTGTCTTCATAGCGCGCTTCTTCGGGGGCGCCTCCTGGTGGCGTGCCCCGAACCTTGGTTCGTGCGAGGTGGGTTCCCAGCGCCGCGCGAATACCTCCTCCGCTTGCTGTGCAAGTCACGAAGGCCAGGAGGATCGGAAGGTGACCACCGCAGTATGCAGCGTGCTCTGTGCCATCATGTTAACGTAGGCGCGTCGTCTCGTGTGGGCGGAACAGGCCAACTTTTCACGACCCATCGCGCCACAGGGGCCCGCGGCAATGTGTCACTCATCGGCAACATGCTCCTCGGGCCCCCTGCGCTAATAGTGCAATGTTCACTGTTTACCGCGGCCATGTGGCAATGACGCGTCTCCATGGGGTTCAAGTTTACCACACTGACGCTCACGTGCCCTTACTCGCTGCTCTCTGGGGTCATAGAGCTAAGCAAAAAAAAAAGGGGGGGGCACGTTCTGAAATGAGGCGGGCCTGGGGTTGCTTGCGTGCAGTAACAATGGAGGATGTATAACGACTTAATGAATGAGCGCGAGTATACGCTGCAGCTCATCGTGCTGCGGTGTACGAACGGCCGTTACCTGCACGCGCTTTGGTGGAGCCACCTGCGGGATGGCCTTTCCACATGTCCGCACCGTGGCCTGGCTTTAGCACGAGCTCATCTTCATGTCCTTCGTGAATAATATTCTTCGATTCAAGCCGGAGGGAAAGAGACTTTATCTTGTAGCCTATCCCGGTCGCCAGTTCGGCTTGATCCATGGCTGCAATTGACTCCGTTTGTCTGAGCCCATTGTGTGGGCCACTATAGCAGTGATATCCCGACTATACGCGGACGTATCAATAATTGTATTCACTACTGATCTGATTATACGGTACCAGTGAGTGCATCCTCCTTAACGTATATGTTCGAACAACGGACAACGCGTGTTGTCCCAAGGGCCTGCCTGCTATGTCGAAATCAACGTTACTAGAATAAAGTCACTTCCAAAGCTCCGTATCCCCGCCAGCCGAGGAAGGTGGGCCAAACGGTGGTCGCGAAAACAATATCGGCGCTGCAGTGAGATTTTGAGCTACTCTCGGTGCATCGTCCGCTACGGCGTCGTGCCGTAGGACATCATACAGGAACGGCGCGATGGACATCATACTTCTAGTCGACCTTTTCGCGTCGTATTTGTCGACTGCGTATGTGGATACGCATAGGGTCGTCAGTACAGAGTGGCCCGGATGCGTTGTTCATTGAGAGTTGGCTAAGAATCGATGTCCTGCCTATATTTGAGCTGTCTGCATTGCGTTTAACGTCCAAGTACGGGAGGCTCTAGGTGAATGAGCATTTTCATCGTTGCTTTAGGCGACCATTTTAACCAAAGCCGTCTTGCCTTGATGAAATATGATCCAAAACGTCTGTATAAGCCACAAAGAAGTTGACTTAATGGTATACGAAAAAAACGCTGGTATACAAAAACAAAACAAAAAAACGAGCGTTTGCTCGCACGTCACCGCCGGCGATCTCAACATGCGCCGGTCGTGGAAGCAAGATCTGACTATACAGCGCCACTTGTTCTGTGACCCGCTGTGCGGCCCGCCTCTCCGGCGGAGCTTTGAAACTGAGCTTATGCTAGTAACGTTGCCCCAAGTTGTTGTGCCTGCGTTACCAAAAAATTAGAAGAGGACCTGCCAAGGAGCCGACCCAACCTCTCTCACTGCAGCGTTGATTGTCAAAGCAGTTTCATATCACACCTCTCAACATTTATTGAATATAGGTACCTTGCTGAAGTTGGTGACCCGACTATTCTGTTCGAGTGTGAAACGATGAAAACCGCTGTCATTTACGTGGCAGATACGCTTGTTTTTTACATGATTGAGTCCAGTGCTGCGACGTAAACATGTGGTTTGGGTCTGAAAGCGAGAAGGAAGAAAGGAGATAGAATGAAAATGCTTTAAGAGGGAAGAACGAATTGCGCAAGAGCGTCTTCCATTTCATAACCCAGTTATCGCATTAGAGGGTCCTTCCGGACCACTCTGTCCTGTACCCGAGGTACCGCTTTTTCGCCTGCTGGGCATGTGCCAGCCTCAGGAGGGGCTAAATTCGGCCCATTTCTTTTAATAAGCGTCACTGAGACTTGTCCCAACCACGCTGTCAGCAACGAGCAGCTCGTCACCGCTGTTGCCGACTCGACGTCGTGCATCATCATCATTGCGCCGCCTTTACGCGGTCATCGTCTCTTCATTCGAACAGAAGTGGCTGCCGACTGAGTTCTGATGGTTATTAATTTTCTTTTTGATTTTTTTTCTATCATGTGGTATGTCGCACTGTATCCACTTATTTCGTGAAGATGTGATCACTTTACTGGGTTCCCTATAATCTCTTCCGCACTGTTTCGTACACATGAAAGAAACAAGCAAACAAGCAAACAAACAAACAAACAAACAAAAGAAAGAGCATGCTGAAACTCCTCGTGTGTGTTCGCTAAAGTTTCAGTATGCAGCAGAACCAACTAGTCTGTCTTTCTGTATTAAAAAGAAAGAAAGAATTCGTTACTCCAAGGGGTAAAATAATAATAATAATAATAATAATAATAATAATAATAATAATAATAATTGTTATTATTATTATTATTATTATTATTATTATTATTATTATTATTATTATTATTATTATTATTATTATTATTATTATTATTATTATTATTATTATTATTATTATTATTATTATTATTATTATTATTATTATTATTATTATTATTATTATTATATGTGTGGTTTAACGTCCGAAAACCACTACATGATTCTGAGAGACGCCGTATTGAAGGGCTCCCGAAATTTCGACCACTTGGGGTTCTTTAACCTGCCCCCAAATCTGAGCACACGGGTCTACGTCATTTTCGCCTCCTTCGAGAGTATGAATATAATGTTTCCTTAAATTATGACATCTATATGAAAGAACTTTGATCTTCTATTAGGAGTGGCGTTTAAATGTAACTTGTTCAATTGTAATGGTTTTCGCTCTACCACATATTAGTGGTGTCGAGTACTATACAGAATTTGCTCGAGAATCAGACCACTTATCACAAGCCACTACTTTGTTTGTTTGTTTTTCTCTCTTTCTCTATTGGCTGGTTCCCCAGCCTCCTGTTAACGAGGGATGTTGTCTTTTTTAACGACCTTGTGACTGACATTATTTATAAGTCACTCCGTGCAGCTGGTTACGGGGCAGTGCGTGATGTGCGAGAGTTTTGCTTTCTGCTAGCGTAACGCCTCTCTTCTCTGTCTCCTTGCAGGAGATTCGATCAAGTGCCTCAACGAGGGCGAAATAACGTACGTCCCTGGCATCTCGACAAAGTGTATCACCTGTAAGTGCCAGGTAGGCAGTGCTTTCTTGCGTGCGTCCTCGGGCTTTCCCGTTTCTCTTGTTTCCGGCTTCGTGCCCCAGTCGTGCCTCTCCTGGGCTGGTCGACGGAAGCCTCAGGCTGTGATTGTGCCTAAGGGCACAGCATAGCAACACGTCTGACCTGTATATCATTAGTCACTGCGTAGCTTAAAAAGAAATAGTGCCATTGTGCATGAAGGCTAGCTTTTATGGGTTTTTTTCAGCGAAAGTGGATTTTTCTGGGCATCATTATTACAACATCAATGATTATTTCGAGTGATTCTCGTTTCTATATACTGTCCTGTGCTGCTACGTTTCGTAATAATTCTGCATTCGTGTTACGTCACTGAAATTGGAAGGCCCGATTGGTCCGATGGCTGAACGCGTTGCCGCACGTGACGAAAAAACGTTATAAAGAAACAGCGGGTCATTGTGTATTCATCTATTTATGTACGTGCGTGTTTAATCGGTTGCGCTTAACCGGGTCCACGTTCTTGCGCACTGGGTGGCACGCTCTGAAGTGCTGAGAGGTGACTGACATTAAGTGTTTATGTTGTTTTTTTTACGTTCGTTCATTTGCTTTTACTGTTATAGCTCGGACTTCATATTGCTATGAAGGAACTTCCAATAAAAGAAAATGTTACGTTATTGGCGGGAGGAGGGGGGTATAAATTCTGCTCCGCATTATAGGCTGTGGACCATGCTATTAAGGGCTATTTTGACTGTACTGCCGAGGGCTGCATGGATTCGGAACAGTGGCTGTTTGTAAATAACTAGTTCGACTTCAAGTTCCACTGTAGGCCTAATGGCAGTTCTCGCGTATACGAAAACATCCAAAATTAGGGCTGTCACTGATCCTTCCGTTTTTTTTTATTAATAATTTTCGTATATTGTTGAAACATGCGCGTAATTTTTTACTTGTGCGTTTCTTGACTTCATTCCTCATTACAGTTTTTTTAGTCACCTGCGCTTATATTCAACGGCTTGTACGCCAGAGTGGTTCTATATATACATTCCCGAAAAAACGGGACACATTACTCATGTTCGGGAAAATTTGGCCCTTTTTATTTTCGTACGAAATGTATGTTCCAGCTAAATCATCTTACGTATACGGCATTTGCTTCATCGCATTGTTTTTTCTACAGCTTTTCAAGCTAGAAATGCTGGGGAACCTCTGTGGGTCCCATGTTTCAGATGCACAGGGCCCTATTTTGGGGCCTATTGCGTTGCAGCTTACCAATATTTCCGAATGCTTCCAAAGTTAATATTCGTTGATTGCAGAGTTTGCAGAGTCAGGCACTGCATTTGTCTACGGCTGCCCAGGTGCTCTTCTACCTATATGCTACGATAGTGCTTGCCAAAGGTCATCCGGTCAGGATGTAAGCCGCTGTTGATTCCCTCGGAGTGCACACTCGACATACCTTCCATGTCCCGTATACCACCAGTTGGTCCTTTTGCCCAACCAAAGACCACGTGCTAAGTTTTTACACATCATAGTCAAGCACCTAAACAGCATTCCATCAGGATATTCGCCAGCTACGAGAATTGCGCATCCCTTGCGGAGCATCCACCAGCCACAGGCACGCCTTGAAGTTCTTGCTATGTCAGAAAGAAGACCGCCCCCCCTACCAGAGTATATAGCGTTACATCAAGCGGCACTGCTATTATTATATGAGACATACTCGGACCGAATACAGATATCTACAGAATGGTGGCTCTAGCTTATATATATATATATATATATATATATATATATATATATATATATATATATATATATATATATATATATATATATATATATATATATATATATATATATATATATATATACGAGATATTTTATGAAAGTGGGTCACATTCTGCAATTCATGGCAGCAATTCCATGTTTGCAATTTGCCATGCGTAAGAGGAATCATGAGCAACTCGTGCATGAAATTTAAAAAAAAACGTCACCATCAAGCTCGAGCAAGAGGACACGATATTATTCATCACTGGCTATCCCGGGACATAACAGTATTTCTGGGAATCAATTAGCCAACGATGCAGCCCGCTCAGCCCATGAACGAAACAGTGTGGTTTCGTTCGAGCACTGATGCGGCAAGAGAATATTATTTGCTTGCTCGCACGCCCGTTGATGTCATTAGACCGATATCACCAGATAATCTGCACATGCGTGTGTTTCCAGCAGCGGCGCTGCCGCCATTATTGTTGGAGTATTCGGGGCGCTTCTGGGGCGGCTGCTTGCTGCATGCTTCAAGTCTTTTGGCGTTTGGCACGAATACTCGGCGCATAAGACGAATCAACGCGTTGAAAACTTGTGTTTAGACATGTTGTGCATAGTCCTATGTTTCAGGCTTCACTGCATATTGTTGCTTTAAGGAAACAAAAAAAAAAGGCGGCTGAACAGTGGCTACATGTGGTCAGGTCATCTCAGCGGATTGATGCTCTTGCGTTGCTTTCCTGAATTCATGCTATTATTAAAATAAAAACGAAAATTTAGTCCCTGTTGTCATGCGAGCAAACATCTTTATATAACGAATGTCAGCACGCGAGCGATGCAGGTATATGCAAAAAAAAACAAGTTCCCCAAACTCTGCGATCCGAAGACGGGAAAAAAACAAAGCAATGGGACGAAAACAATATAAAAGCTTTTTCCACGTCTTTTTCGTCCAAGAAGCACTTTTTCATGTACACTGTGTTGTCAGCGCAGGCCTTTGTGATGCGTTACACGTGAGTAATTATGAAACGATCCCTGCTACCATGGGACGGCGACTGGCCACATGCCGTTTGAAAAGTTTACCGTCACAGATATATTGTGAACGGCAAAATGTATCTTACTGCACAAGAAAGGCATCAGCCAGTAAGAGGCTATGGTGACACACACACTGCGGCGGCGGATTAGGGCGACGGCCTCAGCGGATCGACGGCTAGGCGCCGAAACTGCATGCAGTGCGCCCTCGGGCACATAAGCTTTGCTATACCGCTGCTGCCGCTTTATAAGTGTGGCAGCATGGGCTAGTTGGTATGGTATGGCGATAGTTATAGCGCGAGAACAAAACGACGACACAGAGTTCGTGTCCTTCTTGTCTCTGTGCCGTTGTTTTGTTGTCGCGCTATAACTATCGTCATGCCGCTTTATGTCACGTTCGTGATATCAAATGTTGAAAGGAATGGGGCTATTTCAGTGGCCTTGTTGGCTGTGATGCTGGCACGGCAGAGTTTTCGCCACGCACTGCATGGTGTGCAGCTGCAGTGTATGCACGTATACAGCACACCCTCGTGTAAGCATAGTTTGTATCACAGCTCTCATTCAAGCCGTCATCGCTTCTGGTGACAGGTCCGTTTAGGTGATCTCTGTGCTGTCCTGAAAACACGTTGTGTCCAAATTACCACCGCTGATCGCCTCGCCAAGAGATCGAGCCGGTGCGGCGGCAAGTTTTGCTGCCGCTGATCGGCCCATCGGTAGCGCAGAAAGCTTGTTGTGATGCAATATTGCTGTATTTAGAGCACTGCTAAACTACCATGCGTTACGTCATGCACACTCAACTCGTGAACACATTGAACTACACGTTGAAAGAGCACGGTATCTGCCGCTCCACGCACTTGTTCATTATCGAATTTCATATCCTTTGAAGACATGTAAAATATTCGAGTCATTTTGCTTCATGCTGCTCTTTTAGCATCCCAGCACGCATAACTTGAAACCAACCATCAGGATTCATCCAAATACGGATGCTAGAGCTCACTGAGGCAGCTCGCCGATCCAACCGAGCGTATAATGCCGAGTACTCCAAGTACCGGCATGCACCGCGGCAGCGGTGGCGCAATGCAAATCGCGGGGAGATCGGTCTGTGTCAAGGTGTCATCTATATAACCTTGATCTCTCGCTCGAGCTATATATATACAGCTTCCATCGTGAATTTTCTGCTCTGTTATGCCACTTTTGGTTGGGTGTCCACATCGGTATTGCGGACAATATACGTGCTGCTCTTGCGGAACTGAACAGACAATCGAACTCGTCTTGTGCAGCTGCGCTCGCCATCACGCTCAGCGATGCCTGCTCCGGGTGTTTATGAACCAACTGGACTCCCGACCATTTTCTGTGGACAACGTTCTAACCTTAAGCATGTTCTTCGAGAGCGCAGAAAGCAACTAAAGCGCTACTGAAGTACCTGCAATCAACAGGTCTAATCGACCACCTGTAGAATTGGTGTGCTGCCCCAAGTTCGATCGTGATTCCATTCATCTATTTTTCTGTCTCTCCTTTCGCCCCTGTTATCCCTTCCTCTATAGTACCGGGTAGGAAACTGAACGTGATTCTGGAGAACTTCCCAGTCTCTCCTTTCATCTCTCTCTTCCTTTATCTCAAGCAGCAACCATATTGAATCGACAGGATGACATATCTCTTGAAAAGCGAGAGCTGGATGCGATGAATTAATGATGAAAATCGTAGCGATGAATTAGTTAGGGTCATATTTGCGCTTTTTTTGTTAGTATGTGAAAGGCGATGAGGGAACTTGAAAGTTTGATCGCGCTTGACGTATGTTTTTCTATATAATACAAAGCAGAAACTGCTCGCGCAACAAACCAACGAATTTGGATGACTTAATAAATGCAGATGCCACAAATGTCACTGATTTTACAGAAGATTAGCTTGCAGGATTTTCAGTCGACATATATCTGAAGCACAGATCACGCCGTCGGGAATTGAACTCTGCAGTAACAGCCTGATCTTGTCGATGCTCTAAACAGCTCACAGGAGCAAAAACTAAACATATGTATAGATGACAGAACACTTAATGTATCACTGGCAATGCGTAATGACTCGAACCAGCTCGCTATATCCGCAGCAGTCCGCGGAAGCGCTGTCATTAATACGGAATCAAGTCGCTCATAAAGAGGCGTTCGGTGCCATTCATTACAACGGGATAGGTGTATCAGAAACCTCGCGTGCGACGGGTCCGGGCATAGGTGCTTAATCATAGTGTGACAAGAAACCCGAGAAGGAAGCGCCATCAATCACAGCCGTCGTCGACCAAGTGTTGAGTGCATCGGAAAGCAAGAAAGACGGCTTAATTAGCGTTTGCGATCGTCTATATACCTGAAAGGGGCATGCACTGTCAACTCGTGCGTTTCCTCGTTTCAACACAGGGAATAGTATAGTGGCGTACGAGCATGGCAGAAGCTTTGTGACTACGAAAAAGTTTGTCGAGTGCAAGCGTGGCCGAAAAAATATTAGCTCAATACTTAGGCGCAACAGCACAACTTGGGGCTCCACCGCGTGGCACATGGTGCAGAAGTAGTGCAGAGCTCTGCAGTATAGCGAACTCAGTGGTACGGCCCACGGTCCAATGGTGCGTGCGTAGCTTGTATATTAACGTGACGAAGATGTGTCGGTATGCACCTGCGCGGTGAATTCTGGCCTGGGGCAGGTCGAGAGCCGGCAATGCGGAAATGTGCGTGCCGCTGCCTTTTTCCTTAATGAGGTTGCCTCGCCTCTAATTGCGCCGGGAGCGACGAGATGTCGCTTGCAGCGGCCCGTCCGCGGCCGAACGCTCGGGTCTGTAATATTTCAGGCACTCTGTGTTGTTCTTCGGCTGGATGCGGTCGAGATTCGGCCCGCGAGTGGCGCCAGCCGAGCCAAGGTTGAGTTCGCATCGTCGCCCCCCTTTCTTCCCTAGTTCCGCCGAGGGGTGGGGAGAGACGCTTTCGTCGCCGTCGCGTGCTTTGCACGCGCATAGTGGCCCGCAATTGTGTTCTACTGGCGCAAGCACCGACGACAGCTCGGCGCGCCCTGGCACGCGCGGGCCGCCCGCTTTCTTGCGAGCGCGTCTCAAGTGAGGAGCCACAGAAGCTCAGCTCTGCAGCCCGAAGTGTTGCCGGAAGTTGCAGCGCTGTTCCTGCTCTCCCTCTTCCACTTTTGTTCTCAGCCTGAGATTGCCCTCAAAAGTGAGTCCATGGAGGTACACAACTCAGCTAAACACAATCGAGCCTGGAGATGGAAGTTGGGTAGACTGACAACCTTTTTTCCTTCCCTTGCAGTGGGGGACATGTAATGGTAACAATAACAATGGGCACTGCTCTGGCTTTCCGGAAGCAAGGCGGCTCGTTTAGTTAGCTCGGCATTACCACTCGTCAAGAGTTTACCGACATGGTTGCGGCCTCTTTATTTTCATCTGTCGGTAATCCATTTTCCGCGTTCTGGTTTTCTTCCAAGCTAGAGCAGCACAATATTCAGCGCATATGAAACGCCTCAGACTTCGAACCAACACCGAGAGGCATGGGAGCAAGCGGGGAAAGAAGAAAAATTAAACGACCCGGGCAGTGCCTTCGCTTCCCTTTGACAACAATAACACTGCAGAGCGGTGATAAACAGCAGGGACTTCGAGCGTCTCACGTCCTGTCAAATTGGCGTATACCTTTGCAAAGGTGTCAAAGTTGCTCTCCATCAATGTTACTGCGCTTGCAGGTAGTCTGAAACGTTTTATGCACATTCGTTCTCAGGGGTGTCGCGTGCCTTACTCAGCCCGGCTTGCGAAGCGGCGTGTATACGTTTCTTTCGGCATTCATGTCGACGCGTATTGTGACAGTCCGTTGCCGCATAGTGGAGGAAAGCGCGGCAGCAGTCGTGGACAGTGACGCAACGCCTGCGTGCCATAGGCGTGCCTGCTGGTTTCCGCCGGGCTCGCCGGAGGCAGACGCGTCACTTCTCGGACGCCGTATTCTTTTCTTTTTTTCGCTGCGGGCATCTGCGAATAGCGCCGCGGTCGAGGACGCCGCCTGTTCCTCCAAGACATCCTCGGGCGATCCGCACTGGTTGGCCAACCCTGGCCACGTGACCCGCTTTTCCCGTACACATACCGGAGCGAGCAGCGCCTATTAATCACTCTCTTCGACCTCGCTTGGAACGAAGTTCACGCTAATGTTGCTCTTTTATCATTATATGCACGCCGCGCGCATGACGCCTCCGACGATGACAGTGTTCCTCGACGTGCCATAATTTATCGAAAACCCGAATAAAACGAACCATGGAGTGCGCGTTTCCGCGTTTGTCGTTGCGTGAGGCATCAACGTGTGACTCACTCTCGTGTTCCGAGTTTGTCGTGTCTGTCGGCTGGTTTGGTTGACTTGATAAGAGCATCGATGCGTATTGCACTTCTATGATCCGTATACGACCAACCAACAATGACAGTAAAGTTTTGCAATCTAGTGTGTGAGCGTTGTTCACGCACCTGTCATTCTTGAAGCGTGTAGTGTCCAAGGGCGCACCCCATTATCTTCGCCCCAAAGTTGTCCTTGAAAGGTTCGGACGTGTATACAGGCGAAAAGTTAGCCACGAGTCTCCTGAAGCTGCAAGGCGAACACTGTGATAGTGAACGATATTGTGTTCCATGCAAACGAGCTGCTTTGCAAATGTGACGTTCGCTCGTTTTATGGTATCCGTGGCGAGTAACACGTACACGTCATCTTCTGTTTTGTGTAATGCCATGCATTACTTAGTGAAAACGAGGTGGTACACTCTGGCGAGGAAATATTAGCGAGCAGAAAATGTTACATTTGGTAGCGAGCGTGCACGCGCCACTTTTCGTTGTAGCATCGGTGAACGATACGTATAGTCACAAAAACCTCGGCGTACTTGAACCATTTCTAACCTATAAAGCTGAATATTGGTAAAAGAGCTGACTTCGTATTAGCGATTGCCCCCAGAGAGTGTACACTGAATTCGCTGGGGTTATCGAGCTTGCAAGAGCTGTTTTTCGCAGGGTTGATCAGCCGTCTTAATTTAACAACACGCTGGCACACTCCAGATTGAACAGATCTTTACGAACTCTGGTAGCTATTCGGCCTAGTTGGAAACGGTTCATCCTTGATTGATATGTGGGGTGTAACGTCTCGAAACCACCATTTGATTATGAGAGACGCCGTATAGTGGAAGGCTCCGGAAATTTCGACCACCTGGGGTTCTTTAACGTGCACCCAAATCTGAGCACACGGGCCTACAACATTTCCGCCTCCATCGGAAATGCAGCCGCCGCAGATGGGATTCGATCCCGCGACCTGCGGGTCAGCAGCCGAGTACCTTAGCCACTAGACCACCGCGGCGGGGGATGGTTCATCCTCGAGAAGCTCGAAGGAAACACAGGGACGAGTATGATATACACGCAGGACGGGCGCTCACGAACCCCTCTGGTGTGTACGAACTGCAGATGTCGAAGAAACATCGTTAGCGTCTAAGAATAAAGAACTGAAGGTATTTATCAACAACCAAGCATTTAGTTGAGAGATAGTCAAGAAAACTTACAAATGCAACGTTAGGTGGAAAAATCTCCCATGCACTGCTCAGGCATCCCTACGTATGGTTTACTTACTTTTAGAGACAATTCGCCAGAATAGGGGAGTAGTAAATATTGCTAAATATAGACGTCATCCTCGAAGTCTCGTTTCGAATCCACTGTTTCAACTCGAACGTTGGGGGAAGGTTAATGCGCTTACACGCAACGTCCGTTTCGCTGCGCCGAAACCAGAGAAGGCTCGGCCGCAATGACTTGTTCAGTGCCCGGTACGGTGGGAGAATGGGGAGAGGTGCTTGTAATTCGATAGGCTGTTCTTTTTGCTGCCGGTGAGTTGGGGGGAAATTCCGCGCCTACGAGCGGCCCTCCGACAAGTGGCGGAGATCGTAATAGGCGGTTCACCGGCAAAAAGAAGACCCCATTTTCGGTTCCCCTCGTAGAGGGACACGGGCGGAATTCCTCCGCGTAACTCTTTGTCTGCGCCTGATTTATGCGCACGGCCAGCGGAGGCATCCGTTTGCCCCCGTCTCTTTTCCGCGCCGCCCTTGGTCCTTCGTATTTCTCGTCTTGCCAAATAGACGACGCTGCAGACTGCGCGGCGCGGCGTAATGGAGCCGCGGAGCGTACGTTTTACGGCTCGCGCGTCGGGAGACGTGGGAACGGACGCCGGGTCTCCAGCGTGGCTTCTTGTGTTAACACCTGCTCGTCCCTTTGGTGTGGGGCGGAGCTTCGCCGCTTCGGGGGCCGTTACACGTGGCTGAGCGCCGGTAGTATGCACGGACGGCGTACGCTTTCACATTCAACTTTTTTCCAGCTAAAACAAATCGGCCAGTAATGTTTCAAGGCCGGAAACGTGAAAAGCTTAACCGGTTTGTTACTATGTCAGTAGAACGTGTTCTTGGGGAAATTCAAAAAACGGATACTGCAGTGAGAGAAGGGTCTGATACATCCAGTCTTCCTTCGTGGTCTTAGCTGTCTCAGCTGCCCAATTTAAACAAACGTTTTAAACAGGTGGAGTGCCATTCGCAATGCTGAACTGGCCATAAAAAACAGTCGCTGCATTTGTTGCTGTATTGTCCTTTATTATACGGACCTAGATCTGCATCTTTATGGACACTCTATATAAGCACTCTGCTAAAATCGACAAATGGTGATTGTAGGGACCTCAAAAACCAAATGATAAGATAAATAGTCGCCAACAACATTATTTGGACATGCGGCGTCTGTACAGACTCAATCGGGGAGCGAGACCAGTCCTACGTGTAAGCGCAACTTTGCTGCCACCGACGCATCAGTTGCTGAAACGGACTTGACAAGCATTGCTTTATTTCGTTTTTAGGAATCGCTGGTCATACTTCTTTCTGGTAACAAACCTAAGTCAGTTGGCCGGAGATGTTTTTCGCCTTCTCAGAGCGCGAAAAGCACCACGAGCACTCGTGCCCTTCGCAAAGAACGACGACCTTTGCGGTGGACGTGTGTTCCATGACCGGCTATGCCAGTGACCCATTGAAGGGAGCGCTTTTAAGCGCACGGGTGGCGGACCCGGGTGGCCGCGCCGATAGCGGCGACGTCCAGCTGTGCCTACGGTTGCTATAAGGGCCGAAAATGCAAGCATGGCGACGTCCTTTGGACGGCTTTTGTCTGGTACGATCGCGAGAGCAGCGTCGTTCCCGCCGGCGCACGTATTCCGCACCGGGCATATTTCTCTTTATGAAGGCAAAACACGCATGCGGCTACCTTTCATTTCGCTCTTTTCTTTCCATAACAGGCAGCCTTTTTTATTATCATTTTTTGTTCCATCCTACGCAGAGGTTATAAACACAAGCCGAGCTTGTTTATGTATCGGCGGCCTGTTTCTCTTTGCTGTGCGTAGAGGAGGAGCTGGGGGAGGGAGTTTCCGAGAATCCTCGGCGAACTTCATATATGTCCGAGAGAAAAAAACAAGAAGGGGAGGCTCCGCATAAAGATATCGACAAGATAAGGCGAGAGAGCGCGCGGCCCCTTAAAGACGCGGTCGGCGGGGGAGGCCCTCGCTTATCGGCCGCGTCCAGCCCTGCATGGGAACGGCGCGAGTGGCTGCAGCGCGCTTTTACGGGCGCCCTCCCGCCGGTAAAGGCGTGCGCCAGAGGGCCGATACCTGACTAGAGGAGCAAGGGTCCACCGCCGTCACACAAAAGGGCGCTGGGAAGAGCTCGTGCCTTCCCTAAAGCTTTTCCCATGTCCACGAGTAAGTTGGCAAACAAGCGCGGCTTGTATGACATATTTGTATGATATTTTGTATGACACCTGTAGCAGGGCGCAGAGTGCGCCTCCATCGCGCAAGCTTGCTGCGAATTAACGCCTGAACTAAGGGGCGTAACATTTATAAGATTGTAGTTTGCCGATATGAACTTACTAACGGTCGCGGGATAACCGTATAGGTTGGTGGTATCAATAACGCTGGTTGCGGCATCCTGGGACGCAAAGTTCAACGAGAAAAACCGAAAAGGCAATACTGCAGTGATCTTACACATTCCAGTGTTGTGAACTGTTGTGACACAATCGCTATCGCACCGTGGTTGTCAACACAACTCGTTGCGTTGTCTGTATACAGTTGACTGCGGTAAATTTCTTTGTCTGGTGCTTAAAATGCTGTTGGCTAGTACTACTTGCATTTTTAGGCAAAGCAGGCGAAACCAGAATGTCTGCGCCACTATGGAAGTTATCGAGTTCATCGAAAGCCAGGGACGACGTATGTCATGTTTCAGATTGTTTCGATGCGAAGTTTTGGAGGAACGCCGAGCCATTCAGCGATTAGGCGTTAAAGGTCACGAGTGCGTTACCGTTATCTGTCTTTATTTCTAGAAGCCATGTTCTGCAGTTTCAGGGACGGCCGTTAATCTGCAGCGAAACATAGCTGGCATTCTCTGGAAAGGCCACGGCTTCCGTGAAGGGACGTGTCCAAGGATGAAGCCTCATCACGAAAAGTGCGTGGGACAGTCGCCACGTCACGCAGCTCATTCGATGAGGTCATTCGCGCGTGTGTCGTGCTTAGGCACAAAAACATCGATAAAACACTCGCATTGTTGCGCGACTGTGGTAAGACGCAGTTCCAAGCTCGAGATGTTCCAGTCCAAGTAACCTGACATCTCCGGACATCTGATGGCATGCCATGGTACAATCAAATCTAAGCCAAAGAGAAAGTTAAAGGACATAAGCGATTAAGCAGAGGGAGCCCGCCTTGTCGTTCCTCCAGTGGTTCTCCCGTCTCCGATCGGACCTTTTGGATTCAATCATTAATCCCTACGAAGATGAAACCTCTTCTGCAAAGTTGTCCTTTGCCGCAATAAGGATACGTTTTCTTTTCTCGGCTCCTTGACGCCTGTCTTACCCCGCCACGGTGGTCTAGCGGCTAAGGTACTCGGCTGCTGACCTGCAGGCCGCGCGATCAAATCCCGGCTGCGGCGGCTGCATTTCCGATGGAGGTGGAAATGTTGTAGGCCCGTGTGCTCAGATTTGTGTGCACGTTAAAGAACCCCAGGTGGTCGAAATTTCCGGAGCCCTCCACTACGGCGTCTCTCCTAATCATATGGTGATTTTGGGATGTTAAACCCCACAAAACAATCAAATCAACTGACGCCTGTCTTCATTAGATTAGCAGCGGCCGTTTTATATTTAAACTTCTCGCAGGTTTGCGTAACAGATGAGTGGTGCGCTGCGAATGGTCGCTTTTGCGCCACGGTGGCGTTATTGCAAAGTATACAGCTAAGGAGCTCCCGGCGGGACAGTGCATGCTGGCCACAGAACACCTATGCTGGCCTCCTGAAAGGGGCAGGCTAGCCTCGAGCTTTGCTTCACTCTCGTTACCCTCAGCGGCCGTATACACGCTTCGCTGCCAGGTAGCCTGTTCTGTCACGTTTAGGTTGAGCTGCGGTGACGCGCGCCGAGGAGGAACACGAGAGCGCGCGCTTGGCAAATGGCCTCGCCGAGAGCGGGTGGAGCCGTGCTGTCGACACCCATTGGGCTCGCCGTGCGCCCCGAGGGCTTGCCGACAGCCCTCCGCGCGATCCCTGCGCTGGACGCGGCGCCTGGTGACAAGTCTTGGCGTGCGAACCACATGAACTCCGGCAATGCCGGCTCTTGGGTGGAGGAAACGAGCTATTTGCGCGCGCAACTGGATGCCGTCGCCTACTCGGCTTTCAGGCAAAAACGCTGTGCGCGTGAAGAGTTCATGGATTGAAATGGCATTCGGCTAAGCAGTGCGTGGAAGGACGCCGTTGCCACAGAGAGTGTGAGAGCGATCGGGTTTCGGAAGGCGTCAAGAGAAGGCATTTTTTACGGCTGTGAAACCGAAACGGTTCACACCATTCCATTGACGGAGGTGTTCCATAGCTTCTGACACCGTAAGCGCGTCTAATTTTGTAAAATGGTCATGTGGGCCGTCTCATATGGGGCGAATCGTGATATTTGCGATCTCGTCGCGACTGTCTAAAAGAGAAAAAGACAGAAAGTATTGTGACGAAAGTCAATGTTTACAGAAACAAACCTGTTTAAACCAAATACAAAGTATTGTCATTTATGTTTTCCTAGACTTCTCAAGTTTACAGGTGTGTATATTACGCAGCGACGGATTCCAAACATGTTATTTACTGAATGGAAATGTTTCTCGCGTACATACTCGGACAGGAACACTTCTTGAGACGCGTCCGCGCGCTTCCATTTTACGATTGTAAATATATATATATATATATATATATATATATATATATATATATATATATATATATATATATATATATATATATATATATATGGCACAACGGGAGCGTTGTCAACAAGGATAAATATATTTATTTCCCAACAGTTTCGGGAGGGGTCCTCCCTTCATCAGGGGATGAGTATAACTCATCCCCTGATGAAGGGAGGACCCCTCCCGAAACTGTTAAACTGTTGGGAAATAAATATATTTATCCTTGTTGACAACGCTCCCGTTGTGCCATATCCCATACCTTCACGAAGACTACTAACTGGCCCATTGAATTATTACTCCCACTATATATATATATATATATATATATATATATATATATATATATATATATATATATATATATAAATATATATATATATATATATATATATAGGCAGGCATGGTGGTTGAGTGGCCGTAGCGTTGCATGTAGTCCAGTAGATCCTCCGTGAGCGGTCACAACGTGGTTTATTTCGACGTTTCGGCCTAGAGTCTGGCCTTCATCAGGAAGACTCTAGGCCAGACTCTAGGCCGAAACGTCGAAATAAACCACGTTGTGACCGCTCACGGAAGATCTACTGGACTATATATATCTATATATATATATATATATATATATATATATATATATATATATATATATATATATATATATATATATATATATATATATATATATATATATATATATATACGCGAAGGCCACGAGGAGTTACCGTGGCGGGCGCACTCCGCGTATAGTGGCGCTGCTTTGACGACCGCGAAAGGTGTTCAGGCATGAACGAGTGGAAAGTCGCACTTTTGGCATGTATAGGTCGTGCCGTAGCGCAATTAGTTCCCGCGTTGAACGTCGCAACGGAGCCCGTTGACGCTGCCTTCTCTTCAAGGCCACTCGCGAGGTCGTCCATTTTTCCCAGGTGTAACAAAACGAAAGCAGCCACGGCGCAAGCCAATGGAGGAACGCCTCAAATTGTTTCAGCTGTTACTCACACGACTGCGGCCGAACACGAAACTATCACGTGTCGCACCTCTCGCGTGGCATGAGACATTTTCGCGGCCATCCATGTGCTCCCTTATCAGTGTTAATTACGCGTCGCCTCTAAATCTGCACTCTATATGCGCGAGAAGATTGGCTCGCTGCGCCAGCGCGTGCCGTTTTATCCGTTTGGCTCTGGCAACGATAGAAAAGTTGACGCCGCATATTTATCTTCATTTCGCACTATCGCTCACTTATATACCAAGTCGGGCGCGTGCTTGATTATGGCCGCTCACTGTTTGTCCGGTGAAGGCCGATCCAATAGCTGATCCTCATACCGCCCAGCAACCACTCGGGCTGCGCAGTTATTAGCGTATGCTTGATGACCGACGTTGCTAAGGTGTACTATACACCTATAGCCACTGCTCAGTTACTGAACAAAGCCAAACACTGATGACACGTGAAAAGAAAACGCGAAACCGATTACTTGTATAATAAAAGCTTATAACTGGACCGTGTGTAAGTGTGTGCGGTAAATTTGTTAGTCTATTGCCCGTATATTTGGAATATGTCGATTTAGAGTTCGTGGCCTGCAGGTATCTGGCAGTTAATTTCTGGTCACTTTCCTTCAAGTAAGCCCCGCCGCGGTGGTCTATAGTGGTTATATGGCGCTCGACTGCTAACCCGAAGGACGCGGGATTGAATCCCGGCGGCTGCCTTTTCGATGGAGGTGAAAATGCTGTAAGCCTGTGTGCTTAAATGTAGGTGCACGTTAAAGAACCCCAGGTGGTCGAAATTTCCAGAGCCCTCCACTATACGGCGTCTCTCGTAATCATATCATGGTTTAAAGACGTTAAATACCAGAATTTATTATTATGTTCGCTTTAAAAAGCGCGATTCGAGACATTTAATGCAGGTACAATTAAGGGGAAAATAAGGGGGAAGGGGTGACGATGAAGTGTGCACCGATAGAAATTTGCGCATCTTGCACTAAGTCGTGCAAGGTCACGGCAGAGTTGGTGGGCACGTTTCGTCAGGTCGTTAAGCACCTGCAGTGTGTACAGAATGCTTGGGGAATTATTAATCTCGTGCCGGTTCGTGATGAGGGCAATATTCTATCCACAACTCAAGGCAAACCTCGGCCAGAAGAGCTCTGCTGTAAGAAGATAAAACCAAGTTAGCGTTTGATCTACGAGACTGCAATAAGTACATATGTGGCGCGAAAAGGGCGAAATTACGCACATATATACTCTCTTTCAAACTGTGCACACCTGAAGCCGGTATCCGATGTAGGGATTTACTCAACGAAAAACGTAGGTATATCGCGGAGATTATTATTATTATTATTATTATATATTATTATTATTATTATATTATTATTATTATTATTATTATTATTATTATTATTATTATTATTATTATTATTATTATTATTATTATTATTATTATTATTATTATTATTATTATTATTATTATTATTATTATTATTATTATTATTATAAAAAGAACTGTGGGTGGCGATAAATAGGCGCTACTTGCGTGGATTCCCTTGAGTAAGACTGCGTGCAAGAGTAAGATGGTTACTCACGTAGCTTAAGATGGGCGTTGTGAAGCAACTCAACAGCGTATGACATCAAGGAAAGAGGTCTGCAGAGGGGAGCCTCTCTTTTCTAGCTATATAGTAGCAAATAAGGAGCAATTACGAACCGTGTGGTACAGTAGAGAGTCTATGAAGACCTCGTATTTCTTCGATGGCCAGCACTGTTATTTGCTGTCGCTTACCATGCATGACTCTTACCAAGACTATTAACTCAAGAGCACATTCATGGGCTTCTGAAAAGCTGAAGCAAGCTTCGATCGTAGAAGAGCATGGGGTTCCGACCGGCCCCGTGAATGTTGACCTTTGCTCCACACCGCGAGCGCCTCCATGCGAATTCCATATTGAGAGGTTTTGTTCGATCTTGCCGACAAGGTAATTTACATTCGGATTCCTCTAAAAGACTTACGTGAATTTTATGATCATGACAGCACTATAGGATATGTTTTCTTCGGTGTATCGGTTTGGTGGTGATCGCGCGTTTTTGCGTTAATGCGCTAATTATTTAGTTAATTAAGACGCGCTAATTAACTAACGGGCTCTTGTCAAACTTCGCATGCCCGACATAAAGTTTGGCCATTCCTGATCAGAACTGATAATGCAAGCTTGCAAGTGCATCAGCCGGAGAAAGATATGATGAATCAGTGGAACACCATTACGCATACATGATCGTTTGAGTGTACGTGTTACACAGGGTGTGTGCTCATCCCTGCAAGCCGTGAGTACAAAAAAAAGGGCAAGTACACAAATTAAAGGCGCCGCGAAGTTGTTCTTAATCAGCTATTTACCACCATTCCGCTTACAAAACTTCTGTACACGCAGCCTTTTTAATCTGAACTACCGCACCATGGTGCCCAGCGTCGACGAGAGGATTGACTCAACGAGGTCTGCATCAGTCCTGGTTCACGTCACAACCACACCTTCGAAGCCCCGCCGCGGTGGTCTAGTGGCTAAGGTACTCGGCTGCTGACCCGCAGGTCGCGGGTTCGAATCCCGGCGGCTGCCTTTTCGATGGAGGTGAAAATGCTGTAGGCCCGCGTGCTCAGATTTCGGTGCACGTTAAAGAACCCCAGGTGGTCGAAATCTCCGAAGCCCTCCACTACGGCGTCTCTCATAATCATATAGTGGCTTTGGGACGTTAAACCCCACAAATCAATCAATCAATCAACCACACCTTCGAACGACATCAGCGTGGAGCACTCACCCGATTCGGGCATGCCTCACTCGCGCCACTCGGTTGTTGTCCGGTGTCGCGTCGCTTCTGACGTCGCAGGAACTGCGACCGGGTCACGCGTTGCCTACAGATCCGCCTAATTACGCAAAAGAAACGTGCTTTCTCGCTGCCACGGGCTGATTGGGTCCGCAGCCACGAAGTTCCGTTTGCCTCGCTCGCATTTCGACGTTCGCGCACAATCTGTCTCAACGTGTCCTGGTACGCGCGGTGCTACTGAGAAGTGTGGCCACCGCTACGTGTCCAGCGACGGACCTGCCCCGTCAGTCGTTCTCTGTTTTTCCTTGCTACACCGGCAGCATAACTCGGTGGAATTACGCGCGTGCGAGCTTTCGTTACCACACCTCTTCTTTCCTTCTTTTTTTTTTCTGCCCGTTGCCTGGCATCTCACGAGCGCCGCCGCTGCACATGCGTGCGTGCCCAGCACTGACGCGCGTCTTCGCGTTTGATAAAAGACACGAATGAAAACGAAGAAGTGGAAAGACGGAGCGGAAAGCTTCTCTCGCGCGCCAAGCCGCCTTCGCACGCGTTCCCGTCGCTACGCGACAAACGTTAGCGGCGCGAGTGACGTGTCTCCCGGAGTAAGATTCCGACCCGACGAGTGACGTAATACGCTGGGAGCTAAGTGCGCCAGTTAGGACATTAGGGAGTTTTAGAATACCGTTTGCAAGCGCTGCGGGCGTAGCGGGCGCCATATGAGTTTTAGAATAGCGTTCGCCCTGCTGCGGGCCGCAACGCACGATGCCAGCGACATCGTAGCCTCGAAACCAGCGCTTGCGGGACACATGCGGGACCCCATTACCGCACGCCATTTCGGATTTTTTGTGTGCGGTCCGCGAACGCGAACGCCGCCTCGCGTTACTACGCATGCGCAGTGGCAGCCACCGCACCGTAAAGGCTCGCGGTGCGCTATTCTAAAACTCCCTATTAACTGCCGCAGAAGTGAACCTTTGCGTCCGTGGAAACTCTGCAACGCAAGTGTAGGGTCAAGATATATCAAACCGTTACAATTCCGGTGGCCGAGAAAATTTCGCGCGCAATATACTCGAGACCCTGCGGATCGTCCGGCATTGAATCTGGGACCAAACTCACAAAGTTTTCGGTTAGCACGAGATTGCTTTTTTGCCATTGGACAGCCTAATTCACGAATTTTTGGCATCATGGTTGGCTGAATTTTATTTCTCTCGAACAATACCACCGCGAGATGCGCTCCTGTGAATACGGGCACTGGTCATTGGGTACATTGAGTTTCCCTATGAGCAACACTCAGCGAATGAAGAAGAGCTACGCACTGTTTTTTTACAGCATGCTAAGTTTGTGTTGATGGTGAAATCTGCAGTCTACATTAAAAAACGAAAGAGAGAGATTAGCAGAAGATTAAAGAGAGGGGTGCACACATGCACACATATGGCGATGGTTCTTTTTCTATGGGAAAGTTGTATGTGCAATCAGTAGATAGACGCGCATATCCCTAATGGGAAGAAACCAACTCAAGATATAAATAAAACTTTAAATGATATTTGCACTGATGAGACACACACAAATGTCTGCAGCCTGATAAAGAAAAAGAGCTTCCAATGGTACCGGGAGCTGGCAGAGGTCATTGTTCTCGCTGGACCGCATTGTGTTTTCGGGCCGACAAGGGCGTAATCCCCAAGACTTCAAGCCGTTATGGTGTTAGTGTTCCTCGACGCGTATCGATGGCGCTGCAAGGAGGCAACGGTATAAAGCGGCGTATACGTTCCTGCTGCTGCTGCTGCCTCGTAATTACATTTGTACTGTCCGATGGCAAACGGCCCTCTTATTATTTCGGCTTGGAGCGGGGCGATCCTCCATTCGGCGGTGATCTGTCACGCGAAACCCGAGTCGGGGTGCGCCTTTCTCTCCGCCACCACTCTGATTCGAGTGGTCGTAAAGCCGCTCTTTTTTTGGGCTTGCGCCCACTGTAGCAGTTTGTTTAAAGTGGCATCTTCAGGGCGGCAGCTTTGTTTGCTTTCGTGGGGCGCTCTGCTGTTTTTCCGTCATCCGCAATCATTCCGCCAACCGAGTCTTCTATTTAAGTGGTTCGCCGGTCGCTTTGGGAGAGAGCCGGACTCGCAGCGGGGAGCTTATAAGGGGAGGCCAGCTACAAGAGGGACACGGCCACCTCTTAATCTTGATCTTCGCGACGCGGCAGAAAAATCTTCTCGGGTGCCGCTCGCTGTTTTCTTGCTCGAAGCCGTCAGCTTGGAAATTTATTTTTGCTGCCCTTCTAGAGGCAGCCAGGGGCGCAGTTGTTTATCTGTCATCGAGAACACCCGTTTTGTAAAACAGCGCTATCTCAGCAAATTACCGCAGGCGCCATCTCGGCAACTCGAGAACCGCGTTCGTTATACGACGAAGGAAAGGGGCGGCTTGCATTGGTGAGGCCGCAGACGTCCGCAACAGGCTTTACTGTTTTGCCGTTTAGTACAACGGAGAGGCTCGACTTGGAAATGCGACCGAATGATTCCGTGGTTCGACGTGAAGAGAAATCGGGCCCCTAATCAGAAAATAGCTCTTACGCTAGCATTGTTTGTAAGAGAAGATGCTGGCCAATCGGCACGTCTAACATATCATTAGTGAAGGCGCCCTACAAATGCCAAGTAGCAGATACAAAATAAAAGTTTGCCAGCCTGCTTGGTGGCTTTCCTGGTCGGCTGCACGTGGTGCACGAGGGCTTGTCAGTCTGTTGCGGGATGGAATGACTCTCACCTTTACCCCTATTTGTTCTCCAATTTTATCCTTCCTATGTCTTTTATTTCCCATACCCCATCCCTGTGCCGACCTGTTGAGGTGTCCTCGTAAGGAGAGACAGCTACGGGTCGGCACTTTTCCCTTCTTTTCTTCTGATATAACCACTTAGAGAGAAGGCTTTGGGCCCTGGTCTTCACAGCATGCGCTGGAATCGTATTCCTCGCGCGAACTTTTGAAGCGCTTTCCTTGAAGGGCCTGAGGGGGTCATGAAGAGACAGTTACGTCGTCTTTTTTCTTTTGTCGTTTTGCGATACATCATTGTGGTTAACCTTCGGGTGCATGTTCATGCTGTCAACGTGAAGCGTGCTTAAGCACAACCACTGTATAATGAGTGTGCCATTGTGCAACAACCTGCCCAGATTTTTATTTTTTGCGTCTGTCAGAACAATTCGCCCACGGGCGGCGATGCCCATGCGAACAAACGAGATTTTCGGCGACACGGGCGGTTCTTATTTTTTTTTTCACAATGTGCCAAAATAATCCCGTCCTGTTAAAACAAAGTAATCATCTTTTATAGCCTTCATAGTCCTAAATTGTTAACTTACATTAACCGCTGGCATCTTGGCCAATCCCCCTTAGTGGGTGAGAGCCACAAAAAAAGATCAAGGAAGCAAACAAGCAAGCACAATAACGCTTTCACGTGAAAAGAACCAGTAATACTTTAATTCTTCCCGAACTTCGCCAAAATGAGCAAGGCTGGAACAGTTCTAAACCACACGAGGCCTCGTGAAAGCGCTGCAACCTCTCATAATTGTACAAAACCGCTTACAAAGCAAACTCCTATAGGGAACAACATAACCACGTAATCCAATGCCTCCAAGTAATTTAGGAAATTACTAATGCAGCAGAAAGTTATAAATCTAAGCCAAACAAAATCACATTCAGGACAAGTCCCAGCTGGATAAATGTTAGTAAAAAAATAGAAGAGCTGGAAATTTATCGAGCAATGACTCTTGCCGGTACTTTTCCTTTGGCGAGTACCACTGGCAAGCGTATGGTCATGCGTACCCTTCAAATGCGCCTCTCGGTGCTGCGGCGTCAAAGAGGCATACGTGACGAGGCGCGAGGGATCAAGCGAGGCTTGATATTTTCGCCAACGATATTTTCGTCTATGCCATGGTTCTTATCTTATAACCAATGTCTATTGTATCATTAAGATCCAGGTGTGCTTTGTGGCATTAGAGGATATTCCTAATACACACATCACGAGAAATCCTTCTAAACAGGGCTCAGTCACAGTCTGTTGACCTAAGTTTGTAACATCATGAAGTGTCTGGTGCGGTCTGTTGCATGAGAGAACACTTCGGCTGCAGACTACATTCAGAAGCTTTTCATACAGGGTTCACTGTTGCAATATTATGACCGATATCTGTGACTTCATGAAAAGTTGGGTGCGCTTTGTCGCTTTAGAGAATACTTTGACTACAGACAACGCCCAGAAGTCTTCCATAAAAGATTCAGTCGCAGTCTTATGACCAATATCTGTCACATCATGAAGTGCTAGGCACAGTTAGTTGTGTTGCAGCGTATTTCAACAACGGCAAATGACCAAAGGCATTCTACGTAGTGCTTGGTTCCCATCATATGACCAATATCTGTTATATCATTAGGAGCCAGGTGTGCCTTGTTGAATTAGTGGATATTTCTAACACACACATCATTCAAAAGCCTTCTACACAGGGGCACAATTGCAGTCTTATGACCTAAATCTGTCACATCAGGAAGTCTAAGGCGCCATAATTAAGCCAATGAGAGCTGTAAGATAGAAGTGTAAATTTACTGAATTTACCAGCATATTCACAATAATGAATTTGGTAGTGTAGGTATAGGAACCTGGTGATTTATGAATCTGATTTGGGGGGCGGCCACCCCCTATGTCATCGAAGAAAGGGGGGGGACGCAATGTCAACTCCATAGATTTACATGATAGGGTGGAAGCGCTCAGTCAGCCCCTAAATGACACAACAGGGAGGGGGGAACAGCGACGAACCTTTGTCCCCCCCCCCCTTAAGGAGAACCCTGCTCGCGCCTCTAATAGACGAACAGCGTCCCAGATCCCAGACGCGAATTTCCGTTCGTTGGAGCGGCGCACGCACAGATGTTCATTTCTGCTGCGTACCGTTGTAGTTACTTGGGCCACTGCGATGTCAATTACTTTTCAAATAGTCAAAACTGTGGAGGGTGAGGCACAATCAACATTGCAACGCGCTATCATATCTCCAAAAACGTACGAACCAGCTTCAGTTGAGAACACATCGTTCTGTGCTAAACTTGGACAGTTCTCCATATAAAAATGAATTTCGAGAGTCTAATGTGCACCTAATACACACCTAATGAGTCACTAGATTGACATTAGACCTTGTGGGGTCTGCGCGAGGCGAACGAGCGCCTCGCCACGCCATGCTCTTGGAGTGAACGGACACAGCAGACGCGGTCGGTACAAAGCACACAACATACATACATTTATTAACTAATTTAGACGATGATATCATCCGCCGAATGTTACATCAATTTTAATTAACACAACGCCATACAAACAACGTAACGCAATGACACACTAAACACACAATAACAGGATAAACACACACTAACACATACCCAAGGCGGCGTCGCCAACGCCTGACTTTCCACGTGGGACCCCGGCGCGAAGCCCACGGTGCCGAGCACCGGGGACCCACGCTACAGACAACCGTTCGCGGCAGCCGCCACGCGCAGAAGAGGCTCGCTCAACTCTTGGCCACCACCAAGGCCTGCCTTTCGCCAGGGGCCACCGCCGGCGCTGCCACTCTACCAACAGTGGTACTCAAAGCGAACACAACGCCATCTATCGCCCGGCGGTGGTCACCACCGAAATAAAGCGTTGGGGCGAGACACGTGCGCCACGCGGTGCAGACAACTTTACAGGGGTGGGGGGGGAGGTGTCCGCACCCCCACAACCTGCAAAGCTTAATGTCTCTTGGCAGCAGGTGTGGAATGGAGACTGCACGCAACGATCAAAGTACGCAGATTTTCCAGTGCGTGTCCTAATGTAAAAAAAACATCACAACGAAGAAATTTACGTTAATATTTTATAGGAGGGTTGCACGTGACGTCATCCGCTTGAGGCGCTAGCGGCGTTTGCCTCTACCGCCATGTCAGTGGTCTAAGCGCGCCCTTTTTGAAGCGGCGAGCGGCAGTAAGAGGTTGTGTATGTGCCGCTACGTACTGTACCAACGTGGTGAAACTCGACTGCGTGCTTACGCGCGTGACTTCCGAAGTCCGGTGAAACTTCGCTACGAACATAAGGTTCACATTTTCGGCGGATATCGTCCTGTTCGACTTCAGCAGCGATGAAGCTGTGTGTGATGTGAAGTGTTATTCCCGCATCGAACTCACGGACATTAAGAACCACCTTGTTGGCGGCACAAGCTTCGCAACAAAGGGCGAGCTTAAAGCCTGTAAATCGACGGACGCCCACAACTGTCACCAGCGGATGGGTCCAACAGCATCGAGTTAGAGACCTCGGAGACGGCTGCCGTGTCGTCATCGGAAACGTGACTGGTTTTCCTTGCTCAGTGCTCGGACGAATAACTTTTTTTTTCACCGCGGTGGTGTCCCTTCATGAATTCTTTATGTGGAAAGGCTTCACCATTTGCAAGAGCATGTGAGGTGATACAATTGTCATAGTTTGTTCATGGTTGAGCCCAAGCCGCTTGCGATCAAAAGTGCTCTTCGCTGCAGGGTCCAATGACGCGCGTCGGGCAGTTGCGCACCCAGAAATCACATACAGTCTCGATTGCAACTGATCGACGTTAATGTGCTCAGCTCTTTAAATCATGGGTAGACGAGAACTCACTGCGCCACTGACTGTTTACTAACACACCTAAATCAGTAACACGCCACACCTACCTGAATGATACCGGTGATAAGCAGCGATCGCGGTCGTAGTCCGCGCGCTCGTCTCTTGCTGCGTAAACAAAGCTTCATAGCGCACGTCGCGAAAAGCTAAGTTTTTCACCACAAAATCGAGCCTCTATGATGTTGCATAGGTTCTGAACACTTACCGGAAATGAAATGAAATGTTTAACGCACATGCGGCATAGTCTGTAGCAGAACCACTCAAACCTTTTCGATTGGTTTACAATAGTTTTAGGCAGGAAAAAAAAAGCGTCCGACATCAGACGCATTGTCATGACCAGCCTTCTTACTCGAGTGATTGAAGCAACCAAATAAGGCACAGTTCACCATTATGAGCACAGGAATCTTGCACAGGCACGCAGCCGTGTGTGTACCACGTACTAGTGTACGTTCTGCGACTGCTTGCCCGCGGCGGCAAGGAGGGAGACCACAAAGATGGATGCGCTGCCTCTTCGACGCTGGCGCCATCTCGTGGGCCACGCCCCTGTGCAACCCTTTCTTTCGACTAAATGTAGTAACGGCGGGAATTCTAGATACCGAAACCACTTTATGAGCGCCGAAGCAGAGTGCCTCGGAAATTTCGACGATCTGTGATTTTTTAACGTGCACCTAAGTCTAATAGAATACTTGCTGATCTGAACATTCCTGTACATGTTGTCTTTCGGAGATATGAAACACCAGACATTTTGTATGCCCATACATTTTCCAATCATGTTTCAGTAAATATAACATTGACATCATGAGAATGTATTCGTACACATGCTTAAGTGTATGTCAGCTAGACCATTAGAGAAATAATAATAATAATAATAATAATAATAATAATAATAATAATAATAATAATAATGGTGATGATGATGATAGTGATGCAGGATCTCGTATATATTCACGTAAGACGACTCGAAGACACCGTTTTGCGAAGCCTTCGCAATCAGCCAGCCTTTGGACAAGCTATGATGCGTTTTGGAGCGATGTGATGACTTGATCATGTGACACTATGACGAGACGTCATCTCGTGGTCATTATTTTTTTTTGCATGCATCTCTCGTTCCCTACACCGCACGATGCAAGACGCCACCAGCGGTCAAATTTTACATTTATAGAGGCATCTGAGGCTTGCGATTTCATTATGAATCAATTATTTATTTATTTCCTTATGTTACGTGCCCAGAAAAATGCTTTGTGGAGGCACATCTAAAGTTAATAATAATAATAATAATAATAATAATAATAATAATAATAATAATAATAATAATAATAATAATAATAATATATTATTATTATTATTATTATTATTATTATTATTATTATTATTATTATTATTATTATTATTATTATTATTATTATTATTATTATTATTATTATTATTATTATTATTATTATTATTGCTGAGATATTTGTGCCAGAGGTGCGATGTGGAGGCAAACTTTATTGGGGCATTCAGGGATGCCTTTTTTGACCAACTTCTGCGCATAAATTTTGAATATGTATTTAGAACTAACAAGCATAGGGTCGATCGCTTACAGTAAAGCGGTATCCCAAATAGTTACATAGACGTGACGATTTTCCATTTGCTTGGAGGGGGACGGTTACATTAGCCGATCAGTGGACACTGAGGGTAGCACAGGAAATAAACTCATCTTATCGTTGTAGAGAGCATTTGGAAGCGTATTTATATATCACTTACACTTTTACAACAAAAATACGAACGGGAGCGGCAACTGCCAGATGTGCACCCCTCTCCCCACCACCGGTAGGTCGTGGCTAGCGAAGGCGTGATGGAGAGAGAGAGAGAAAGCTTAATGCGCAGCCATGCCTCTCTCCCCGCCACTGCTTGCTGTCACGACGGTAGCTGTCACGTAAAGACAGCCGTGTAGGTAAGAAAAAAAAATCGGCGAGGGAAAGGAAAAAACACCTCGTTGTCTTGGAGGGAGTTAAGGGGGGAAGGGGGTCAGGCAAATAGTCATTTCGCTCCATGTATGCCACGGCGACAAAAAAAAAAAATCGCCGGAAAGGCATGGGGGGGGGGGAGGGGGTCACTGGCTTGGTTGTCAGCCCCTGGCTAGAGGGACCTACCCATGGCTACGCCACTGCGTAGAGAGGTAAAGGAACGGACACCCGGTCAGATACCTTTCATTTTATTGTGCAGGAATGCATGACGTTTATGCTTTTCTACACACATGCAAAGCCGCTGCCGCAAAACCATTGCCCTTGAGATCTGTACTTAATGGCTTTGCGTTACTGAGACTCAGAGATGACTACCGCTTTTGACATGAGTTCTGAAATCTTTTTTTTATGCAAAACAAAACACATGCACACATCTGCATAATAAATATAACTAAAATAATAATAAACACCCTATTTCGCATGAAAATTTATAATTGCGTTTGATTGTTAGTGTGAAATTATTTCTTTAATGAAACGTTAGTGCTGCCGCTTGCACGCTTATTTTGGTTAGGCCTGTAAACTAGCAATTGCAACAGGCCTCGTTGTACTGCAGGCTCACTACCAGCTCACGCGAGCACATGTGCTGCAAGTCCGTAGTTACATAATTGCCTTGTTGATAGATATTGCGTGCATTGTATGCTTATTCTCCTTTGGAATTCGTCTACTGAATAGTTTCCGCGTGTTGGGAAGTTCTGTTGCGATAGAGTGGCGGACGATGCTTCGCCGTATGTTGCCGCTCCAAACGGCCTCTTCGGACGCGCGCCTTTATGTGCGCTCTCAAACGTGATTTCTCCATTCATTTATCGATTACTCGTGTTGTTCGCGTGATTCAATGTCGTGTCTACTTCCGAAGACAATCCACGACCCCGTGTTGTGACAACCAGTGACTGGTGCTATACAAGAGCGAAAGCGTGAGCATTTTGACGGGCGACTGAAGAGTGCACACGCAAGAGTACACCCCCAATGCCAAGCTTCGGTAAGTTGAAGAAAGTCGCTGAACTACGTAACTTGTTGACTTCATTGCGTAACAACTGGTATGCAGGAAGCGATGGCCCGGGCGGCGTGTTGGCACAGCGAGACTGATGAACCAGAGACCCGTTAGGCAGGTATGTTTTGAAGTGGCTTACCTTATATCGCCGTAAGAACCAGTCGCTGTGCGCGTTCATTACATGATTTTTTTTTTAAGATTCGCGTTGCGCTACGCGATCTGTCCTTTGGTCATGCAAGCCTCGTGTCGTGCTGTTATACTTGTGTGTTTACTGCATGAGAATATTTTTTGATCCCTTGTCGCAGAGTAGAAGTGTCAGCTTTTAAACATACGGGTGTCGCGAGAGCAGTTCAAGTTCACCCAACTCGATAATATTACGCGCAAAACAATCACACGGCTAGGCATGGAGACTGAAAAACGCACAGCCCTGTCAAGCACACACGAAGGATATGTTATTGTGGCTGCGCTCTGAATCCTTTTGACCAGAAATCCAAGTAATTCCTCAGATGTTAAGATTTCATCCTAGCTGCCTCATAAATATTTTAAGAGAGCTAACTTGAAGTATACGTATTTCAGTAAATGTATGTGTTGAAACTGAGAGTACACTCCTACCGCTGCATTTAAGATATGTTGATATCGAGTAGGGTTAGTAGAAGAACATATGATTTCAATTAAGTTAATTAAGCTAATACATGACAGCCTTTGTTGCAATATTTGTGTGAAGTTTTGTTACCTATATAAATCTTTTTCTCCTTGGGGCATACCAGGTTCTCCATCTCAAATAACTTACACTGTGCTCATGTAGTATAATTGTTGCTTGATTTTGTGGTGCTTCAAGTTGTATTTTCGTGCTTTCTTTTTACATCAGCATTGTAGTGATATTGCCTACTTGCTTAAGCAAGTATGACAAGGATGTATAACCAATGTGTAACATTCAGGGATTTAGTATATATTTTGTTTTTTGAGGTAGTAAATTAGAAGCACAAATATTTTATTCCTATGTTTCCAGATGCTGACAGAAAGTTTTAGAATATTATTATTTTTGTGAAGGGTTTATGCAACTAAAAGAAATCCTACAAATAGCTTGTGTGAACAAATCATACTACATGGGAATACCCTTCAGAGTACCAACAGTTTGTTTCCTAAATAGCTTACAATTATGATGTAATACATTACGTATGGCTCGCTCTCACACACACCATGTGCACATATGAAGATGATGATATGTGGGGACTAACATCCCAAAACCACCGTATGATCATGAGAGATGCCATAGTGGAGGGTGCCAGAAATTTCGACCACCTGGGGATCTTCAACGTGCACCCAAATATGAGCACACGGGCCTACAACATATCCACCTTCATCAGAAATGCAGCCAGGATTCGATTCCGAGACCTGCGGGTCAGCAGCGGAGTACCTTAGCCACTAGACCACCGTGGTGGGGCTGCATATAGACCATATACTCTTTGCAAATATTGTTTTCGTCTTTTAGAACTTCCATACACATGTGCATGCTCTGCGTCGTGTTATTCCATAGTTTTGTGAATGCGAAACGTGCAGTGGCACTCTGTCAATTGTCAGCAAGAAGGGGCTAATCTAATAGTGCCTGTTCTGATTGTGCCATGTTCTTTTTGCTCAAGGATTGACCTTTTAATGTATCAGTATACACTTGGCTAAGACATGTTTGCTACTCGCTTTCTGTGTGTGATATAACATTTGTTATGTGTGTAAGTAATTTTTTGTGGTATCTGTTATGTATGTATCAGCGATGACAGCTGTTCATGGCCCCAGCGCAGAGGATTGGTTGCAGTGCACGATTGGAGTGGTCTTTCTGCAAGCCCTGACGAGCCTTATTAAGTGGTAGGCATTTCTTTTTGTTACTATTGTTACTACAGTGGGACAGTTTGGACAGATAGCACCTATTCAGATATAGCATACAATGTCCTTTAGCTTAGGTTTGAGAAGCCTATGTCCTGCACTTCAGTGCAGTTTTCTTTGCACATGGAACATGTGTCATATGGATTGTAATCCTTGAAGATGGAATGTTGCCGGAGCCAACGTTGTGACACTTGGAGGCATCTGATAATGGGAACAGCTGTTCCTTGTCACTGCTGTCTTGACCAAGGCTAGAGATCTTGTTGAAAGGTTGCACAAGAGGAAAAATTCAGCATTGGTTGTAAAACATTAGGTAATATTTAGCTCAATATAACACGAGGATGAGAATAGTGCACTTACTTTAAACAAAATGGGTTATTGTAACAGAAGCACATAAATTTGTGGCGTGATGCTCACCCTGTATATTTTAGTGCTTCGGTTGCAATAAACCATTTGATATGAAGTTAGGGCACGTGTTGCTTCCTCTCTCCTGGTCTTTGTGTTACAATGTGCTAAATGTCACATAAGTTGAAAAGGTTATCTGCAGCGACAATTCCTCTTATAGGAGTTGTTGGTCTTTTCAAGTTTCCTCTATCAACATCTATTTTGTTTTGACTGCCATGAAACTGTGTGCAAGTAAATCTTACTTATAATCATGTTTCCCCTATTATAATCATGTTTCCCCTATTGTGATGATTCCTTTACCTTAATTTTTTTTTGTTTTAATGCAAACAAAATATTTCTTTAACAAAGTTTTTTTACAAGTAGAAGTGTCATTCAATTTTTTGCACTCTTTAAAGGGACAGTAAACAACAATGAAGTCCAAAACTTTTAATAAAGTTAAATAAGCACACATTTGCTATTTGCACATGCTGCTGCTAGAATTTGGCAAATTCATGCTTAAGAAAGTTACAGGGGTTGTTGTTTCATCTCGTTTTCAAATTTTATGTGTATGAGCAGATTTATGGTATCTTTATATGTTGTAGTGTAATTGTGTTTTAAGTAACATCGTGCAACATGTAAGTGCCTATTCGTTTCTAACAAAACCTTCTCAGATAATATATATGCCTGAGAGTTTGATCATCTGAATCAGGGACAGCTTTTCTTGGAAGGCAGCGCATACTCATGTTTTATTACTACTGTTTGGAACATATTCCCACCACAATGTATGAAAATACCATGAATATGTGTATGTCACAAAGCTCGCAAGACATGAAGGCTTACCACACAGAGAAGTATAATCTGTGTGATGGTGCCTTGAATACCCTTGTTGGACCACAAAGTTAAATCGTTGAATGAGTTCATACTCTTATGGAAGTACATATACGTTAACCATACTGGGCATGATCCTCGTTTAGCTCGTACATACACCTTAAATTGTATTATATCTGTGACGTTTGGGTTCAGGCGATATTTTTGGCATCTGCACGACCTAAATTGTCGTGACTTCAACACTGTGATGTTCTCTTTTCTTAAATACTTCATTAACACGAGTTTTTGATATGGTTCGTAATTCATCGCCTAGAAACATTTCTAGGGTACGGCAAAATATGAACAGAGAAAAGGGAGACTACACAAACTAGCGCTAGTTTGTGTTGTCGCCCTTTTGATTGTTCACGTTTTTTCTGCTGTTGAAATTTTTCTTTAGAAAGGATTGCTATCCTTATCCTATCAAGATGTTCAGCAATCACCAACATGCCCCAGTGTGGATTCTTGTGCTTGTTAAAGGAGCACTGACATCAAATTTGAGAATCGAAATGTGCCCTTCCTACAATTGCTCGAAATGCATAGGGCGTCTTGGACAAACTTGAATCGAATCTGTCGCGTGGAAGTTATTTTATTTCGACAACAAAGAGCGTACGTGAGTTTAATGAAAACGGAGTGCCCTGCGGCATCGACACTAGTGCTACGTGTTCGGTGTGATAAATTCTACACATACCATCCTGAGTGACGATGTGCTGGTAGCGATGACGTCTATGATCTTTGTGTTCTTATCGTGGCGCCAACTGGCACCGAAGCCTGGAAACGCACTGGCTCGTCACGTCTGATCTTCGTCGCACCGCTTTGCATGACTTCGTGAAATTACCAGGATGCAAACCAGGTTTTGAAAAACAGCGTATGGAAAAAGCATGATTCAACGTGTGATTGTCGGTCAACATGTCGGGGAACCGTTGTGAGTTGCAGTCGTCTCGTTCGAAGCACGGAAAAAGCTCAATGAGGGTGTCTTTTTATATCACGTATATGTTACACGCGAACACGACCACAAGCTATCAAAGTGGTGCACAGTATAGACAGATGCCATCGCTAGCAAGTAACACGTAGGTATTGTTGAATTTCAGTTCGTCTGCATAGTTCTTCGTTCGCGTAATACCAGGTTACTGCTGCCGCAACCGAAAGAGGCTGGATAGGTGGAGCCATCCGGAGGCGCAGAGAAGAACCTGGCAAGCAGGGAACGTATTTTATTTCTCCACCGATGCTCATTCCCGATAGCAATATTCCATTGACCCCTTTGCGTATACCTGAATGCCGTGTAAGCCAAAACACACCGATATAGCTAACTGAGACACACGATTGAACATGACATCCTCGGCCACCTGCTCAGTGCTGCTTGGAAAGCATCTATTTTGTAATCGCTGTTCTGTAAAAAGTTGATCAAAGCAAAACCAATGCACGATGTCACGAATAGCGGGGATTCTATGTTCCAGGCTATGGTTTTCAACCGGAGTCGACACTTTGTACGGCAAAGACGGCAATGCAGGTGACAAGGCATGACTAAATGTGTCCGCCTAGCAGACGAAATGTTTGCAGAGCAGCTGAGCCTGACATCACTCTTTTCTATAGAGAAGTGGACAGCTGTGGCACGATATGGAGGTGACCGCGAGGTTGTGCCACTGGTAGTGCCCCCAGGGCTAAAAATAGTGGGATTGCCGGCCGTATTGAATTTTGCTAGAAACTGGTGGTATAAATCATTAAAAGTGATAGTTATTCATCCCTCAGTTGCATTTTAGTTTGCGAATCATTGCTACGGGGTCTATAGCTACTTGTTGATGTAAAAATCTTGGCATGAGCTAATTCGATGTCAGTGCTCCTTTAATGACCAGCGATCAATTTGATAATTTGCAATTCTGGCTAGTGAACATTGGTAACGGCACTCTAAAGCATAGAGCTAGGTAAAAATATTTCCATTTTTATAAAACCTTTGTCACCTTTCCAAGGTACCTAAATAATGTATATTCAGCTATTGAATAATCTGGAAATGTAATAAAGTGTACAAAAAAGTCTTGCTTGCTTTCTCCAAAATCTTGCTTGTTGAAAGATATGTGCAGAAATGACCTGTAAAGTGTTAAAACATGCATATCTGTGTATACTGTAGGTTACAATAAGCACCATTTTACAATTGTTTTCACTATAGTGTTGTAGCTGTATCACCTAGACTTAACTAATATTTCATGTGCCTGTTTGTTGCTCAATTTCACCTTCCACATAGGTGTGTGCATAGGAGTGGGTGGTAGCCCCCCTCTTCCCCAAATACCGTATTTACTCGCATAATAGGCGCACGTTTTTTTCAGAAAGTCCGGCTCGAAGTTAGGGGTGCGCCAATTACGCGGGGTAAAATTTTCGAAAATTTTTTCAACTCGGTTCTCGCGCTTTAAATCTGCACACTTGTCAAGTAAAAGGCGACTTTATCGTTTACCAATTAATTCAGCATAAAACAAACATACCTACGTACCTTTTAATGAACAAGCGAGAGCCGTCAACTGCACACACACACGTAAAATTTATTTACACAAAAGTCGTAGCTGTTCCTCCTTTTCCCTATTCGGAGTTTTCCCCATTCGGAGCTGGCTTTGAACTCTTTTGCTTCGATGCCCTGCGCTCGGGCTATTGTGCAGACTGACTCATGTCAGTCTGCACAATATCCAACGACACAGCACAGCCGTCTTGTCGTAGCTCCCGTATATGCCGGACCAGTTGCTCTTCGACGTTCGGATACCTGCCGGTCTTGGCACCGCGGAAAGCCCGCCGTGTCTTCTTCGTCGCCTTAAGTTTTTCTTCTTGGTCCCTCCAGTACCGAATACTGGTTTCTCCAACGCCGAAATGCCTGCTTGCAGCCCGGTTGCCGTGCTCCAGCGCGTACTGCACTGCCTTCAGTTTAAACCCAGCCGTGTAGCTCGTGTACTTCCCCATGGTGGAACCAAAGTTCAATACACGACCACAACATACGCACACCGCTTGCACAATGGCGTTTCTTTCTTTTTCTCTGATGGTGGTGATGGCGATCGAGCCCCGGCGTTGTACACGTGACCTCCAACGCGGCGATTTGGGGGGTATCAGTAATTGATGGAACAGCTGTTTTTTTTTTCCGCTCATGGACGCTTTTTTTTTTTTCAAGTTTTATTTCGACAAACACGTTGGTTAGGTCGTTGCACTTCGAATTTTTTTTATTTGCTCGTCGATTTGCCTTCTTTTTTTCTTCAGGGTACGGGGACCGCGTTCCAACTGTACCGCTGGGGGGTAGAATCGTTTCTGATCACGGCCAAGTTCGGGATGCACCTATTATGCGCGGAATTAAAAAACATCGAATTTTCCGCGACCAAACTAGGGGTGCGCCTATTATGCGAGTGCGCCGATTATGCGAGTAAATACGGTAGTTACCTAAAATGGAAGCTGCAAAATCGGAAGCTTACTTAACTAAGTACGAAGGGAAGTGCTGTGGTGAACCTCCCCACCACCCGAGTGTAAGAAAACCCTGTGCACGGCAATGATATTGCACCTCGGAACATGCGCTCTCAATAGTTCTCTGTTAAGGAGGGATATTAATGTGGAAGTTTTGTGTAAAACAAGGTTGTGGAATAGATTCACTGATGCATGCCATTGTCTTACATGGAGTGCCGTTGTAATCGTGAAAGGAGGTTATTCTGTAATATTCCATCAGAGATGCTCACTAGGCTGATTCCTCTATTCGTGACAGCTAGCTTCCCTCTGATTGCAAATAAATCCTCTGAACTGAGGTGTAGTGGTTAGTTTTTTTGTTTTTTTTTTTTCAAAGCAGCATGAGGTCAAGGCTTTTTGGTTCGACATTGAATGCAGATAGAATATTCAATATAACTGATAGAAATATATCACTATTTAGAAAAGGCATAAGTCATCAATTGTAATGCCTTTTCATGTGCTGCTCTAAAATGTATGTTTCAGTGTCTACAAAGTTTTCATGTTCTCTCTTGCAGGTTTTAAATACAGCAGCGGAGCCACCACAACAGTACTGCAAGAGACCCTATTATCAGTGCAAAGTCGGAAATTAAATAGAAATCCAGTTACTTCTGGAATTGTCACATTTGTTGTTACATTATTTGTTTGTAATTATAAAACAACGCTCTACATGAATTTTAAACAAGGTTGAACTAGCTCCATTTATTGTTCTATTGAAACTAAATTGCTTGACAATGTAATGCATGTTTCCAAATGCAGGCCTTATATACTTCCAACATTATTTTTCGACCTGGAAAGATTTTAACATGTAAAAACCTTGACCTGTTCTTTGGTGGAAATGGTCTGATGGTAATTGCTTTGTAATCCTGTAATGTGTGCACACTTTCGTATTACAATGAAACGATTTATTGACCTGCGTGCAGCAAATGTGCTGTTGCTGGCGTAGGGCCTAAGTCTATAACACGAAATTTGATTTCAACCTAATGCATATGCTTGATTGCACTTCACTAGACAACGGCCATTATAAACTCACACGTGTGGACTCAATAGACTAACGCTAGGCAATGGTCATCAGAAACTGTCATGACGGGCCTCTATAGACTTACGCTAGTCGATGGCCATCAGAAACACTCATGTCGGGCCTCCATAGACTTACGCTAGACAATGGTCATCAGAAACTTTGATTGATTTGTGGGGTTTAACGTCCCAAAACCACCATTTGATTATGAGAGACGCCGTAGTGGAGGGCTCCGGAAATTTTGACCACCTGGGGTTCTTTAACGTGCACCCAAATCTGAGTACACGGGCCTACAACATTTCCGCCTCCATCGGAAATGCAGCCGCCGCAGCCGGGAATCGAACCCGCGACCTACGGGTCAGCAGCCGAGTACCTTAGCCACTAGACCACCGCGGCGGGGCGTCATCAGAAACTTTGATGTCATGACTCTATACTATAGACTAACGGTGGACAATTATTACTAGACTCACATTAGAAAGTGCACTAGATAGTTTAATGGTTGCGATGTCGAACAATATTAGCGTGTTTATAAAAGTACATTAAATTTTCTGACAAGGTGCCCTTTTCCTCTACCGGCGCTACTAGGTGCTTTTGACGCGTAGGCGGGTGCATGCAAGTGCTACTAGTTGGCCCTTAAACCGTCTCTCGCACCCGCGTTTGCAAGCAACAATACATAGAGGAACATAGTTGGCAACGTGCCAGACAGCTGATGTCTGGTGCGAGTCTCACGTAATCGAGCGAAGGTCAACGTATCGCCAATATGCATCGCCCCAGAAATTCGAACATGGCAATAGCAGAGAAGACGGCACTCAAGCTTTATTTCTGCTCAAGACATCAACTGTACGCAATCTTTCCTGACCATCGCCCATTTCAGAAAGTCTGATGGTGGTTCAATAGCCAGCAGCGAGTACAAATAGTCGACAACCCCAGCAGCCTCCGGCAAATGAGGCAGAACTTGGTTGTTATCACTGCTCCGAAGTTTTTCTGTGCTTTCCAGCACTCCGGGCATGCTGTTTCTCCACTAGTAGGCCACCGATGCTCGATGTTATAAAATAAGTCTGCCACACGTTCTCAACAGCGTTGCTGGAAAACTGTGTCGAGCTTGCATGCGTCTGATACTGCTTGGTGTGACTGTTTCATAGGTGCTGCCCATCTACTTGTCAATAAAGGGCACCATTTGGTTTTCAGTGGTGATTGAAAACTGTTCTCCAGGTCTCCTACATTGCTGGATCTGACCCTGTACGTGAAAGCCTGGCCAAGTGAATGCTGCAACTGGCCGTTCGTTGTCACCGTCAGTCTTGGTGTTGCCCAGTGTTTTGGTCGGAAGCACTTGCTCATCAGAACTGATGAAATGGTGGCTTGAACTTGGTGGATCAAAAGGTTACTTGCTCCTCTCATTTCTGTCACTGCTGACCAATCTCTTGAAATTGCCTGCGCCTGAAAGCTTCACTTTTTGGTTTTCAGTGTTTCTTGAAGGCTGCGTCAACCCTGTATGTTTCCCAAACTGCCTTTCTAGGCTGTCTTCCAAAGCGCTGCCTCGTGCATTCAAGTCGGTGGACAAGAGGTGCATGGCTGTCATCACTGCTTGAAAACCATGCTGGATCCGCATGGCCCCAGCTGTGGTTGAGCTGGGCACGTTCGCTGGATGTGTTCAAAGTCTTGAAGGCACTCAAAAGCACATGCTCGTTGTCTACACATCCGGAATACTGAACTGAGCTGAAGAGCCCATTAAGGCACTCTTCTTGGTCAGGTTTACCGCTGGCAGTTTCTAATGTGTTAAAGCCATATCCGCTGCAGCCATTTGAAAACTGCACTGCGCCTCGAAGATCGTTAAAGCACTTGTTTTGGTTATGTCCATCACCACTGCACCGTGTCTTGAGGTTCGTTGAAAGCATTTGATGTCTGCCAGTGCTACTACATTCTGCGTGATTTTCAAGTCCCTTGAATGGATTACTCTTACGTCCATATAAGATACCACTAGGCTCGGGAGTATGTTGTATGGAGAGAGCGTCCAATAAATTGCCAGACCGCAAAATGTCAGTCAAAGGCCGAGCTACCACATCTCCCGTGAACGTCGCAGTTGCGTTAGGTGGCATGAAGGTCAGCGCCTCGTTCGTACGCCAAAGGGTGTCTGCCGTCACATTGGGGTAGAGGCTCTGCACTGCGGACGTAATCATGTTCACGACATTCTCGCTCACTCCACTGATATAAGCTACTTCCGTGCCAACAGTGACTCGCCTGACCCCAGGTCTCTCCTTCGCCATCGGCGACCGATGGGGTTTTCAGATGTCCGCTGTGAACAATAGGGTTCCTGGCAGATGGAGCCCAAGTCTTGGTTTCTGGTTGGCAAGTAACCAGTTGAGGAAGTGTCTCACTTTTATGCGGCTGGTTGATCGCGCATGCTTGTTTCTCCACCGAAACGTCGGGTTTTTCGGCGGACCTGATGAGCTCTTTGTACTTGCAATTGTAGTAATCCTTGACGGCTCGGTCCACTTTCCAGCCCATAGAGCGGAGCTCAATAACCTCAGCAAGTCTCAGCCGATCAAGAACGCTCAGTTGGTCGTCTCTCGAGACGTTGCGAAACACGGCAAAACACCCATCTAAACGAGGAATACGCCCACCTTGGGTAGTTTTATCCGTCTTGATTGCCTTGGGGACGTGCTTTCTCAGCTATCGAAGTGCGGCGGAAAGAGGCTTAGGTAATTAAAAAAGCCATACTGGTAGTCTCGTCCAACGTGGCAAGCGCGAAGGTCAAAATGATAATGATGATGATGAGGGGCAAGACATTTAGGTTTTCTTGTTATTTTGTTGTATAAGCAAAGAAATTTTTAATTTCTATATCAAGTAGCCCCTCACCTGACCAGTTGCTCGGCGTAAGTAAAATTACTTCGTCATCCACTGAGAAGACAAAGATAATAGACCAAGGTTTCTTGAAACAAGTAATTTCATGCGAACACGTACATCTTTTGATGTCATTTTAGTTTCAGTTTCGTTTTGTGCATTTTACCCGGAAGGAGGCGTTGCATATGGTTGACTTTTTCAATGAAGACCCGGCTGAGGAACTTTTCAAATTGCACCTTCGCATCGAGCGGCATTGCAAAAACAGCATAACAAGGAACGCGAGAGCTGGAAAAGAGTCACTAAATATTTGAAGTCTGCAGGAGGCTATTTCGTTCGTGTCGCGAACTCATCCATTCGTTTCAAAGAAGGTTGTGTCTTTCCAACACCAACAAAAGTTGTAAAGAAACAAGGGCCTTCTTCCTTCCGGCAACAAGTTGTTAGGATCTGGAACGCCTCAAAACTTGCCCAAGTCCCTTTGAAGAGCCAGTGTCAATGCGTGAACGCTTCGGTGAGCGGTTGCCCCTTCTGCGCAAGTGTGCTGTGCCGTGCCATCGTGAAGGGCCCGCTTCTACAATAGTGCAAACTCATCAGCCTTCTGGGCTGCCAGCTTTTCCTGCCTGGTTGTCGCCCCATCGCAGCCTTTTGCCGGGCCAGCTGTTAAGGCGCCAGTGCCACAATCTACTAGCATGCATTGAGCTCCAGCCGGTGAGTGTAGTCGTAGCCTGTGCCGACGCCGACTGCTGCCACGTAACTAACCGGGTGACCGCAGCGAGATCGGCGACCTCCCGCATGGTTCAAGGACGGTACATAGAAATAGTTTGTGTGTACATTATGTAAAGATGTTCTGATAGCTTTGTTCTTTTACCTATCACCACTAAAACCTAAAAATAGGAAAGAAAATATGTTGTGATGTCATTTAGTTTCAGTTTTGTTCTCTATTTCTTTTACCCGAGAGGGGGCGTTGTGTATGTATGCGTCTCTCTCTCTCTCTCTCTCTCTCTCTATATATATATATATATATATATATATATATATATATATGAGATCTAACAGACAGTAATGCCAAGGAATGTACAGGGGAAGTTATTAGAACCAATGGAATGTAAATAAGAACAAAGAAAAGTGGATGAAAAAATAACCAGCCGTTAGCATACATATATATATATATATATATATATATATATGTGTGTGTGTGTGTGTGTGTGTGTGTGTGTGTGTGTGTGTGTGTGTGTGTGTGTGTGTGTGTGTGTGTGTGTGTGTGTGTGTGTGTGTGTGGACGTACACGGACGGACATTTGGTTTCGTTCTCAGTGTTGACAGTGGTTCTTCCTCTTTTTTACTTTCTTTTTTTCTTTGTTTTCCTTTTTTCTTCGACTTTTTCTTCTCTTTTTTTTCTTTCTTTTTTTTTATTTTTCTCTCACTCTCGCAAGCATCTTTCAAGGCGAGAGGGATGCGGCAGCAACGAAGTTTGGAAGTTCATGTTAGTATAACTCATCCCCTGATAAAAGGAGGACCCCTCCCGAAACTGTTGGGAAATAAATAAATTTATCCTTGTTGACAACGCTCCCGTTGTGCCATATATCATATATATATATATATATATATATATATATATATATATATATATATATATATATATATATATATATATATATTCTAAAGGGGTACTGACACAAAATTTCGGGGCCGAGATAGCCAGCGGGGTTGATTCTCGTGAACATTCGTATATCATCTGCAAGCTATCAACAGCGAATATAGCTTGGAAGGTATTTTAAAATCGTTTTGAAGTTTTGCATGGGCGACGGACACCATAGCGCTATAGACACCATCACAGGAGACCCCGAGGTGACCCCCTACTTCCTCCACGTCACCACGTTACGGTCAACAAAACAAATTTTGATGACGTCATAGCCGCCATTTTTATTCGCGTTAGTTTTTGCAGTGTATGGCTGTATTCCAATACTCACCGCAGACGGCTAAATAGACAGTTAATGGACGGCGGCCATCTTAAGTCCCATTCCAATTCTCACGTAGCCGGCAAAATAGACAGCTTCGAGAAGACCGCATCGTAGACAAATACCATGGAGGGAAAAAAGGTAGGCTAGGCGCTGACGTCACTCGTTGTGAAGCCGCGATGAAGCCGGAAGTCGGCCATATTGACTGGGCAAATTCTCCTCTCTTGTTTACATCCGAATGTAAAGCAGAAGGCACGACTCTCTTTCCGGCTCGGGAAGCACGTGAGCTGCGCAGTGCGCGGGTCGTGACGATCCGAAAATAATGAAACGGGGCTCAACATTCTGGGCCAGCGCGACACCTTCGGCGAAATCATTTCGCCCCAGTATTAGAAGCGAATAACAGCTCACCGACAACGAAGCAAGTACAAGAGAACGCGCACTAGATGTACTGACAACGGTGAGTGTTTTCACGTCATTAATTCAGTAACTGTACAGACAACAGGATCGGTCGTACGCCTTCTACGGTTGTACTCCGCGACGCTGCCGACGCAGCGTCCGGCCACTGTGTCCGCATTCCGCGTGAAATTCACCGCCATGACTTTGAGCACGGTTCAAGTGACACTTGAACGTGGTTGCGGTTACGTTGATATTACATGCAATGCTTGGGGAGAGTATACGAAGTGGAAAAGAAAACGTGTTGTAATACGCACATGCAAGTTGTTACTGTACACACACTACATGAAACTACGTATGTGCACATGGTCCTCATTGCGTCTTGCTGGGCTCAACAGCGTCGTCCGTTGTCACAAGCAGGAGCACTGCCCAACCGTCACTGACCTGCAAGGCGTTCGTCGTCGTTCCGCTTCGTCATGGTGCCCAACGCGATTTCGCTGAACACTGCTTCATCCGCGTCATCTACCGCACGACGTATGGATATGCACTCGTTCTACGAACTGTTGAAGCCCCGTGATGGACAGAAGGATTTGTAAACGTTGCTAAGAGTACAGTAACTGCCAGGAGAACACTGCGTAACCAATAACGCGGCGCAGAGCACGGATATTGTCCGCCACGGCTCAGCACGAGACCTGGGGAGGCACACATGCCACCGCCAGCCGCGGCCGCTCACAGCTAGACCAGCTCCAATGCGCAACACGTAACCATAGCAACGCCGCCATTGTGCCCAGTTAATATGGCCGCCATGATGTCATTTTCTCAACACTTTTCACGCCGCGCGCCGGCTGGGAATGCCCTCTCCTACCTTTCCTTCCTCCGTGGCTCAGATAAATCAAATCTCACTGGAATGATCGTCTGCACACAAGCAGACGCTTTTCCAGCCACTCAATTTGAGTAACGTTTTTTGTGTGTTTTATTTCAACACGAAATAAGCCAGAAAATACAACTGTTGCGTTTGTTTATTTTAGCTTTTTCTTCTAGACGCGAAGTGGCGCATCGTCGCGTTAAAGAGTGTTCCGATTCTCGGACAGCGTTGGCTAGGTGCTGTGTTCTAAGCAGTCTACGTAGACTGTCTACATGCTGTCTGAGAATAGGAACACAGCCTATATTTCTCGGCGGCTGGTTGCGAATGCGTGGCCGTGGAGCACGCTTAGAAAGTTATGTGTTTGGCGACATTCCAGTCCCGTCTCCTAATCGAAAATAATTCTTTATGCGAACCGTGCGGAAGTGCGTCACAGTTTTGTGTGCTGACGTGTTCAAGAGCTGCACACGCTAGATGACGACAGTTGCACTCAGTTTTTGGAACTCTCTCGAACCGAAACTGAAACTGGTTCATAATGAAGGGCCTGTAATTAACGCTGGTACTAGTGCCTTGTTGGCAAACTTGCCTTAGGCATGCTTGATGTCTGGAAAGCAATCGCGTTAATACGACTAATAAAGAGTTTTAAAACAGCGAAAGAACAACCACTCAACGCACAATGTAAATATCGTAACGAGTTGGCCGTCGAATGCTCCAACTTATTACAAAAGCTTGTTCATGTTCCCCTATTAACTGGGGCGCATACCCACTTAAGCCATAATTCCCCATCGTCGTCAGCCGTTGTATGAACAATTGGCACGAAATTCCTTGCAAGTGTTTAGCGGATACCACGTTTCTCAGAAGAATGAAAAGGCATGGCATAGTTAATGCTGGCTGCTGCCCAAAGGTTTATTATTATTGCCCTATAGTGGGTATCAAGCAAGTGTGCTTGCAGTAGTTACCCAATCAGTGTTTTGAAAAGGCTCTGAAAGGCCGCTCTTCTAGCTTTCGCTGAGACTGTGCTGCGCCTTATGCATAGGCTTGGTGTTTTTGTTGTTGATGTGAAAGCTTGTGCAAAAGCGTTTACTGACCAACAGCGCCAAAATTTCCGTGCATTCTCAGCAGCATTTGCATGTTGATTTTTGAAAGCTTGAAATGAAAACAAAGCGGGCTTCAATTGCCTCCTGGAAAATGACCACCAGAAAGGACGGCCAACAGTCCGTTGTCCATGGGCGAGAACCTAAGCCAAGCTTTTGATAAAAATCTCGGGCTGGAGCTAGGTGGGTCTCGGCCCGTCCAGCGAAGTCCCGAGCTCTCTATTATAAAGTCTAAATAACGGGAAGTTGCCATGAAAACGATTTTGGTGGGCCCTCAATAGAGGGCTCCAGTGGCCACAGCAGTTAGCGGGGCTTTGTCTCGCAAGCCCTGTTGGCTATTTGGGTCATCACCGAAGAGTGTGGTCTCCCAGAGCTCCCTTTGCCGCGTAATTATTTGACAATAATTAATGCAGCTTGGTCTGTTCTTTCATTGCCAAATCACATGAAAGAAGGCGGAAGCACCATTACCAGCAAGATGGCGCAACAAGTGCGCGTTGCCACATCATCAGGACGTGGCGGTGCGTGCTCTCATCCTCCACGCGTACTTTTCCCCGCGGAGAGGAGTGGGTGGACGCTAACTAGCGTGCCCTCATCTCGCGGTGGAGAAGATTGTACCTCCTGGCTGGCTTTGGGCTTTCATCGGAGTGATTCTGTTGTAGCTACCGGGTGCACAAAAGTCACTGCAATCGTCGCACAGTCTCCGTTTGCGAAAAAAGCATGCTTTTCAGACACAGCGAAGTAACAACTGAGATTCTTATTCGCGTTCATCGGTACTTGTGAGTACGTTTCGTGCGTAATTAGTACGTGAGAAACGCGAGGCACGTTTCGATCTGCTTGGCATTCTGCGTGCGACCTTCCAATTAGTTGCTATCGCGTTCATTGCTACGCCTTTGCGGCAAAGCTGTGACTTTCCATCTCTTTTGTGTGACATCTGGGATATTTTACTCCCCTCAGCCCTCCCTCTCGCTCAAGATAGCCAGCCGGTCTGAGAACCGGCCAACTTCCTTGTTTTTCATTTACTCTTCCTCCTCTCGAAAAACATAGATATTTTGCAACTTCCAATAGTTCATTCTCGAATCGAATAACCGTAGAATAATTAAGATTATTTGCTAATTATTTCAATATTGTCATGCTCGTACGCGCATTTCTGTGGAAAGGTTATGCTCATTCTCTCTACGCAAATGCCATGGAGGAGTGATATCAGTTCACAACTGGCTCTACGTATACGGTCGGTGTGCAGCCACTTGAAATCCTTATTATTCACCACACTCTAGTGGTGTTCTGTGGATGGATAGATACATAAATAAAGGTCCAGCAAGGAAAAGTTACTCAACGGTTTGCACTAGCGCATTTGTGTGATCTTCACTGTTTTTTTTTTTTTTGTCTTACTGAAATTGCATCACTAAGTTCATTCTCACGGAGGTAATAATGATTGTGGTGGTGGTGATGATGATGGGAAGGATGATAATAAGAACAACAACAAAATGATTTGTAAGTTCGCGTCTCTAATTTTTATACGATTTTTTATTCCTATTGGCACTGCATATATGAACATCAGCAACCGTCACAATAACGCCAATGTGGTGTTCGATTTTTTGCGTGTGCTATAGGCCCGAAATTATTCTCTTCGCATTTTCTTTTTCTTTTCTCTAGTTCCGTCAGGGTGGTCTAGTGGCTAAGGTACTCGGCTGCTGACCCGCAGGTCGCGGGTTCGTATCCCGGCTGCGGTAGCTGCATTTCCGATGGAGGCGGAAATGTTGTAGGCCTGTGTGCTCAGATCTGGGTGCACGTTAAAGAACCCCAGCTGGTCGAAATTTCCGGAGCCCTCCACTACGGCGTCTCTCATAATCATATGGTGGTTTGGGACGTTAAATCCCACATATCTATCAAATTTTCTTTTCTCTACAGCTGTTATCTCGCATTGTGCAGTATTTCCCTGCGCACTTTTCTTTCCCCTTACATCACAAAAGCGGTGCGGTTGACGCACATTTGTCGGGAAGCTCTTCTTCCTGCTTGCACCGACTTCCTGCATCGCCGGTTAAGCTTCCGTATTGACGATAGAATGGAGCTCACCTTGTTCTGGAAGCATGCGTGTCTGTCCGATGCCTGAGGCGTGGAGCAATTATGCAACTGTCTGAATAGCTTTTCTAACGTTCGCTCGAAAATGATCAGCGATATGATCAACGTTGAAAATAAAACTTCGAAGGCTTCCTTCCATCCATGCCATATTATTAAAAACCTTGTGGGACTTTAAAGGGTTACTAACAAAAAATTCTGGCGTCGCTTTTTTCTGCTACAGTGTGTTTCAGGGAACCTGTTAGTTATATATATGCCGTATTTATAGGCACTAAAGAACCGGGTTTCAGGCGCAAAAAACTGGCCGGCAAAACGCTGTTTTAGGCCCCTAAAATCGTAAATATAGGCACAATAAACTTTAACTAAACGCAAATTTTGAAGAAAAACGTGTGTGATCAGTGTCTATGACAGAAAAGCAAACAAAAATGTTTAGTTTATGATAGTACAGAGGCGCCAATGAGTGTCGTGCATTTTTTTTTTCCTGCAGTGTTTGCAGAGTACGGTCTCTCATTTTCTAGGCCAGCATGGTGAGTTAACTGTTCGCCGTCGAATAAACGGGCTCTTGAGTGTCTTTCTTTTCGACATAGCTGAGAAGGGTTACACGGAAGCCAATAGCGAGAGCTCTAATAGACCAGAAAAGTCTTTTTGCCGTGTTATAGCTTCGTCTATCAGCTACAGCATATGACAGCACTTACAATGTAATCAAAAAACACGCACAGAAAGTGACGACGGAAGCGCTAACCGCACAGGGTCAATTTCTTTTGCATCCGTGAACACCTTAAAGGGCATTTAACCAGGTTCGATAATTGCGAGCAGGCTAGAAGAATTCTCAAGGTCTCATCTGCCAAGATTTGCGATGCTACGAGCCCTGAAAAGAGGTGAAACGTCAGACTAAACACCGCTTGACCTTCCGCTCACTGGCGCGCACACCATGCAATGCAGTGCATGACCTGCGTACGTCAACATAGTACGCGAAGCTGTGAGAAATATTCAAGGCGACGAGTGCAATTTGTGCAATCTGTGGGGTGAATATAAGTACGAAGGTTGACAAAAATATTAAAACATAAAAATGAAATCTATGCGCGTTATTTTTTTTTAACTTAATAAAGAGCGAGATGCGGGACTAAGCTCCTTCCATTTCGTTCGCATTGGTGTTCTCGCCGTTCTCGCATTGTGCTGGGGTGCCAGCATTTCGCAACGTTTGTCGCGTTTTGGTGCATCGTCCCTCAGAGCAGGTCCAGTGGTGCGACATGTATTGTGGTTTAGCATACGTGATCCACGCCAGCCTCTCTAAACGTGCTCGCACAGAGGGGTTCATCCCACAAGAAACAGGCAGTACAATACTGAAAATGTCGGAACGACACAAAAGCGCACGCGTGCACGACCCAGCATGGGCATGTCAGGCGAGTGTGACCTTCCGGGTGCATGACATGTTGATACGTTTGCGTTGTGTGATCTAACGGCTCTGAGTTGCTTCGATACTGAAGCGGGCAGGGGGAATTTCGCTTGGGAAGTCTACACCGGGCAAGTGTGGTAAAGGTTTGAAGCTCACCTCCTCGTATCATGCTTTCGCGGCTTGTACTTAATGAATTAAAAATTTTAGTACTATATACCTGTTCATTGGGCGCTCAACAACTTTCACTCTCTAAGTGAAGTTTCTCATGTGACCTGTGAAGCGCCGTTTAAGAAATACGTGACAAACGAAACAAAAACATCGAGGATACTCCTTCTTCTTTATCTACACTCTACTTTCTCCTGATACACTTCATGGTTTCCCATTCGTTCTTCATCATTCTGCGGCTGCATAGAAGCACCTCTCCCTACGCATGCGAGCAGACGCCGGGGAAATGTCGAGCAGACACGATGCAGATAAATACATGTGTAGAGGGTAATTGGCCTTCCTATTGGCTAAGAGGCCTTGTAGCCTTGGCTGTGCTGAAAGGAACGTATGAGATCGAGTATAGGTTGCACCCCATAGAGTTCCAAAAGCTTAATTTTGTCCGGTAACATGAATACCGCTCTCCAACTCTACTCAAAAGCAAAATTCGAGGTTAACTAGCGTTCATATAGGCACCAATTTTGAAATTGGCATTTGGAGGTACTTATAAAAATTTAGACACAAGCGTTTATATCAAAGTGACAGGATAGAAACGCAAGAAACAAAATAGGCGTTGGCTTATAATCCGGTCTTAGTCATGACATGGTACATTGTTTGCTTCAGTTCGCAACAGATAATTACAGGCTCTTCATTACCAAACAGTCTCAGTTTCGGTCTGAGAGAGCTCCGAAAACGACATGCTGCCGGGTGCAACCATCAACATCTAGGTCGTGCAACGTTCGACACGTCAGCACACAAAACTGCGACGCACTTTGGCGTCGTCTGCATCAAGCAGTCTGTTTGAACAGAAAACGAGACAACAGCGTCACCAAACAGAAAACGTTTAACGCGTGCGCAACGGCCACGAACTCGCTAGCAGAGTCTGCTGGAGGCGGGAGCAAACGTGGCAAAAAGAAAAATGGTGGCCTTGACGTCATCATAACTTCTATTGTCTGCAGCTTTCAGGTAAGGGAAGTCGTGGGATTAGCATGGGTCACCACGTAGAGTTTCCTAAACTACGTTGGGCGAGCTCTGGCCCAGTGATAGTTCAGCCACCATGGGAATTTATAGGTAGTACACGGAAGTACACAGATTTACCTAGCCTTCGTGCTTGTGGGCTTCGAACTCGCTGGTCGCTTTGTTTATTGTTGTTTTGTTTTTGTTTTTCGAATAAAAGAAGGTATCATTGTCAATTTCGCGAGCCGTTTCGTATAGGTGAGCCTGAAAAGCTCAAAGTGGTTTCAGGCCACATCATTCCCATGCCGGCTGAAGCACCATGCATTGCAGTTGTCATATACTGATATATATATATATATATATATATATATATATATATATATATATATATATATATATATATATATATATATATATATATATATATATATATATATGGAAGTGGCACCGTCCTGTACGTGTACTGTATGGTTCCCCGAGGCACTATGAGGACGCAACCTGTATGTCTCCCAACTGTCACCATTTGGTCACCACTTTTATGTCGCCTCGAAGTGTCCGTCCTGTGTGTGTCTTATATGTAGCCACCTTTTATGCAGACCAGAAATAGGACCATTCCACTGTCTGCTTGGTGCAGCATAATACGGCTGCTGTAATTGGGATGTACATGAAAATGCATACAAAACTCTGCAAAATTATTGATTTATTATGATTTTTACTAAAGTTTAGAGCACTTTACAGGCAATATTCAAACAGGTAATTTAGATCTGTCGGTGGCTGAAGAAATATATTGTTAAGAGATAAGCATTAACACCATGAAGCTTGAACACATCATTAACATTTTAAAAGTCAGCATCTTCCTATGAATGAAGACTACATTAATTTCTTAAAAACACACTCATCACGACAGTAATTTTTTACCACAAGGCAATTTCCAAGGCATTCGAAACACTATGGCCTATGTAGATAAGCTTTGCGAATTCAAATTAGTCATATGATGTACGATATGCAAAGTGCATCACAGTGACCTGTGGGGTTTTATAGGTTAATAACAAATGTACGCAGCCTTAAAAGGGTATAAAAAAAGAACAATCATAACTTCACAACCGTACTCAGAATACACGCAAGAATAATTAAATGTTGCAAAAAATTTGAAATGTGGTAAACGACATCAGGACACACTACCCAGAGCTGCTAAAAAATGCATGCATGCTAAAATAAATATTGCAGTAAATTAGAAATGTGACAGAAACAACATCAGTGAACTAGCAGAGATGCCTGATTGGCACCAAGCTGCCATACATAGCATGCATCATTGGAAGCAAGACCATAGCCCACAAGTATAGTATACACTCCACGTAACCCTTGACCGCTGAACTGAAGGCCACGGAATCAAACTATGGCTGTGCTGGCCGCATTTTTTTTTTTTTTCAATGAAGGATTGCTGAGACCCATCTGTTTAAGGTGGGTGTATATTAAAGGACCGCGGGTGGTCAAAATATCTGAAGCTCTTCACTGAGGCGTCCCTGATAATCATATCGTGATTTTAACACGTTAAAATGAGCAAATGTTATTCGCATTACACGTCACACAAAATAAAGCAAGGAGATATCATTATGTAGTTAAAAAAATGTCACCATTCACTCCGCAGTTCATGAACTCAAGTCACAATATTCCAGAATGCCTTCTATCAGTTATCATTGACAATGTTAAACATGTACACTGAAATGTCACACATGGTTAGGCATTGGCAAAGCTAGGTATGGGCAAGTATGCCAGTAGGAAATCACTTGATTGTACTTATGAAGGAGGTGAACTTCCAGAAGAAAATGAGATATCTAAGGTTACGAAACGTAATAAAATAAAATATACTGTGAATATTGCAATAGAAATAATATCATTAACGTGCTACTGTTTTATCATAACAGAAAAAAGTTTTTAATAGATAATTGCACATAGGACATCAAAACATAGCATGCGAGTCTGGATAGCAACTCACTCGGTATATTTTGAAAAACAAAACAAATATGCAATAAGAGGCTATCAGGCAGCACTGACACATTGAGAGATGTGCTTTGTATTTGCATTAAAACTCAGCCCTAAGAACAAAGAAAACACCTTTGCAGATAAGTTGTGTGTTCAGGGAGACACAGAGTAAGAAAATAATGCTGTCAGCTGCCCAATCAACTAACAATATTGAAAATTGAAATTTTAGTAACTGCAATCAGCGAGCATGTCTGCATTGAAAAGTTGGAGGCAGTCGTGTTTCTATGCAGTCACACTAGGAAAAACTCTTTGAATATGTTTATGCTCCTAGATATCTCGCAGCGAGGTTTAATTGTGGTTTTCATGATTACGTATGCAAGATAGTGAGGATCAGCGAAATATTACTCCCTGGTGGGACGAACAGTCAGTTCTTACTATCGTCAGTCAATTGTGAAAGGGTAACCATTATAAGTGTGCCCATGATTTTGACCCTTGGTCAGAGATTGAATGCATAATGATTAAATGCATATTTATGATAAAAAGTGGCGCTCAGGCATGGGCGCGGGTTAGTCGAACGAAGGGAAAGAAGAAGTGGGAGAAAAAGAACATATATATATATCGCTTTGTATGCATCGAACAATTTCAATGACAATAGCAGAGAAGGCAAGGCAAATGCGGTGTAACTATAACATGACGTCTTTATCGAATAATTTGGCGTTCATAGGCAGTTTGGTCGTTAAAGAACAACTACGTTACTAAATATCCATGGTCTCCGCATACTTTAACGGCAGACGTTTGCGCAGTACCGGGTCTATTTCGTGAGTCTTCGGTCAGCAGTCTACTGACGCCGGTTGTTTACTACCCGTCGCTAGCCGCGAATACGGGCTGTCGAGGACAGGAATGCAGCTATAGGCGCACTGCTTGCGCCGTCGGAATGTGGTGGTGTATCATTCGTGCTTACGCAAGCGTGACCGCGTGCGTCGGAGTATACGAAAAGTGGCGACGATGCATTTCCGACGCTTCCGCTGCGCACGTCGCCTTCCGCGTCCGTTTCGCGCTGCATGCTCGAAGACCGCGGACGTATCGCCTTCTCGGCGGTTGCTCCATTACGGGGATTGTCCTGTGGTAAGCGTTTCTACCACCGCAGATATCTCCCCGAGGTGCGAAGGGTGCGCCGACATCCGATGGTCGCCACTACTGAACGCGTACACACGTGCGCCGTTTTTCCCGTTCCAGTACTGGGCGGCGTTGGCCGGAACGCGGCCTCCGGACAACGCGTGGAGCTGTCCAAGTCTACGCCGCCCAGTTCCTTGAGCGGGTGCGCAATCTGATCGGACCCTCGCCGCGGCCAATTTCCAGGCTCACAGAGGACGCTGTCACGCATGAAAGGACGCGCTCGCGCTGCACGAACCACCAGTCGTCGCCATCGGTACCCTGCTGCCGGCATGCGCAGATCAGGTCACCGTAATTACGCCCAGTTGTTCAGGTCACCGATAAAAAAAGCCGGCGTAGCGTAAAAGCATTACGAAAAGGCGATGGAAGAAGCGTCACGGCTTACGACAGTAATGCATTCGCAACACGAGTGGCGAAAACGCCTGCGCGCTGCGTCGTGAAGCGAGGCCTTCCCTAAATAGCTCGCGTGACGTCGACACGCCACTGTGTACGCCGAAAACCTTCTCGTGCTGACGTACGGAGCTCTGAAACGTGTTGCGATTGGCGGTGCTAATTGGCTTCTTTGCGTAATTGCCTCTTCTAAGGAAACTGACCGCCTACAGCTGGGAAAAAGTGAGAACGATGGTCTCCAGAATGCATCTTTAAATTCGAAACGTGGACTTGGAAAGACGTATTTTTTCACACCACCGTCGTCGTCAATAACATGTTTGGGTTGCGCCAACATGACTTAGCCTCACGGTTAGCGAATACGCTTACAATGTGCACATGATGGGCCTTCCGCGGGCTACTCCAGAATGAATAAAGCTATTAACGCAGCTCCCTGTTGTCCGCCCCTTTGCAGAACAGCGTGGTACAGTGCGGACGCGAGACCTGCCCCCTGCCGAGAGGCTGCTACTTCCTGCAGGAGTCCAAGGGAAACAAGTGCTGCGACGTCTGCAAAGGTAACGCGCTACCGCGGCACGCGCACATTCTATACGGCGTTGGAGGCGATGAACGGCGCCACGCTGCGCATATATAGCCTTGCTTATTCGCTACTCAGCTCGAACTGCAATGAGCCGGATGGCTGAGCGCGTGCACGTTGTAGAGCTGTACAACTGCAGAGGCAACCGTTTAGCTCGGTGTACAGAGATCTGCCAATCTGGGCATACTCTCCATTGCGGATGCCCCGCCGCGATGGTTTAGTGGCTAAGGTACTCGGCTGCTGACCTGGAGGTCATGGGATCAAATCCCGGCTGCGGCGGCTGCATTTCAGATGGAGGCGGAAATGTTGTTGGCCTGTGTGCTCAGATTTGGATGCATGTTAAAGAGCCCCAGGTGGTCGAAATTTCCGGAGCCCTCCACTACGGCGTATCTCATAATCATATGGTGGTTTTGGGACGGTAAACCCCACATAACAATCGAATCATCTCCATTGCGGGTCCACTCATTACATAAAAGTGCGTGCAGTGCCACGACATTTGATAATAAGTCGTTACGAAACACTTCGGCCCGATGAAAAACAATCGTGCACTGCAGTACTGAGACAATGCTATGACGACAGCTCCTTTGAGGCGACAGTTATACGTTCTGCGCAACGCAGTTTATATAAATGAATACACAACAGTTATTGGTATTTCTGTATAGCATACGCGTGTTGTCAGTGACCTGGAAAATATAACTATTAGACCTTCCAGTGATCTGTCCACTCGACTTCGTTTACAGGCTGCTTCTACAAGGGTCGCCTCTACGCCAGCTCGGAGGAATGGACTGATCCCCGTGATCCGTGCCGTCGATTTTTCTGTCAGGTGAGGCTCCATCCTCGCACACCACCCACATTCGAACCCTTAGTAGGAGAGAGGTGAGAGCTAACTAAAGGCTGCCCATGGTCGCTATATCAATATGCGAAAAAAAAACATGTCTGCCGTCATTCAGTATAACTACCGCAAGGTATGTGCATTGCAGTATTAAATAGTGGCGTGTTATTCATATATCTTCTCTAGTGTCATGTTTCGCTGGTGTAAACAAAAACAAAAAAACTATATGGTACATTTCAGCATCCTGAAGTCTTAGCCGTTAAGAGAAAAGAGTAATGCGAATGTTAAGAACTTTCAACAGAACAAAACCGTCCGTATATATGCAACAACAAGAGTGCACAGCAATGCCGCATTGATCTTTTATTTTTATTTCGTGCCCGCGCACACGGAGAAAAAAAGGGGAATAAGAGATCATCTACATTATCACATTAGGCTACTCTTCGCTCGCAAGGTTGGTGAAAGGATGGACAGTACATCGACATGGTATATCAAGTGACTCTTCGTTAAGCCTCAAAAAGCTTTTTTCTCTGGAGATAGGACCCATTGCCTCCGAAAAGCATTACTTGCAGCTGCCCAAGAGGAATTAGGTTTCCAATTTCGCGTTCTGATTTGTCGTTTGTAATGGCGGATTGCTTGGCCATTAGTTCGAATGTAAACCGCATGACTGAGGTTCGTACTGCTATCTTTTCCGGCTGGTCCACATGCATAAAGGCGAAAATGGTGTGCTTTGCACATCCTTAGATCCTCTATAGCATCTTTCTGATTAAGTAAACGACTGTGAAATAAAAATAATGACGCATATCTGCGAAAACAGATTAGTAATTTTCTGGAAGGCTAATGATATGTACAAAGTTCAAAACGAGCCTACTTGCAAAGCACAGCAGGGATGGGTAGCGAACAGATTATATCACAAATCGTAATGGAAAGCAAATGATTTCATTAAGGCACAATTTTCGGAGACATAAAAGAAAACAATCCACCATATACCACAACACCACTTCAATCTTTCCGCAATAGCGTCTGCACATGGCATTCCATGGACGCGTATGGTGACACTGTTTAAATACAGTGGGCGATAGCACCAAGGTATTCGTTCGACTGTTGCACTGTCGGCGGCTTTCACTGATGTTCCTATAGCGCCACAGTGCACATACGTTGGGCAGGTTACCCTATTTACGAAAATGGTCAACCAGTAATTAAGAAGTCCTTAAGGAACAAGACCTTCGTGAATTCAACACATTCTCCGTCTCCCCCTCTCTCTCCCTTTTCTCATCTTCTTCAGCGTTTTCTTTAGGTCACGTTGCAGGTTACAAGTAGTTTGACAGGACCCGAAACATGAAACCCTTTACTGTCCCCAGTATTTTAACAGCTTTTCTTTGGTGAGAAGTACCGACATCGTACAAACTGTGACCATCTCAGGGTGCTTGAAGCAGCACTACCGGCACAATCGAGAGAGATAAAGAGTGCAAGCTAACACTTCAATGACAACGCCGACTCTGCCTGTATACCACACCTGTCACGGGCTTCCCTGCCCTGCGCGTCGAGATTGTAGGGTCCTTCAAAGTGCTGCGTCATGGAAAGTGCCGTACCTGCGAAGAAAAAGAAAAATCGCGCTGCCGCGATAAGCGGACCAGGAATGACGGCCGGCGAAAAAAAGGTACAAGCAGCGACAACAGTCGTTCGTCGACTTTCTCTTTTTTAGGAGAGGCAAAGTGCCGGGCCGGCGAAGCGCGGATTTCGGGCGAGGAGGAGGCCACCTTTCCGTCGGCCACCGCGAAGACGAGAAAGTCCATCTCCCCTGCTGCCGATGTGTAGCGGCCACTACAAAAAGCCCGCCCGGCCGGGACCCCAGACGGGTGTGTCGAAAACATTCCCCGCACTCACGGAATGCTTAAAGGAAGAGACAGTATCGTATGGGGTGTCTCGTTAGCATGCGTGCCGTGTCGGCCAAACTGGATGAAGCCGCGTGGCGATGGTCCACTTGGCGGGGAAACCGCGAGGTCGCCGCAAGACGATCAAGGGAAGGGGGGGTGAGCGTCGCGCGCGCTTGCGACCGATATCGCGTCGTATCGCAGTTTCATTGCCCTAATTGCCGCATTATATGGGCTTTTTAAGCCGGTGATCTCGAACAAAAATATATATTTATATACACGTGCAAGAGGTGTTTTTCGGAGCGTGTGCGAGAACCGAGGACCGCGCGAGATTGCTATCGCTGTGCGGCGAAAGAAGGGAGGAACGGAATGCCCTCGCGTGTTTCGGATACAGCGCACACGGCAGCAGCGAAAGAAGGCGGTGGAGGGTAAAGCACTCGTCGTCCGAGAGGCATTCTCCGCTCTTTTGAGGGAATCTCCCCACCTCCGCCAACACGGCGCGGGGTTCTCCAGGGTGGTGCGAAACTGAGTTCGAGGGCTTGCGATCACTTCGTATTACCGTTGAATTCTTGTGACCGATTCCTCGTAAGCTGCAAGACATCAACTCGGTAATGTAAGAGAAGGGCGTGTTAGCGCTTGTTTGGAGGAAATGAGAAGCGAAGTATTGGACGTCATGTATGCTAGACGCATTTCCTCAGGGATGCTTTTTTTTTTGTTCCCAGAGCTCCCAAGCCCACCCACAGCTTCACCTCTAAAACTTCAGAATGCTGGTAACGCGACCGAAGTCATGCGTCGCTGAAGTTATCGTCCACAAGAGTTCAATTGAGATTTACTGGAGCTTGCGAATCGTGCTGAATATTTCAAGTGAGGCCTCTCTCTCTCTGTAGCAATGAGCGAAGAGAGCAACATGAGGCACCCGGATGTGCACGAGTGTGCGTTCGCTTTGTAAGCGACGTGGTGCCGCACACACAGAGGATAGGTACCCGTGTCACCCGAAGGCGAACTGACCGCTTGTTGCGTGAAGGCAGCTCCCGAGAAGCCGCAGGTCTCGCGCGGCATCAGCGGTTCCGCACACTACACAGATCGGCCGAGCAACCCCAAGCGGCCGCCCAAGCGAGATTCTATTGCCTTGAGAGCTCCAAACTGGTTTTTATTACCGCCGGTCCACACGTCCAATTCCGGTTGTCCGTGTCAAGACGATCGTGACGTTGACGGAGGCTTTCCTGTTTGCTCAGCGCTAAGCCATGGAGGTCCTTTGATTATAAACACCGCTGCCGGCCGCCCATCAACGCAGAGTAGGCGTACACATGCCGTTTTCACTCGCTGAGCGGTGTGCAAGACGGTCGTGCCATTCACAACTGATGCGATTAAATTAGCGCTGTAGCTTAAGCGCATTATCTCATTGTAACAGACCACAATGTATACTGGCTGTACGCTTGAGATCTGACAAGTTGCGAGGCAAGTGTTGGAGTGTGTTTCAAATATATGAAGCGAATCCGCTCAAAGGCTGAGTCGTGCAAATGATTGTTGGTATAGGGCTAAGGGTGCATCGGGGATGCAGTTAGCCTTGGGGGCAGCTTTCACTAGACACTGCAGCTTTCACATCTGTAGTGTTCTTGTTCTTCAGGCCCGATTTTCTTCATAGCAACATTGTCTTTTGCGGAATGTTCAGGAGAAGAAAGTTGGATCTTGAAGAAAGAGTGCCTTGCTACAGCTCACTAGCTCCGTGCTATGCTTTGGATAACTGAAATTCGCTAGAATCTACGACCTCGTGGCTGCTCTTTGACGCTTCATTGAGCTTTCGGCCACATAATTGTTCTGAGTGTGAAGTAACTTCAGCGTGTCGCGCACTGAAGTTCGGCTGGGTGGGCAGTGTTCTACGAAGGAAACCTTGGTTGACGCGAGGACATACTATAAAAGATCATCTGCCATCGTCCGCCTTTATTTTGGCAATAAACGACAAAAATCGCGTGGCACTAGGAATGATGTACGGGAGGGCGTTTGATGAAGAAAAACAAATGCTGACAACGTAGGCTCTGCAAGACCGGAGCTCTGGGCCACAAGAGCACTGCACCACTCTTCGAAGACGACTAAGCTCTGTGATATTGCGTATTGCATGGGGAATGTGGTAGTGTGTGTGTGTGTGTGTGTGTGTGTGTGTGTGTGTGTGTGTGTGTGTGTGTGTGTGTGTGTGTGTGTGTGTGTGTGTGTGTGTGTGTGTGTGTGTGTGTGTGTGTGTGTGTGTGTGTGTGTGTGTGTGTGTGTGTGTGTGTGTGTGTGTGTGTGTGTGTGTTTTCTAAGGTGGCACTCGTTTTTGCATCTATTTTTTATATTTTTGTTCTCCTTTTTCTTCTTGATGCACTCTTTCGCCTCCGCCATCGGTGAATAGCAGCCAGGTACAAGCAAGCTAAACTCCCTCGTTCTTCCTTCTGTTGCTTTTTCATTCACTATACACCCGTTGACGAGCCAAGCGATATGTATAAAATTTACGATAGGCCTTCTCTAATCGGGTTGTATCGTTTCGATGCGATCTCAAATCGTAGCCTACTTTGCATTAGCCGCTTATTCCACCAGTAAACTTGGCATCCAGAGCCCCGTTAGGCAGGCACTTGTCCATTAGCGTACGCAGAGACTGTGGCTGCCTTGTCGTACGGCAGACTGGCCGTGAGTCAGTATACGCCAGACTACGAGCAGAGTTTCAGCCTTGACTTTGCGCGAGACTGTCTGCAGCCCGAGAGTGCCACAGGAGTCACTCCTGTCGTGCTGCCTTGCTCTTGCCTTGTCCATCTGTTCCGGCCGACTCTTTGTTTGGTTTGAGGGTCGAGTTTCTTTAAAACAAGTTTCCAGACGTGATGAGCCGTAGCCTAGGAATGCGGCTGAGAGAGACCCAGGGACTTCGCCTATCTCTGAAAAATAAACATTCGGACGTCGTCGTCAAGCTTGAGGGAGGAAAAAAAAGAGCTGCTGTGCGTTAGTGGTGATTCCTTTGAATAGGGGGCTTCGCGTCGGTCTCTGTGTTCGCTGTGCGGACCGTGACAAATGGTGCGACGTATCTGCCTCCAGATTGTTGCCTGAGAGCCCTAAAGCTGTTGTGTTCCGAGTCCCCACATGTCCCGGTGCTGGCCCAGCGGGAGCGGCCCGGTACGAGCACTTCCCCGATCAGATAAGGGTCCTCCCTTCCCCGCTTCCAATGACTCTGCGTGGGGATGCAAATCGACATAAAGCGTAATTGGATTTATACCATTAGAGGAGCCGTTAAGATGGGTCACCCACAAATGACCGGTCGTCAGCCATCTCATGTACAAGAACTCTTGGTCCATGCATGTTACCTCTCCACGTTGGCATGCGCAAGAGCGCCTGACGTGGTTCCAGGTCCCTACTACTAAGTGGTTCTAAGAGAGGAACGAAGAGAAAAGTGAGCCCCAGAACTATCTGCTTCAGCGAGCGACAACACAACAGTAGCTCACAAGGGATGGGGATGAGGAGGGATTAAAAGGACAGGAATAAAGGTGTAGAGAGAGAGAAAGATGCGTGAGGTGGTAAGTCAGAGAGCGACGACATATCGAGGGGATAGAAGAGATAGGAAAGATGGAAACACGGTCACAGGAGTCCGAGGAAGGGGGACCACTTGCGAGAGCTCTTGTCGGCGACAGGAGGTGGCATAGAGCAAGTCCAGTCGGTCATAGCTATTGTTACGAGCCGCGTCGGTGGCCGCAGCGGACCCAGTAGGTAGCATGGAGCTGGGTGGTGGTCGTCATTCCGCAGGCCACGGGGACGTTCAGAACTCTCAAGAGCTGAGGCAGAGGGACAGGCGTAAAGGAAAACTTGACAAGACGTTTATTTGCAACATGTTGGACAGTAACGTCCGAACGACGACTCTTCTCGCGACACTCTCCTGTTTTCTTCTCACGGGCTGCTCCCGCTGCCTCGCCGTGCAGTACCGAAGATATAGGTGGAATGTCTCTTCGGGGAACCAACCACTCATGGAGAGCACAACACAAGTATCCCTTCACACACGTGGCAGATGCACGTGGCACACTCGCGGGGACTCGGAAGCGACCACGCAGGAGAAATTCACGGCAGTCGCTCCTGTAGCACACAACCGGCCTTCCGCACATTCCAGAGGGGCCCGCCCGTAGCCACTGCCCCGCAGGCAAAGCGCACAGCCGAGACAAACAGAGCCGGTGCAGGTGACAACCCGCAGCCCACAAAAGAATGTCCGAGATGACGGGAAGGCACGCTTGGGGGCATCCGGCCCAAGGACTTCGTTACTGCTTTGTAACACTATACACTGTCGTCGGAGGTCGACGTCAGGAGAAGACGTAGGGCGAGCCCAGTCGTCCAGAGCTACGGTGACGTCGGAGATTGCGAGGGCACAACCGGTCGGCACGGAATCTAAAGAGCGAGTCCCCAGCAAACACGCTGCCACTTGATGTAGCTTTTGTCTCACAGTTCGGTTACTTCACTAGCATGCCACGTTCATTCCATCTCGAGAGCTCTCCGCCTTTTTAGTGATAATCTGCGGTCACGGGATCTGCTACGCTTCACTGACATCTTGGAATCACCGATTTCATTCCTTATTGTCAATGTGACAAAGCTTCGACAATGGTTTTCCATTCTTTGCGCTGTGTTGGAAGAGGGAGGTAAAAGGTAAATTTCATAGAAACCTTGAACCTGGTCCTATACCCTGATGTTTGTACGCTGAGTCATCGCGCAAAGATGTGCGCAGTGGCGTGCCATACCCATCCGCAAAAGCGCTGTTTATTACCCTAAAACATGTCAACTAATTCGATCCGGGCTCGCTTTGGCAGACTCTGGTCTTTCAAAATTAATGCGCCACCCACACTAATGTTGCGTTGCGTGTCATACGCGCGGACCACACAAAGCCAGACTTTCGACTTTCGATAGCGCACAGAAAAGGGAGCGGGGCGTTGATGCTCGCAGTGCGTATATAGAGTATAGAATGGCACATGCACTACCGCAGATCACCATAACCCTTATTTGCAGTGCCTGTCGTTCTATATGCTTTCTATATGCGTTGTATATGTTCTCTTTGCAGTCCGGTGTCATAACTGAGTCAAGAATCTACTGCCATGTGAATTGCAAGAATCCTCGGAATCCGCCAGAAGGACACTGCTGCCCTTACTGCGAAGGTATGTTGTTGTTGTTGTCGTCGTCGTCGTCGTTGTTCTTTTTTTTTTGCATAAAGGGACTCATTGTGGCATAACATCGTTCACCACTTTGATAGACTTCTGCGTGGTTGGAGGTCATTTCTGTAATTAGTATGCTACTTTTATAGTTGAGAAGTATACGTGTAAACCAAAAATACTGCACCGAACAAAAGCGCTCGAAAAGTGTGACCGATCAAGATTAGGATCGCTGAACTAAGTGATCCCTTGAATCGACTTGACAGACAACCCTTTACGATTAAAAAGTACCTGGACCGTCGCCAAATCCCGATAATCAAAAGCGCGCAGTAAGCGCCTTCCGTAATGTTTTAATGGACACAAATTTAATTAACTATTTTTAGTTCATAATATACCTTGCCACTATTTATACAGACTTAATCATATAGTGGTTTGGGACGTTAAACCCCACATATCAATCAACTATTTATACGGACTGTATCAGCAATGTGATCCCGATATATAATCTGGACTATGACCATACATACTGCGCTCATTCAAGCGTTATGAGCTCTATATAGTGTATATATGTATATAGTGTCTCTGATTATTTTCCTCTTCTTTTATTTCTATTTTTTGTATTTTGTATTCATCTTGTACATTAGTGTCATGATGTTGGAATAGCCGGCTCTAACGTAGCCTACCTATCCATGTTTTGCCAAATATACATAAAAAAGGATCGTAACCGTGCTACAGGCGTGGTAATGATCTCCACAGTGCGTGTTTGAGAGACTCCAAACATTTTACTCAGTTAATGAGCCAATTAAGGGGCTATTTCCGAGCTACCAGCACATTTGCAGCTTATCGTATGTAGCATAGAGGCCCAAATGTCGCGTGTTCGATTCCAGCCGCGGCGGTCGCTTTTCGATGGAGGCCAAATAGTAGAAGCCCGTATGCTGCACGTTAAGGAAAACCAGACGGTCAAAATTTCCGGAACCTTCCACTATCGGGCGTACCTCATAATTGTAACGTGGTTCTGGCAAGCAAAAACCTAGATATTATTATTATCGTATACACTCTACATTTAGTATTCTAGCTATTAGTTCGATAGCATATTCTCTATTTGTACCGTAAGTTTTGCTCATGTGAGTGAGCATGTTTCTCTCGAAGCGTATCCACGGGTTTCTGGTAGTATTATTCCTGCGAGAAATGATGTCGGTATACCGATAATATACAGTGACTACCAGACTGTTGTGCGCAGCTAGCCGGCATGCTTCGTTCGAAGCGTCACCGCGCAATGACTGCGCTAAAGCTTGGTTCCTCATATTTATTAAATCCACACGCGCAATTAACAGTGCAGCCATAAAGTCACGCACGCCTGACCGTATTCATACACAAGCGATTATTTTTGACGCCGGATAAGGCAAGCAGCTGTTGTTATATGGGACACTTCAATCTTGCAACGCCATGACGCCGAGACACGAGGGGAGATCAGAGAGTAACCGAAGACACTGTTTACGACGGTCGAAGTGAAGTAACGTTCAGCGCAGCCCGCGCTCTTGCTTTTCGGTGATTCATCAAGCGCTGTTGCGCACCATGTGGCCCACGGGTTTCGCCGAGTTTCTGTGGCTACACTGATACCTATTTGGTGTCTGGTTATCTACAGCTTCTATGACTCAAATGCTAGCATGTACAAGTCACATAAGAAAAAGTAGGTCTTGACAGCATGCGGTGCTGCTCTCCAACCACGTTTGTGCGCCACCATTCAGGCCGGGTCAGTGCTAACTAGCAGCACCTGCAACTCGCGTCGCTTGCTGACATAAGCGAATGATAGAGTTTGTAGTAATTTGCGTACAAGATCACATTCGCTAAAACTGTCTAACAAAAACTCGAGGACAGACCGTCGCCGTGTCTTCCCTTCCTAGTAGCATCGTTTGCCTCGCAATATTTCTTATCTCGATAGGCGGGATTCAGCATCACCCCCTCAATTTACGGCGTTTCGAAATCTTCGAGGCTACTGGATGACATGCCTGGCCTAAGGTGAGTCTGTGCGGGTTCTTTAAAGCTTCCCGGTGCTTTGACGTTCCGGAACGTGAACACGAAAGTTTTCTTCGCTATCACTGGTTCGAGCCCGATTCTTGGGCAGACTCACCTTCCCGCCAAAGTCTGTAGAATTCGCTTGAGGTTCGCCTAGTCTTCTAACGACGCGCAGAAATGCCGGAGCGTTTAAAGGCCGGCGCCCTTCTGCCGAGGCCATGTGACCAATACTACGTGACCTGCGAGCAGAGCGAACCCCTAGCGGCGTCACCGCTGTCCACCGCGATGATCGTGTTTCTCCTCCGGATATCCACAACGCGCCGAAGTGTCTCCAGGGCCCGCGGTCTCCCCGAGAAGCAGTCAACAACCGAGGTATTTAGACTTGGACACGCCGCTTCTAAGCCTCGAGCTGACCGGCTGCTGCCGCCGCGATACCAGAGCTGACGCCCGCGGCGCTGGCGACGCTGTAGTCGTGGCGAGCCGTCCGACGCCGCCTCGCAAGCACTTTAGTATACATCACGGCGCGCACGCGGCTGGATACCGGGCGACCGGCCTCTGCGATGCGCCGATGTTGACCGCGTCGGGGTTATCGGGCTGAATTTATTGGGCGAAGCCGCCGCTTCCATCAGAGTCTCCTCTCAAAGGTCGTACGGCACGTGTCGGCCAATCTGGAAGCGCTGGTACGTGTGGCACAAGGGACTTTCTTCTAAGTCGTGACGCGGATTAGAGATAAAAACGGAGATGCCACGGCGAGTGCATACCTGTTTACACGGCTGCCCCTTCTCTATAGAGAAGCAGTGAGGAGGTTGCGCAATATTAACCCTTAAAGCACCATGCCGTACGGGAGGTAATATTTGCAAGACACTTGCGCGGCATCACATGGTATCATGCTTCGGTTCGACGCTGTAGACGATAGGGGAGCGGTGCTGAAATTGCAATAGCAGCTTCTATTTCGAGCTTCATATTGCGATATTTTTTTATATCAAGCTCCATCTCCTCTGCCAAGTTTGACAGACCAACCTTCAACTTTCACGTGAATTCGTCGCCTAAATTTTCTATTGGCAAAAAATATTGCATTCACTCTCGCCATTTTTATAAACCATAAGGTTATCTTCCGCTTGTGTGATACGACGCGAATGGTTGGACAACAGCTTTTCGAAAGTTCGTGCAATCTAGAACGGTGCTTCCTGCCGATAGCATTCCTCTCCCCTTTGACTATAACCTATGAAGCCTCTTTGAAAACACTTGAAACAGTTCCGAGTTGTGTGGAATTTGCGTTCTCACACACTTAATTTTTGACACATCTGAGAACCTTACTCGTCCCTACATACGTCATATGCGCACGCCTTATCGGTCATAGCTATCGATCGCTAAAAATGACATCGGCATTGACCTTCCAGAACCAATGCGTACCATAGGCAGGGCATATCGCTGACACAGTAGCGTTGTCGGTTATAGCCGCGCCTGGGAGATTCCTGCATGCGATGTGACGCAAGAAAAAAAAGACTTTAAAGTGGGCTTCACCTTAAGGAGTCTCTTATAATGGGGAAGCTAGCTTTGACAGTGCTTTTCGCCGGCTGAGGATATGAGCTCGCCCACTCGTGGGGGGTCGGTCAGTCGTACTGTAGTTAATGAAAAAGACACGTATTTATTTCTTGAACAGCACTGTCATATGTAAGAGGCTTTGCGCCAAGCTTGTGTGCGAGAGTTAATGTGAACAGGCCCTGGAGCTGAACGTGTTACTCGAGAGGACGGCTTCATTATCTTTACATAAGTCTCGCTGACGAAAATCACTTCTGCTATAGCAATGATAGGGACACAGTGCAATCTTCCAACTAAAGTTTATTAGGTTGGGACGCACGTATATATATGCACAGGCAAATCAAGAAAAGATAAAAACCAAGAAGTAACAATCAAAAAGTAAAATTTAGAGAAGTGCTGAGAAGTCACACGCATGCGCTAACACCGCCCCCTTAATTTTCATGAGTCGCCAAATACAAACGCTCTTTGTCAGAAAGGTGCAAGGAAGACATGCCTACCCATGCGTCTCCAGACCGTTTGATTTCCTCAGCCTCGATGATTTCCCTCACCATTTGGTCCCGATTACGTACAAGGGCCGCGATGTTTGCAAAGATAGGGCTGCACTTGCAGTCCCGCACATGGATGCCGAGGTTCTCCGATACTGTAGTGTAAACACTGTGATGGTGCTCGCGGAGTAAGTCATTCAGACAGCGTCCCGTCTGGCGTCAGAGGGATGACGTACTCGACGCCTTCAATGCATCGTACGAATTTCTGCAACCTCTCGGATGAGAGAGCAAAGAGGCTGCACCACAGACCATAAGCCCGTACGATGCTTTGAAGGCGTCGTGTACGGCGTCCCTCTGACGTCAGACGGGACGCTGTCTGAATGACACACTCCGTGAGCACCATATAACGTGCGTCCAAATCTAATCAACTTTAGTGGGAAGATTGCGCTTGTCCTCGTGTCCTCGCTCGTTTGTTGTCTGCTTTTTGCGCTGCACTACATTATGATATATTTACGAGTGTGCAAATGGGGTAGCCTCCAATGACCAAGATCGGGCATCTGTTGCCTCAGTCAGTCGGTCAGTCTAAAAGGAGTAGTTGCGAAACCTTAGAGCAATACAGTGTGCAGTGCGGCTGTTGAGATTGTGTAGGAGTGATATCACTATTTCTGTGGACGCACTTCATAATCCCTCTTTTTTTTTGTGTCGTAGATGGTACGAATGCTTAGCGATTGATTGATATATGGGGTTTAACGTCCCAAAACCACCATATGATTGAGAGACGCCGTAGTGGAGGGCTCCGGAAATTTTGACCACCTGGGGTTTTTCACCGTATACCCAAGTTTGAGCACACGGCCCTACGGCATTTTCACCTCCATCGAAAAGGCAGCGTCCGCAGCCAGGATTCGATCCCGCGACCTGTGGGTCAGCAGCCTAGTACCCTAGCCACTAGACTACCGCGGCGGGGCAGAAATGATTAGCGCAGGGTGGCCTTATATGTATTGAATGTGCGCTACGTAATTATTGTAACCTTGGCACAGTGGATGACAGTGAGTCCTTACTCCATTCAGACGAAATGTCTTGTCGTAGAACTATTGCCTCGGTACCAGCCCCTATTCTATCTAGTTCGCACAATGACCGGCATGATCTAAGCCGCATTTTAGGTCAAATACAACGCTGATACTGTTCCGGTACGCGAAAGGAAACGGCAAGAGTGCCATCGCACACGAGCTTTAACGTGTGTTGGCGGCAGCTCACGAAGTATCGTTTCTGCAATGCGCACAGCGTACAACGCGTGACCTTACACGCAGAGAAAAGGGAGGCTACCCAACCGACCGGCTACTCTGGCCTTTTGCCAGAATTAAATTGGCAAAAGAACTTGAAGGTGATGGGTAATAGTATTCGCTCATTTTACGCTGAGGTGCTGGAGCAGCAGCATCACTAACTGAAATCGATTATCATGACGCACAAGGGCGCAGGGGGTATCAGGTCACTCACTCCACGCTTCGGCCTCCACCGGCGTTCGTCCTGACAGAGGGTGCGTTTTCCGTGTTTGTTTACGTACGTTTTTAATTGTCCGTATTCATGGCGACTAGATCGTATATACAAAGGAGGAACTCGGTCATTCGCCCGAGCGGCCGCCGCCGACGCATGCAGGGAACACGGTTTGTGGAAAAAGAGCAGGTCGTTGCCATCGCTGCAGGAGCTGCCTGTGGCGGCCCTTGAAGAATCGGTTCACTTTCCGCGGCCTGTTTGTGTATGTTGTTGTAAGTCACACGCCAGTATAGTGCGGCTGCCGAAACATCTCAGTGTGTGGTGCGCGCGCAGTAATGGCGCGTATGTAAACAAGCACGTACACGGGGGCTTCAGAGTTTATGGCTACAGTAAACGCGATATTTACGAGTGATCGGGGGGCAAACGTTTAAGAAGCCGCGTGAAAGTTGCGTCCCCGTAAATGGAGGATGTCTGTCCGGCAGTTGCAGCAGTGTGCATCGTTGAACCCCAGTGACTCGTATAATCTATAAACAGCGCAGCGCGTGGAGGTAATGGACGTGCATGGCTCCCGAGCTACAAAGGTGGGGGGAACGCGGGCGGTGGCTGGGGGTCAAGCCAACACCTCCGTCGATGGCAGCCATTCATCGACATGCACTAAACCTTCAAAAAGAGTTCCAGGACTTGATTGCGAATCTCATGCTGACTGCCTCTGACGATGGTGTATTCCTTGGCCATGACTATGTTGTCAGTAACTACTGCATACTGCAGCATGCATCGGGTCCAATTTATCCGTCGTCAATATAAGTTAGTGAAGCTGTAGATTACGGCAAGTCCTTCCATAGAGAATTTGTACAGGAATTAATTTCGGGAAGAGGGGTCCGAGCCCCTTTAGATTAGTTCCTTTGTGTGTAGATGTTCGAATATATATATATATATATATATATATATATATATATATATATATATATATATATATATATATATATATATATATATATATATATATATATATATATATATATATAGATTCCTTGAACGTCATTCACGCTGGACTTGACGTATTGTATGCAAAGAAGAAACGACGAAACTTTCACGGAAGCGTCTTTACTTAACGTTTTGAGCTGGTGGACCAGCCTTCGTCAGAGTAATTACTCTGACGAAGGCTCTGGTCCACCAGCTGAAAACGTTAAGTAAAGACGCTTCCGTGAAAGTTTCATCGTCTCTTTCTTGCATATATATATATATATATATCAGGATTGTACGCACCAACCCCACCTATCGACATAGCCAATCACCGTCTCTTTGATAGATTGCGGCACAGAAAAATGGTGCGCTGTGTCACATTTTGGTATGCATCCTGGTCATTTCTCCGGGGTTACGTTGTTGATTACTACTTTCTGTTACTGTTGGTGAGAATAAACAATGTGTAGAGCGGTGCAGGCGTTCAAAGTTAGCGCCATCGAGACGCGAACAAATTATCGGGCTGTCAAATTTTATCGCCAAGTTCTTACGTCCGACATAACATGCAGGACGCCAAGGATGTTTTGCAACAGCTCAAGCCCGGAGATGTTATAAGGGCCTGCCAGCTGATCCGAAGAGGATGGGATTCCTGTTTCAGACCTGAGTTGCTATACGAAATACCTTCGGCAGCGATATGGCGAGCGTTTTCAAATAATGCGAGCAGCTTTCCGTCTTTTCTTTCTTTTTCAGGTACAGTCGGCCAAAACTTTAGCTATTCTGCATGAGTGGCAGTTTTTTTGTGTGTGAATCTTTGCCATGCTGCTGGATTCAGTTTCAAGAAGGTGAGGAGAAGCGTATGCCCAAAAAAGCACATCTCCTCGAAGCAATTTTTTGTAACTTTGTTCCGTACGGCGCTGACATACAAAAAAGTGGCCGCTGCGCAGAATAGGTGTAGTTTTGGCCGACTGTACGCTCGCAGATAACGCTGCACCCCCGCAGCATGAGCATGCGAGTCTGGCGCTGACGGCGTTTGACTAAGCGTTGCCGCTGCGGTTAGTGTGCATATGCCGCGATCGGAGAGGCTTTCTTCTTCACTTGGAGAAAGGTCGCGGAGGGGCATGGAAGCGGAGGAGGCCGGTCGTCGGCGCCAAACCAAGTCAGCGGGGAGGTCACTTGCCTCTCGGCGCGCGCGTCACTGGACGCGCTGGCCGGGAGCTCCAATTTCCGTTCGCGGGCACGGGGGCTCGGCGGCGTGGGCATGTTTGCCTACTTTGACCGGCAAGCTGGCTGCGGCAGGGGCATTGTTTCACTCGCCTGTATGTAAAGGTGCACGTGCTCGTAGCCGGGAGGCCGTGATTTAGAGCCCTGCCAGGAGCCAAGTCGGGCTCTCGTGGCGAACAAACGCTCCGCGGCCGCCTCAGCGCCGGCCCGATCACTCCCACACGCTGTCTTCCCTCATCTTCGCTCGGTTGCCGGCGCGTTTCCATCGGCCAAGGCAACCGTGGTGAGCAGCCACCACGTCAGGCTCCCGACGGCACTCGTCGTCATACGCATGACTAAATGCATCTTGCGCTTTTCGTACGTTTGTTTGTTTCGCGGTCTCGAGCAATACGCACATAATTGGTGAGCTTCGGCGCGTACCTGAAAAAAAGCATATGCTCAGGTACTGCTACTGCGACAAACGACGTTCCTAGTGCAGGACAGAGAAATGTGAGCGAGAGGCCGGCATTCGTACACGTTTTCCTTCTTTCTTTTCTTTCATGACTATAGAGACATCTATTAGGATGCTATCAGAGTCAGCCACTTGTTGTGGAGGCTATCAGAGTCAGCCGCTTGTCGTGCTCCCGCGCCTAACTGAAGTGGGTAATTGAGCAATTAACAAAAAACTAGTTAGGCTAATTGTTACTATGTTTTAAAGCAGTTCTTTATTGGAAAAGTTGTTGAACGTCACGGTTTGCGGCACACAGATATCTTAATCAGGAAATACGCTTTATTCAAGATACTAACGATCAAAATTGAAGGTTCCTACCGCGGCGATATCGAAAACTGTGCGCATGCGGGCGCGGAGGAAATGCCACGAACGTGTTGCGTCAAATCGTAACTTCACGTAACAAACTTTAAAAAAAGGCGCGTAGCGGCATAACCTGGTCATGAAGAACGGCAGTATGATAATATCTGGAGTTGTATACGTCCTCGGAAACCAAGATATGACTATGAGAGACACTGTACAGTCGAGGGCTCCGCAGATTTCGAACATTCGGTGTTCTTTGAACGTGCGCGCTGGCATTGCACAAGGCCTCTACCGTTTCACCGAATCGCGACCACCGGAATCGAACCGGCGACCCTTTGGGTCAGTGGCCGAGCACCGTAACCAGCGCTCGACCAAGACGGACGTGAGCTATTTAAGGTTTTCGTCTTAATAAGCTGTCTACTTAGGTATTTTAGATGACTTGCCATTTTTCCCGACTATAGAAACCTTGCCGTGGCGCCTCTAATTATCTTTTTTCAAACCTCGTCACGCGAAGTTCTGGTCTGACGTCACACTGCAGCGGCATTTCCTGCGTGCCCAGAGGGCTCTGTTTCGATATCACGCCGATCGAACCTTCAATTTCAATGATTGATATATCAAACTACGTGTGTTTTTGGTGACTTAAAAAAAAAGGGCTGTGCCATAAATTGTCATGTCCTGTAAATTTTACATGTATAGAAACTCCTCTCCAGCTAAGACTCGGGGGGTTTTCTCTCGTGTTAATATTAAGATGTCAATAATAATGCTTGTTAGTTAACCACTTCCGTGCAGTTCTAGGTTCAACAAGGTTTCTTCGTCATGACGGAGAGTTTGTGTGCGAAGGCAACATTGGGCGCCTGACTGTCCCAGCAGTTTTATGAAAATTCTGCATTCGCTAAAAAACAGCATTCTGTATATGCAAAATTCTACAACTTCTAACCCTGAAATCCGGTTTCTGTCACCGCTCGGGAAAAATAAATGAGCGTAGCATCTTCGCGCGTTGTTTTATTCTCCTTGTTTTTATTTATTTCCCGCTTTTTTTTTCTGGCAAATGTGACGGTTGTCCTTGCCCGTCTTCATTTAAGTATTCTGCATCGCACACGTTGAGTTAAACGCACGTCAGAAAGAGACAGATATATAAAAGAAAGACGGGGAAGTTAACCAGAAGAAAACTCCGGTTTGCTACCCTATACTTGGAAGGGGAAAACGGGGTGTATAACAATGAAAGAGAAGAAGTGTTTGTCACAGTAGAAAAAAAAATCTAGGGAACTGGAGCACCATCCGAGTATACTGCAACAACTTTGTCCGTGAACAGTCATCGCACGTAGCGGCTTTGAAATATGTATATATAGAGAGTTTGCCTAGATAGCGTTCACGCCCCGCCGCGATGGTCTAGTGGCTAAGGTACTCGGCTTCTGAGCCGCAGGTCGCGGGATTCGAATCCCGGCTGCGGCGGACTGCATTTCCGATGGAGGCGCAAATGTCGAAGGCCCGTGTGCTCAGATTTGGGTGAACATTAAAGAACCCCAGGTGGTCGAAATTTCCGGAGCCCTCCACTACGGCGTCTCTCCTAATCATAGGGTGGTTTTGGGACGTTAAACCCCAAATATCAATCAATCGATAGCATTCAGTATGGTATCAACTTGCCGCATTGTCTTCGCCTTTTCGTAAGCATTAGTTCTCTTTTTTTCTTTCACACACACAAAAAAACATTTTGTTATTAAATGTGAAAAGTAGGGCAAGTTGAAACTTCACAAACATTTTCCAGCGTCAAGGAAAAAAAAAGTGAGCAGAGAAGAAAAGAAAAAAAACACACGCGGAAGGTCCTGTCTTTTCTTCTTCTTCTTTGCCCCATCTACAAATTTTTCTTCTCGCGCTGTGTAATGTCGTGTGTTGTCATGATTGAACCGGAGCCTCTAAGCTGCTATCTGAGCGGTAAGAAATTGCACATTTTGTTTGGAATCATTCAATGTATAGCTATCTCTAGTTGTACTCCTTTCGCATCTTTTTTGGAGGTGGTCCAATCGCGGACCACCTCCAAAAAAGATGCGAAAAAAAGATTTTCTCGCGGACGTGACAGCGGCACGATTCGATCCTGACGTCCCCAGCGTCTTTCGTTGTGACAGCGTATAGGGTAATTTCGGTCCTGCCATCTAGTAATCCGAAAAGATGGAAACTCGTTTACCGTAACTTGCAGCACGCAAGATCACTTCTTTCGCGGATGTCGCCATACTTTTCCTGACTATACGAGCTTCTCTAAGAAGATTACAAATATGGAGAATCGTCAAGAGAACAAGCAGGTGTTCACGTTTTCGCACCAAATGCTCTTATTGTTCGCGCCATAGGAAGTCCCGTCCGTTGTCCGTTATGTTTAACCTGTACTGTCTTAACCCGAATGATTGACGCGCACAAATGGCTGCACGTGCATGGCGTTCGGCAAGCTTTGTCGTGTCCTGTTTAAACGGGCAGGTGAAACTGCACGTGTTGCTTGAGATCCGCACTAAAACACCGCATAAAAGATCACGCGTAACGTTCGCATCGGTTTAATATGTTGCCCCGTTTGAACTAGCTCCACGAATGGGCTGCTGGTTTCGCACTCATTTCTCTGCGAGCGTATGCGTGCAGTAAAATGACGCAGACCACCGATACCTCAATATCCTCATCGTAACGGGCATACCTGATAATCAGTACATCTTTAATAAAGCAAACGCGTCTCCTTTCTTGGGCTAGCCTGGTGGGCTTCTCATGCACGGAGATGCCCCACTCCGTGCAGTACAACAGCGCAATCGCCAGCATCGGCTCCCGTTTGCAGCCACCTCGAATTGCCGCCAAGTGAGCGTTGGTCCACATATTGGACTGCGCATGTGTTTATGCTAGATAAGCGACTCTCGCTCCGCATGCCAACTCAAACATTTTCTCGCGGACGTGTGCACTCCGGCAGGTATTTCACAGGCACGCATCACTGTTCGTCTTAGATTGATGCGCACAATAAAGAGCCCCCGCATTTGGGCCGCATGCGGGCTATACAGGCAAAGTTGTCAATTTGCCTGCCCTCTTTCTTGGTATACAACGCAGAAGGAAACAGGGACGAATGAACACACCGAGACAAGCGCAAGCTTTTCGTCATCCCCGTGTTTCTTTTTGTTTGTTTGTTTTTTTGGCGCAGTGCATACCAACTCACTAACTTGCCCAGTTTGCCTCCTCTCTTTAGTTATCTCCGTGCCACTCGCGTGAATTTCGTTTTCTGTACAAGGAGGCGTTTCTCTGTACGGTAATGAGATTTCCATTTTATTCTTTGTGGCCCGCCGTACACTATAGGTTAGCGCGTAAGGTCTTGCGCTGTTAAGCGTGAGCGCGTGGGTTCGACTCCAGATCACGAAGCCCGCATTTTGATGAGGGCGGAATCCGAAGAACACCGGCGTGCTTAAATTTGGGAGTACGCTAAAGCACCCCAGATCGAAATTAATGCGGAGTCCCCAACTAAGGCGTGTCTCATATAATCATGCCGTGGCCCGTAAAACACCAGCAATTATTATTTTTAGCGGACTATATACTCACAATATGTGGAGCATTATATCACCATAACGATAAGAATGGCCGTATCGTCACTGCGTTATAAGATTGAGTGAACCCGAAAAATAAGTTCAAGTGACCGTAGGCAGTGGTCCTGGATACATAATCCGATGACAACGACGAGATTCTTCGAAACGAAGTAGAATGTGGGCTTTCGGTACTGACTCATTCGGTACTCATTCGGTAAATGTTTCGGCACTGACTCATTCCTGCCCGACAAATGTACGTTATATCGCTTTCTTACTGTCAACCTGTGCTCGTTGGCTAGTCGAATATAGACTTCTGTAGTACAAATAAATCTAGTCAAGCCGCCATTGGATGGTGCCGTGCAACAAACTCCTCGTTTCGTTCTGGTTCTTTTGCGTCACCTGCTGATTCTGGCGATAGTATATCGGTGAATCTCGCCATTGAGATCCCTGACGAAGCGGCAAAAGAAGTGAAATCCACACCGTTTGGCGCGCAGAGTGTGCAGCGACGGAGAGGGCGTGCGGGGAGAGCAAATCCGATTTGCGCAGTATGACGTCAAGATCCGCAGTTCCCCATTGTGATTCGCCATCCGACTGAACTTGGGTTTTGGCGCGCCGTGTGGCAATCAGCGGGTCGCTCCCTTTGTGCGGCCATTCTTAATAACCTCGGAACGGAGGTCGAGATCGTAAATAAATCGGCGGCGGCCTCTTTGTTGCCTGTCGCGACCACACTGACGTAGTTGGGAGGCTCGATCGGCGTTGGCACGAGCGCCGCACCAGGCGGTCTCGCACGAACGCGCGCTGGTTGCCGGGAGGGAACCCAGGACGTGGGTCGAGGTGCGAACTTTCGTGGCCTCCTTGCCCCGTGGGGCATTTGGCAGCAGGATGCGTCGCGTGCAGCGTCCAGTGACCTCCACGCTGTTCAGGGTCGCGGGCGAACAAGGTTGCTCCCTCGCCGCCGTGTACACTGGTCGATCACGCGTACTCTCGCACCATTAGCAATAATGGACACATTCCATATGATGTACGGCGATTTACATATTTTCAACGGTGAAAGGCAAACGGATACACATCCGCACTCGCTACGCGTCTGTGGTATGCGGCTGTGCCAGTAATCCACCCTGTGGGGGGAAAAAATGAAAGAGATAGGTCACTTCAATTTCATTGGCGCGCATGCCAAACGGTGAGAAAGGCTTCAAAGAACACTTCACAATGTTAGAGTTGCTATATACGCACGAGAGCGTAGTGGTCGACTTATCCGCCCTTGGCGACTGTGCCATATTTTCTGATGTAACTAACTAACTAACTAACTAACTAACTAACTAACTAACTAACTAACTAACTAACTAACTCGCAGCGCATTGCCCGCTTTCGTATGGAAAATATGAAAGTCTGAACATTAATCTTCGAAGCTATAGAATTGAAGCACGAAATGCCGCTAAAAGCGAAGACAGCATTGCTCACTCCGTCGATGTGTCGCACTATAGTGATGCTTCTATACTAGTTGGCAAAATGTCATTTTACATTTAACGGCTTGATGAGTACGTTTACCAAATGAATGGTACGCAGCAAACCCAGGTCGTTCTTTATTGCCTGCTCTTCGCGCGGCAAATATTAAAATGTTTGTTAAAGCATGTATGCGTGCGCGTTTATATATATATATATATATATATATATATATATATATATAAAGGGAGTTTTAGACAACTCTGAGAAGCTCAACCCTTTCGAAATCGATCTTGTCGACGCTACCTGTCTTGCTACTTTGTCGACAGATGTATGTGCGGGGAGAGGAAGGAGGGGGGGGGGGGGGTTGCTTTAAAACGGACACTGCGTGGGAGCGACACGCCATCGACCACGAGGAGGCGCTGACATGTCGGAGAGGGTGGGGGGGGGGGAGCTGGGGGAGGCTGGGTTTGCATGGGTGCCGAGCGGCCTTCCCGGAGGTGTCAGGGAGAAAACCAAAGTTGCCAAATGCTCTCGCTTGTGTGTTATGCGAGCTCCCGAACTTCTCTTAATCAACCCATCCGAGGGAACCGGTTTACTTCGGCCGTGCTTCACTCCTTGGCAGGCTGCCTCTGCAAGCACACCTCAGTCGCGGTCTGCGATCAAACACGTCGCTCCTGCCGCGAGTGTAGGGCCGAAATGCTGCTGCTACACGCGCACGTAGTGGAGGACAAGGGGGGTGATTGCTCGTGCTTCTTTGACGGCGCCATGCAGCCCACTCGCCCGCTAGCGCTGACAGGGGCCTGTTTCAACACTCGAAAGCTGCTTCCATCGCGTCCGAACAGAAGTGCAGCGCGGGGGTGTCGCTGCTGCGCTACACCTTTGTGGTGGCCAGTAGCTCTGCCCACCTGGAATATCTGCACGACACTTGGAGACGCGGGCCGTCGGTTGCCTCCGTTCTCACGTGCCTTGTCAAAGAGACGACGTAGGTTTCGGACCACCTGGGTGCAACCACCGACACCAGAGCGCATAATGCGAGGCGTAAAGACCTTCGACGGGAGAATACGGCGAGTGCTTTTGTTCTCGCGCCATGCTTGCCACGTCGAGTGACGGAACGGGCTAACACTGTGTTGGCAGCGCGCCGCATTGAGTCGTTAAGCAGTTTTACAGCAGGGGAGCTCAATTAACGAGCAACCTATCTGCGTGCACGTGGGGTGCTTGCTAACCAAATGATCCTCGTGCGCCACGTATGAGAGCCAAATGTTTTCCAAATTGACGTCCAAGAGGTTCCCGACACGCGCAACAAAGTCTACTGCTATGTGCAGTGAGAACTATGCAGCAGCGTTTTGCTGAAGGCAGCTTTCTAGCTGGCGCTAAAGCTTGCGTATCTATGTTCAAATGTTGTCACGCCTTTCTTGTTGCTTAGTAGACGTACAAGCTGAAGATTGTACGACATGCTAATGGCAAAAAAATAAAAAGCAGGAGGAGACATGGTGACAAAGAAAGATTGAGCATTCGTGAGAGTGCCATTGTGATTAGAATTGCACTTGATTGAAGCATTTTGTCATCACATGTTGCATGAATCGCGATAACAAATTTGCAGATCAAGACCCCTCCTCACAGGGGAGAAGTAACCATAACAAGATAATAAATGACATCTGAAAAAATACACGTGAACACAATGGCGCATCACATGAGAGGCGTATACACCACGCAAAATCACATATATCACACAAGAGTGAAAGCTTGACCTATAGTTGGTGCGTAGTCATACTTGAGAAACGTTGCGATTAAAAAGTGGTTGTTTGGCGCAACAATAAAATATTAGGACTCTGAAGAAAAAACTTGCAAATATCACATATATCGGGTGATTACTACATATAAATAATGCATCATCGAGCGAGTTAACTGGATTGCAATAACCATGCCTGAACAGCACATTTCAAGCAGCGTGATAGGTTATATAAGAAAGGGCAGGTAGCGACTAAATGTTCTCGCGTAAACGGACACTGTGCACTTCTATCGGTATACCCAGCTATTGCTGCACAGAGGGACTATTCCCACGAAGGGCGCCACGAGCCGACTGACACCTCGCATGCTGACCTATTTGGGAAAAATTTGATGAGGCTTGTAGTGCAACTTGCTGCGAGGTATTACGCGGCACTACTGCCCATACAATCATTTCCTCTGATTTCGATGCCAGGTATACCCTTGCAGGTTCAGGCGCATGCTGTCAAGCCGACTGCCTGAGGACAAAAAAAATAAAGGGAAAATGTGCCAGAGCTAATCTTACTTAGAAGAGAGGGCAGGCGTCTGCTCCAACAAAATTATACGAAATGGACGGAACACATTGTAATCACATGTCAAGTTATTACCGCGCAAGATGCGCAGAACGCGTCGATATTTCAGAAACGTTGGGATTGAAAAAAAAATAACAACGTTGGATTGTTTGGCGTAACAATAAAGTATTCGGACTCTGACGAAGAAAATATCAGAAACAGGCAATGTATATGCGAGACTGAAGTACATGTAATAAAGCCGTATCAGCTCCGGCTGAAAACTATGTTTGCGAGGGTATGCCAACAAAGGTGCCTTCGTGCCGCGTTCTTTCGCGTATACTCCTGTATGTAGCCACGTGCGCGTCTCATTGGTCGACGCCTGTGGTGCAAGGGAGCACCGTTACGAGGCGATGCACGCGTTAGCAGTGCAGCACGAATAATTCATACATAAGCGGGCCCGCGGCAGCAATCCTTGACCCAATGGGATCCGGTACTGCACCTCCTGAACGGGCGCTGTCCCTGCGGCACGATTCTCGGGCCATCCGTGGCGTTGCCTGAGCGCGACGCTGACCGGTTTCCGCGATACATCGCGGACACGCCACAATGCGACTATTGCCGATGGTGCTGCAGAATGTTTGTCAGGATTCGGGTGGAATCTGTCGATGCGGGCTGTCCCGCAATCTCATGCTTTCCGTGCACGCGCGTGGAGCTAAGGGAGACATATCGGTTCGAGGAGCGGAAGGACCGCTTGTTCTGGCAACCCATAACGGAACCTAGCGCATGGTTGTTGGGAGTGGAAAAAAAAGCCAAGAAGAAGGGGCCGCCTTGTCGAGATGTGCGTACCCGCAACACCGGGTATTACTCTTTCCATTGGGAAAACTTTTTCTCTCAAGTGAGCAACCAAACAACAATCACCTAAAATTTCTACGCTCAGCTCGTTTATCACATGTACAAAATCCTGATTTACACTAGCCTGCTGGCACGGACAAATGGACAGTGCATATAAAAATATGAGGAAATCGAGCGCTCATCTGCGACTGGCCAAGAGCAGAGGTCGACTTCGTTCAGCCGCACGTGTCAATCACGAAGTGAACAAAACCACATGAACCCTCGTGCTGTGTGCCTCCTCTTTGCTTTGTGTCTGTGTTTATCCCCTCGCTCCCAGTTCACTGAACCATCATGAATTACCAACTAGCCCACCTTTCCATCCTATTGCAGCACCATATGTTAACACCTTTCAAGAACGGAAGGCGTTAACTATATATATATATATATATCCGGACAACACCTTCCTTATTCGCGTCGGCTTCTCGAAGTATCAAAGCTGACATTGTGTGGCGCTAATGTGTAAACGTTGGCCTTGAGGCCGCTGCAGCTATGCAAGTCGGGAACGTGTGTACGTGTGAATTCCGCGTGAAACGTTGGGCTTTCTTATGAGGTCGCGGTAGTTTCCTTTGACTTGAATGTCTGCGCTTAAAACACACTGTCAGCTGTTCGAATCGGTATGGTTAGGTTCTGTAGTCCACTGATGATGACAAAAACGTCTACTCTCCAAAATTCAAAGGACGTACTATGTGTTGCTACACTATATGTGTTGCTATGCACACTGCACTTATGTGATGCTTATGTGATGTGCTTCTGTGATGTCGTTGTACGGCGACTGTTATCGAACTTATGTCACCGTAACTAAATATTGGCATAGAGCTAAGTACCTTTTATTCGAGGTGTGCAATAAGTTGGCGCCCTTTATTAGTAAAAAAAAAATCGGCAAACATATCTGCAACGCTGGCTTTCAACAAGTCGCCTTTGTTTCTTATCGCGTTGTCAAGGCCTATAGTATATATACCGACTTCAAATACAGCGGTCTGTTGGGGAGGCCTATATGCAATACACTGGACTCAGGGCGATACAAACATTTGTCAAACGAGTTCTGAGATTATGTTATCATTAATTCACGCTTTCCTATACGCGAGACAATTCGATCTGTCAAGTAATGTTTTATCTTCCGGCCCATTACCTTTGGGTGACCCACGCGCCATTCTCGCAATTCCTACTCGTGCACATGCTTATAGTAAAGATTAGCGTCCTTTCCGAGAAGTGTGATTACACGCCAGCGTACCGTGAGGACTTAATTAGTATCAGCGTAATGCGAAGGCAAGGTCGATGGCGCAGCATATATGCGGCTGTAATTGACTCCGAATTGCAAGACCGGCAGTGAACTATGCCAGCATATCAAGGGGACTGGCCGCAGTCACAAAGTGCACAACCACGGCACAAATAGAATCACACGTTCGAATCGCCACATTACGAAGACGCGCCAAGCAATAAGGCGCGTACCAATCGCGACGTATCCGCAGTATGTGCGAATGCGCACAAGCTGTGCGTACATTCGTTCATTTTGTAAATTCCATCGTTCATTCCTTCTTCTGTACAAAGCCAGATGCAGCCATACCTTTTTTTCGTCTTAATTTTTTTTTAATTCCACTATCCCGCGCTCGCAAACTAGATTTTCGGAAGGGCAATCGTTAAGTTGCAGAAACAGCACGCGTTCGCGTGGCGTCGGGCACTCTGATGCCGACAAAAAAGAAAAAAAAACTTGCCTTGAGAGAATTTCGTAGGAGAGAGAGAGAGCACACACGATCGCACGCTTCCAAGCGGCCGCTACGCGCTTGCACAGGGCGTCCGGCAGCGCGCGGGGCTCGCCACGTGATTGGCGCGGCTCAATGGTGTACCTGGGACGTCAGGTGCTCCCCCGCGTCGTTGTCATCACGGTCAGTGGGCACGAGACCAGCTGCTGCGCCGCTTGTAAACATCCTCAAGTGGCGCCAGTTTCCAATTAAACGGTCGGCCCCGGACGGCGGAGCGCCGACCCATGCTTGCTGCGCCAGACACGCGGGCTGCCCGCCGCGGAGCGATTATTGGTTGTGCAAGCCTCGGCGCGCTTCATTAGGGGCGGGCAGGAAATCCTGCGCGCGTCCTTCTCAGTCGCGCGACTCGTTGCAGCCCGCTCGCTTGGGGCCCGCCCGACGAACGCGCTCGAACGACGCTTCAATGCCCGAACAAGCGGGAGGACAATGACGGCTCCTTCGCAGCCCTGTCCGCCTTTCAATCATGCGAAGCCGCTGAGCTTGCTCATCCTTTCGTACGCTTCGACGCACGTTATACGCGAAGTAACACGTCATGCTCGGGTGTACGTTACGCTGCGTTAGCCAGCGTTTATGCTACCTGTACGACGCGACGCGGAAGAGGCTCAGAAAGCGAAGTGCACACCGTAGATGAAAGAGGTTAGCGTTTGTAAGGCGATCGTCGTACATGCAATAAAGGTTGCGTCTCCATAGTTCCAAAATTAGAGAATTGAAGAAGACTGAAGCCTCGGTGCTGAGTGAGAACTCTGCGTTTTTTGTTGTTGTTCTTTTCCTCTTTTGTAACGCCAGATGATAGCTCGGAATGCTCACATGCGTTGGACTATGTTAAGTACACGACGTCTCATCGAATTGACAAATTCTCGTAAGTGGTGCGGTAAACGTTCGATGATGTATTACCCGCATCGGCGGACGTTCCATATCGTGCTATAATCATTGGTTGACACTTCTTCACGGAAAGTCTGTAACTATTTCCTATTTTATTTTATTTTATCAATCGCCGGGCACATGGTGCACTTGCATGTTTGAAGCTGCAGTCAGTGTGCAAGGCGTGTTTGTTCAGTATATGTACATCAGTTCCCACATCTCTGACTACAAACTTTGCGAAAGTTCCCATTTTCCCTTCAGCTGGTGTTTATCGAGAAAATGTAGCCTCAACAGCGAACTAGAAGCTGTTCTGTTAAAAAATATGAACCAGCGTTAAACCTTACCGCGTTCAGTACTTCTTGGATTTCAAGTTCGTTTACGATTTGTCTGTATAAAACACATTAGCCTTTAAGCATCGTAACTGTATTACACCACGAAATGGCATGGCAGTGTGATCTTGTCAAATAATCCTGCGCCCTGGCATCGTTCTGGTCTAATATTTTGCTAAAATTATGTCATACATTAGAACAATGTAGAAAAAAAAACAGTGGCCAACAAAGCTGATGTTATTCAATACAAAGTTGTGTATTGTACGTTTCAAAAACGTTTCCTGTTGTCGAATTTGCCGCCAACAATAGACAGCACTGCCGCCTTCCCTCTGCAGGTTGCACGGTGGACGGCAGGCAGTACGCCGAAGGAGACGTTGTACCGTCGTACGAACGGGACCCCTGCGTTGTGTGCCTCTGCAAGGTACCGTATGCACTTTCATAAATATCCGTCAAATTCATGCTTTGCGGCTACGATACTCAAAAGAGTGGAACCAGGGACGCAGTACTAGTTTTACAATGGTCCCTGCGTTGTGTGCCTCTGCAAGGTACCGTATGCACTTTCATAAATATCCGTCAAATTCATGCTTTGCGGCTACGATACTCAGAAGAGTGGAACCAGGGACGCAGTACTAGTTTTACACTGGTGAATATCGCAACATTATGATGCGCACATACACAAAAAGAACCGAGTATGTACAATCTTTTGTGTGTGCGCGCGTCCAATCCGCGTCATGATGGCTTACTGAAGTAGTGTGTGTGTGTGTGTGTGTGTGTGTGTGTGTGTGTGTGTGTGTGTGTGTGTGTGTGTGTGTGTGCGTGTGTGCGTGTGTGCGTGTGTGTGTGTGTGTGTGTGTGTGTGTGTGTGTGTGTGTGTGTGTGTGTGTGTGTGTGTGTGTGTGTGTGTTATGGGGAAGGACGTACGACGTCGACACAATTCACGAATGCTCGAGAGACGTACTGTTAGGGACAAGGTCGCGCGCCTGCTGTTGATGTTGTGCAGACAACAATGAGTATACTGTATACGGCGCTCACGCCACCATCGCTTGATCTGCGCCATGCCGTGCACAAAAAAGCGCTGACGCACTTCATCACCGCACACGGGAGGAGGGTTGCGTTTCGGTCTTTTTTCTGTATTTCTCTGTGCTAATCGGGAATCAGCAGATAGAGCTGTTGGGGAAGAGTGATTATAGCATAAATAAAAGCCGAATGGGAGAAAGAGGGCCCAAGGGAACCCACGCCAGATTGACGCGCATCGTGTATAGGACACTTGCCAGCGCCCACAATTAGCCGCTCGCAGGACGTCTGCGGACGATATAATTGCCAGCAGCTTCGGGGCTCAATTTACATTTAATGGCAACTGCTTCTCAGAATGTGTTAATAGGATCGTTTCACACCCCGCGGATACTTCTGTCGCGAGAAACAAAATCACGAAGCTTGGCGGGGCGGCGTCCCTCTGTTGTGAGAGGGTATTTAATTAGCCACCCCACAGCGCACCGTGGGACCACCGCTCAAGAGTAGCGCGTCCTTTCCCAAGCACTCCACGCGTTTCAGTGGTCACCGCGCGGCACCACAGGTGGACGCCATCCTCACGCCGGGACCGCGACGCCACCTTCCGTATACTCGCCAAGTTTGCGTGCAGTTGTTTACATTTTACGCTTATGAACAGTCGACTTCACCTGCCTCTGAGTGATGTGCATCTTTTTCTAAGAATGTTCTCGGGCCGTACAGGGACGGCTCAAGTGGTAGATCACCGTTGAGGCTGAACTTCGGCAATGAGCGAATTATTCGTTCATATCTGTATAAACTCTCACTTTTTTCGCAAGAAAAAAACAATCTTCTATAGTGGGTGGAGCACAAAATGAAAAAAACACAAAAGAGAATGAAACAGGACAAGCGCTCAACAGAAAATTCACTTTGAAAGAAAAGCACACACACACTATATATATATATATATATAATATATATATATATATATATATAATATATATATATATATATATAGATAGATAGATAGATAGATAGATAGATAGATAGATAGATAGATAGAGATAGATAGATAGATAGATAGATAGATAGATAGATAGATAGGATAGATAGATAGATAGATAGATAGATAGATAGATAGATAGATAGATAGATAGATAGATAGATAGATAGATAGATAGATAGATAGATAGATAGATAGATAGATAGATAGATAGATAGATAGATAGATAGATAGATAGATAGATAGATAGATAGATAGATAGATAGATAGATAGATAGATAGATAGATAGATAGATAGATAGATAGATAGATAGATAGATAGATAGATAGATAGAATCATGCGAGCAGCAAGATTACATCCGATCAATTGAAACAAATTCTTGTTCTGATAAAGCAACAGATAGCTAGCTAACGCCATTGCCAACCCACTTCGCCATGCGGTAAGCTTCAGCTATCTCACGTGTGTGACTATGATAGCGATCAATGATTGAGGTCTGCTAAAAAAAAAAGAGTGCAACCGCAAACATGGCAATGGCTTGTCCAGCGCTTGTACTCTTTCCATTTTTTGTGTGTGTTTTCATATTGTGCGCTGCCCACTATTTGGATAAGTTCCAACTTGCCCGCCTTTCGTCTTTACAACGTAATATTGTTTGTCTCATAGGTAATTAAGGACCACGGAACACCGTAAAATTCTTGCGTGAGAATTTTTGCAGTGCAACCTTACTGTTTTTTTTTTGCTCCCATGTGTTATGACTAAACATTAACCCGACTAAAAGACCTAAGGGCTATCGATTCGCTTGCTATTGTTAAATAGTAGCAATTTGTGTGCGATTGCAATGGCGGTAATCTTGAAAGAGGGTAGAAAACCGTATTGGACGTAGAAAACGAAGCAACGATGAAGGCCGCACATCCTGTCGTAAAGAAAAGTGAGGTAGTTGCAGCAGGCTTCAAGAGTCGAAAGTGAGTCAGGCTTGCTTAAAGCTTCACCTCCCATGGTTGCGCTGAAACTGCGGTGTTTATAACGGCTGCACGTAAACCAAAAGTATGCGCACGAAAGCATACTCAAAAGTCCGCGTGTATACGCCGACTGTTCACACTGTGCATATTGCATGCGCTGATAGTCAACTGTTTACATCAGGACGTTGGACACGCTACGCCCGTTCGTATGCTATAGTGATGCATAATTAAGCATTTCATAACTTTAAGCGTTTCTTCGTGACCCAACATACAAGGTGTCCCACGTAACTTTAGCCAGAGTTTAAAAATATGCCGGAACACGTAATTACGACGCGACCAAACGCATGCTGCTCACCGTTGCCTAGAGTTACTCAGACTATTTTTTCGTGTTCTTTGATATTGTTTAATTATATATGTTTAATTAACTAACTTTTGAAGGAATGAACATAGATAAAACATTCAATTAAAAAGTTGTAGATCGGTTTGCAAAACATCTGATTAGGCAGTTTTGAACATTGTATTTGTTAAGTATTAGTGTTTTTCTGTTAATTACAAATGCCCACAAAACACGATAATTCCACATTACAAACCCGCTCGTGCGCCAGATGCGCACAATGATTCCAGTGCTTCCTAACGTTCCGCGTACGTTAGGCCATAGCATTTGCCCCGTAGTGCTGTCTCGGCAGTGCCGCAACGACGGTGGTGGCTTTACGATGAACACGTTTTGCTATCGGCCACAAGAAAATATAACCGCTGTGACTGCTTATCACTGTCATGAACCGGTGCGAGGGAAGCGTGTCGTTCGTACCCGGTGCGTTAGGGAGCACCAGAATCATCATGTGAACTGACGCGCGAGCTGGTTTGTCACGTGGTATTTTTCTGTATTTCGCAGGCATATGTAATTAGCAGGAAAACACCAATACTTAACAGATATAAAGTTCAAAACTATCTATTCGGAAGTTTTTCAAACCAATCTTCAACTTTCTCATTGGAATTTTTATCCATCTTCGTTCCTTCAAAAGTTAGTTAATTAAGAAGATCTACTTAAACAATATTTTAGCCCACAAAGAATAGTCTAACTCCAGGCAATGGTGAGCAACGTGCATTTGGTCACGTCGTGTTCCGTGTTCCGACATATTTTTCAAACTCTGGCTAAAGTTACGTGGGACACCCTGTATATACATGTATATTTTCGTCATTGCAAAAACAAGGAAGGAGTTGCATCCCTTAGCTGGATCATTCCTCGACTTAAACACGCACCATCACAGTTGATCAACCCAAAATGCGTTCAGAGTGACAATTTAGGGATCTATTTCGTGCGCAGTTGTATTAGTTCGAGAAACGCTTAAATAATGGGACGCTCTTCCTATATTTTGTCTCAAAGTTTAACCTATCCACGATCTTTTCCAAGCTTTAGCCTTTCGCGTCGAAACATCACAGCCTGTTCTGTTTCTTTTTTTTGTTAATAATAATGTTTCATTTTGTTGTTGTTTTCTTTTTGTTTACATGTTCGAGAGAAAAAACTTTGATATTCACTTGTACGACAGCGGTATATTCTTGAGCGCTTCTTTATCGCACGATTATTGCACCACGAGGTATGACTTATTCAAATATGCATGCCTGGCGTCATGTTCGTTCCGCATAAACGCTTTCATAATTGAACAGCACTATCTTTTTCACGCAACGTCTCACAAAAGTATATACTCGAACGGGTACGCGTGTTGAATTAAACATGGACAGCACCCTTGTTTTCTTTTCAATTTTTTTAACATCTGCTGCTAGAAGCACGAAGCGTAAAGTTATACGAGTGGCATTATCAGCTCCATCTTCTTTTCCGCATCTTTGTTACAAGCCATTGAAGTGCAAGCCTCGGAGTGCATGGACGTCGATGACGATTTTCGACAATCGGCTATAAAAAGTGGAGGACGTGTGAGTTTCGCCAGTGATAGCGCAATTAGGCCTCGTTCACACAGTCTTCACTTCCTTGTGGGCGCTCCTCGGTGTATACCTCCTGGGGGAAAGAGAGTCCGTGTGCGTGCTCTCTGTAAACTCTCCTATAGTGCGCGTACATGCAGGCTCCACGTACGCTGCAGTTTCGGAATGCCCACTGCGTTTTGATGAATCATTTTGTGAATTAGCGCAGTATACCCGCGAGCTTCGCGTCCGTAAGGCGATACGACACGCAGCGGCGCACCCTGCTGGCGTCAATGATGATTAATCATACACTGCTTTGTAACGGGTAGGGCCCTTAAACCACTCACTCCTTGCGCAACTCACATGGGACACCTGGTGCGATTCTAGACTCCTGACACGGAATATTTCGCGTGTTAAGTCTCGTTCACAACTGAGACTTTCGCACTAATCGCACCACCAAGCTACAATCGCAAAGCGACTTGTTGCAAACGGCCATTTGGATGGGCCGCTCGCTTCTCGATTTGCTTTCAGCCACGCCACTGCAGTGGCGAACCTTTGAACCAACATGACGCACCTGCGGAAGCAGGGAAATCAACTTATTTAGCGGCGCTGCGAGCCGACGCAAATTGTGTGTGGACGGGCATAAGCCGCATGCTGCAGCTGCGATCATCGGTCGCATAAGGTCGCGAGGGATGCGATGCGCGCTTGTTGGTAGCGCAGCTTCAGTGAGCTTCCTTGTAGCACACGTAAAGGACGGGCGCTCTGTCTCTTCACGTGTGGCTTCATTTTCCCTGGCCTTTAAGGGCGCTATACAATGAAAGTTACTGAAGAAGCATAAGATCGCTTTTTGGCCGCTGGTCGCAAACGGGCGCGCGACCACTGCCAGCTGCGGATGCGAATGAGCCTGTAGCGTGACTCATTGACGCCCGTGTAGGTTTTTTTTTTCTTCCGGCGAAGTTTTAAGCACTGACGTAGCTCTGAGATAGAACACCTGGCTCCCACAAAGAAGACTGCATTGGTTTGGTTCGAGCTCGAACCCATAATGTTTATATTGTGCATCCTCCGCGATTTTTTTTTTTGTTGTTGTAGACAACGCCAATTTTGTGCTCGCAACTAGCGACGCCGTATCCGGAATTTCTGTCCCATGGGCCCTTTAGTTGCTGCCCCGTTAAAATAAAACTGTAGAAGTCATGGTTGATCCCTCCGTCGCATGAATCAGTATTGCGCGAAAGAGCTTGCACAGTCTCTTCTGGTGTGTTGCCAGCTACAACACCGTTTAACGCGTATGCAACCAAGTTGACGCTTGTTGGTACTATACCTTTATGCCGGTGACTAACGTCCGTGAGGATGAAACAGCCCTATAGTTGTAGCTCTAGACTTTAATGACGAGAGTGCGATCAGAAAAAGTGGTGTGACAGCCAGAAAAATATCGCTGAATAAACACAAAAGTTGGGCTAAGGTCGCCCTCCTGTGGCATGTAAAAGAGTTAATTAAAATAAAAAAGCAGGAGACCGGCCTATAGGGAAGCGCAATGCGCGTCCTATGTCGCCAGGAGGCCGGCCGCGTTTTTCCCTGGGACGAACGTAAGCGGGAAACGCATTGTTGAGCTATTTTTAGTATATGACTGGGCGCTACGAGCGAGGGCAATGCTAGGGCTGAGGTCGCCACCTCGCAGTGCTTTCATGCGTTTACAAAATTGTGCTATACTCTTATTGAAAGACGCGCTGAACGGGCTGGAGGCAAAGCAATGACGCGTTGCAAGAGACAATCGCGGAGGCCATGGTCATGATGCGTCACCTCGCTTTGCCACTGCGAAAGGGCGACACTACCCCTCCGGCAAAACACACTGAGCGAGAAAAGTGGGAGATATAAAAGGCGCGTCTGTGTTTGTGACCGTGGGCAATGGTTATCGTGCCAAGTATCTGGAGCGGCGTGCCAACAGGTTGTGGGTTTGACTCCCGCTGACTTCTTTTAGTTTGACATCTGATTGTGTGGTAATGGAGATGTGTCTCTTGAGTTTTCGTGGACACCGGCATAAAACACCTTCGTGTTAAAAATAGAGATAAAAGGCAACACTGTGATTTGATGGAGGTCATGCTGCCTGCCTATGCATGCGCTATTCATCACTCGAAAAAAAATTAAATTACGCCATTTTTCGTGCCAAAACTACCATGCATTGTGAGGCACGCCGTACATAGTGAATGACTCCGAGTTAATTTTCAACACCTGGCACTACTTAACGTGCACTTGTATTGGAGTGCACGGACATTTTTACGTCACTTTATGCGACTTTCATGCATCGAAGTGGTACATGCTTCGCAAGATACTCTGCGAGAGCCGTATACATTAGTGCTTTTTGCTGCAGCTTGTTCAGTGGCATATGACGAACAATTAAGTGAGGCCACGTGGTAGAACGTCGTGCAGAGCTCACCGCGGTATACACGCACGCTGCACTGATTTCGTGGCTGCTGAATCACGGCTGAATTCGCGACATGGCTTCGCAGCGTCAACTTGCCTGAGTGTTCTTTTCACTCGCGTGGGCACGCGCGCGTACACGTGTGAGCTTGATATTTGGCCTCTATAGTGCGTGATCTGCGAGAACGGCTTACGAAGGAACATTTATCACAGAGGACCGCGACTTGGTTGGAATTGCTCCAAGCTGGCAAGGACATTGTGTTTCTGAAACTCGGCTATTTGATTGGGTGCGCAGAATACACATGGAGGAAATTGACGCTTCCAGTCATGGTGCAGCGTGCTCGAAGGCGTTGGCTTTGTCTCTCTTGCTTCTCTTAACTATTGCGCCTCTTTACGATGCCACGTAAATATTTGACTTAGGCGAAACGCGTGTGTAAAGCTGGCGAGCATGAATGGCCAAGTGATTGCCAGTTTGGATACACTACGCTTAAAACTACGCCTGAGTACCCTTTTACGTCACACCTTAGACGTCCAGATAAGAAGGCTTAAGTATGCCGGTTAGAAAGTAAATTGTTCTGCATTCACTCATCTAGTTAGCTGGTAATCAAGCCTTTCGCGCCATAGGCATGTCAAATAGCCGAGGAGAAAGACGGGAATCTATTTCATTTTGTTAGCTATGTAACTAATGGCACCCAACTTTCCACAACTATCGTGTTGACTATGAGGAGTCCTTTAAAGAAATGAGTATCCGGATGAACCATGAAAAACAAATTTTTTATACGTGTGCCTAAATCAATGTGCACCCATGTATTTTTGCATTCGGAACATCGCAAGACGGCCGCCGTAACTATACCACCGTAATAGCTTGCTGACTGAGGCGTTATATATATATATATATATATATATATATATATATATATATATATATATATATATATATATATATATATATATATAGTCCAGTAGATCCTCTGTGAGCGGTCACAACATGGTTTATTTCGACGTTTCGGCCTAGAGTCTGGCCTTCATCAGGATCCTGATGAAGGCCAGACTCTAGGCCGAAACGTCGAAATAAACCACATTGTGACCACTCACGGAGGATCTACTGGACTATATGCAACGCTACGGCCACTCAACCAGCATGCCTGCCTATATGTATGTGTATATATATATATAAGGGAAAGAAGTGTATACCTAAAGGCTCGTTTTCCCGTGTGCATCGAACGCGTTATTCGAAGGTCGTAGGTTCGACTCCTGCTCACTTTCTTTCTTCCTATTTACATTACATTGGTTCTAATAATTTCCCCTATACATTCCCATCATTGTGTTAAATCTCATATATATATATATATATATATATATATATATATATATAATATATGTGTGTGTGTGTGTGTGTGTGTGTGGTGTGTGTGTGTGTGTGTGTGTGTGTGTGTGTGTGTGTGTGTGTGTGTGTGTGTGTGTGTGTGTGTGTGTGGTGTGTGTGTGTGTGTGTGTGTGTGTGTGTGTGTGTGTGTGTGTGGTGTGTGGTGTGTGTGTGTGTGTGTGTGTGTGTGTGTGTGTGTGTGTGTGTGTGTGTGTGTGTGTGTGTGTGTGTGTGTTGTGTGTGTGTGTGTGTGTGTGTGTGTGTGTGTGTGTGTGTGTGTGTGTGTGTGTGTGTGTGTGTGTGTGTGTGTGTGTGTGTGTGTGTGTGTGTGTGTGTGTGTGTGTGTGTGTGGTGTGTGTGTGTGTGTGTGTGTGTGTGTGTGTGTGTGTGTGTGTGTGTGTGTGTGTGTGTGTGTGTGAAGAACCCGCAAGAAAGAAAAATGTTCCGGAAAGAAGACCCCTGCACGCAGAATCGAATTTCCGAATTGTTGGTGAGTGCGCGGTGTTACGGAGCCACGAAAGAGCACCTCCTTCAACGTTCAAACGGCAATCCATTTATACCTACCACTTGCTCTGGCGGTGCCCTGCGTTACAGGTTGAAAACTTTACGTCGTCAAAGTGGGATGCTGCGTGGATTTAAGGACACAGATATGGGCAGTCCAATGTGCCCACGACGTGGCGGACAGGTTAGGCTTATCTGTCCCGACATGGGAGCGGTTCGCTACGTGTTAGTTCAAGCCCCGATGGACCACAATAAAGTTTTTCCATACCATACCATGCCATACCATACTTACCGCTGGTGATGGCCATCTCGGGAGAGCTATCGTGTTTTCAGCGCTACCGGTGAGATGGCGCAATGAGCACGCGTCGCCGCAGATTGTCACAACGTGGTGGCGCGCGCTCTCGTTTCCTGCGCGTACTGTGCCCCGTGGAGAGGGGGCGTGATGGACGGTGGGGAGAACCATACACGCCTTGGGCTTTCACCGGAACGATTCTGTTGTAGTTATGGGAGGAACTGCACTCGCTGCACAGTATAAGTTTGCGAGCCCCGCCGCGGTGGTCTAGTGGCTAAGGTACTCGGCTGCTGACCCACAGGTCGTGGGCGGCTGCATTTTCAATGGAGGCGGAAATGTTGTAGGCCCATGTGCTCATGTTTGGGTGCACGTTAAAGAACCCCGAGTGGTCAAAATTTCCGGAGCCCTCCACTATGGCGTCTCTCATACTCATATGGTGGTTTTGGGACGTTACACCCTACATATCAATCAGTATCAAGTTTGCGAAAAGGGCACGCTTTTCAGACATATCGAAGTAACAACTGAGACGCTTATTTGTGTTCATCTCTACCTGTGAGCACGTTTCGTGCGTCATTTGTGTGTGTGCGTCATTTGTGTGTGCGGGGTGCGTTTCGATCTGCTTGCCATTCTTTGCGTGACCTTTAAATTCGTTGCTATCGCGTTCATTGCTTGGCCTTCGCGGCAAAGCTGTGACTTCTTGAACACGTGTAGATGTGTTGCCCGAAAAACACAGACGAAGAAAGACCTCTGTACTTGCCTTTCTTCGTGTTTTTTTATTGATTGATATGTGGGATTTAACGTCCCAAAGCCACCATATGTTTACTAGAGACGGCGTAGTGGAGGACTGCGGAGATTTTGACCTTCTGAATTTTTTATGAGCTTTTTTGCATAGCCTTGCTATGGTGTACCCATCGTGGCGTATAACGATCCATATCCATTGTGACATTGCGGCGGGCTTCGCGGCGAAGAAGCGCGAACGAACAAACAGCGGAGTTCGACATTTTTTTTAGCTCTTTGGATAAGGTCAGCTCAAAAATCACCAGTCCTTGACATTGCCGTATATGTTTTAAAATGAATGTGCGTGTCGTACGCTCGTTCCTTCGAGCACAAACGCGTACGTCCTTTTCTCGCAGGGTGGCCGCGTGACATGCACCAAGAAGTCGTGCCCGGTGCTGCCATGTCCGCCGAGCCGTATCGCCCAGACACCCGGCACATGCTGTCCGGAGTGCCGAAGTAAGTTGATGTTTTCACGCACGTGCAGGGCGCTTTCGCTTTCACATCTTACGGGTCCCTGTTGCGTAGCAGTTACGTAACGATGCGCGAGAGACAGTTCTATATAGTGTCAGGGCTTTGCAGTGGCTTGCGTGCGCGAGCCCATTGTGTGTCTTTGTATTCTTCTCGGTTGTGGCTAGGATCCAAAAGGGACATTGTGACAACGGCGCAAAAACCCCGACATAGACTAGAAGTGGGCAAGGCAGTATGTGGACACGGCACTATAGAAGTCGATTCGGCACGAAGTGGACATGGTACTAGTCTATGCCTGGGCTCTCGCGCTGTTGCCACTAGGAATCTGCCCCAACTCGTCCAGTTTTCCATGTTGCTTCAAAGGAACGCAAGAGCATGTGTACGCAAGCCACTTTTGGGCACCACCACAGACTCCCTTCTCAAGTATCGAGTGACCGTGAAACAAAATTCTCCATCTTGCAAGTTAGCCTCACCTGCATGACGCGGGCGCTTTGTAACGAAAGTTTCGCCCCTAAACTTGCTCTGAGAGCTTAGTATACGCCAGTCTCGTGCATCTGGGGCTCACTAGCAGTTGCAAGAAAGACCGCTGAAAAAAAAAAAAACGTTTTAAGCATAACGTCATTGTAATGCTATGTTGAATCATATAAATGAAACGAAGAATAATTCACGTGATTTCAACCGTGCAGTGTCAAGCTCTTCATCTCGGTGTCTGAATCTCCTTAGTTGGTCATGACGTCCTAGTAATAAATTCAGTACCATTTTCGTATAAGTGCTGGTTTCATCGAGTCATGCTCTACACGAACATGCCCTGCCGCACGCACTCGTGGTGTGTGACGGAGAAATGCTTTTTTTTTTAATTATGGCCTCGATACAAAAAAGCGAGTTTTCCAGATGAAACATCATGCTGTGCCCGACACGCACCATGCGTGCTCTTCTTATCTGAACGCGTTCGCTGGCTTATCATAACAAATTTTATGTATATGCTGACTAAACCAATGTGAGCCGCATGTCTAGTCAATGTAGACTTAAGTGCGTCGACATGGCATCATTAATAAAAGCCGGCTCGGAATCCATATGATATTGGTCACACATATTACATTTATATTGGTCGATGTATAGATCGAAGACCGATATATATATATATATATATATATATATATATGCGCGTAAGAAAATGCGAACGTGATTTAGTCATGCATTCTGGTGCCCATGACTGTTAAGAGAATGCTCGCACGTATGATTTATTTATGCAGCAGGATTAGGATATTCTCTAAAGCTGGTTTCTGAGACTCGTAAACAAAACGCATCTCGAGTGATAGTTGCACAGCTCTCGTCGTTTGTAATGTATGTGATTTGGTGCGCCGTGTTGGCGTCAGTTGTTCAGCCGGATGAAAAAAAAAAAAGTGGTGACTACGTGCACAACGCAATAATGCACGTAGAATTCCTTCATTTACTGAATGGAACATGCATTCGTGAGCGAACATTTATTCGTGTAGTGCACGTTAGCGCATTTAATCTTCGTCAGTCGTGGTAGCTGAAGAAAAAAAAAAAGACACCGTTCGGCTGTCGCCCATCGCGTCTATGCTTTGGCGGCCTATCGGTCATTTTTCGTCGTGGGATGCGCAGCGGAATCCACTTCCGCGGTCGCTGCCCACGTACGCTCCATTAATCACACAGCCGTTGACGGTGTCGAGCAGTCCACATGACAAACACTGCCTTGCAGGGGCTCTGTGCGTGGTCTCGAAAAGCGCGGTCGCCGGGAAAATGAACAAACACGATTGAGTAACCGAATATATCCACACAGGCAAAGCAAACTTTAAAATACAGCCACATGCAAGGCAAGAAGCGGATCAGTACAAAACGGCATGCAGTAAGATGCAAGAAGTGACATCTCCCTACACCCCAAGGGGCCGCATTCACGAAGCGTACAATTCGTATACAGTCCGATTGGCTTCAGTATTGGCTGAAATTTCTTTTCCTGTATACGAATTATTACAGCGTAATGCGCGGTCATGGTTGGGACGCGGAGGTGTGCGAAGTATATCCCGTGGCAGTAAAATTTTATCTTGTGTGGTGTTGGTAGCAGCGAGGACAGTTGATCCATTGTTGAAGCGAGGCACACCTGCACACGGGCTCAGCGGTAAACGTGCAAAGCCGTTTGACGGAAACCGCAGAGCTCTTCGCGTTTTATATGCACAGAGCTCGCTGTGCTGACTATATATAAAAAGATGGCGATGCCGTCGTCTGTATGACGTGTCTGCACAAGTCGTGTGTGGTGGCAGGTCATTTCGGGATATCAATATTTTTTGGGATGCTCAGCAAAGACACTTAACAAACAGTTTATCTTATAATCGAGCGTAAAGGCCTGACCACAGGTTCGCTTTGCTGGGCGTCCGTGCTTAGCTTTCTGGCGCGGCTCCACGGCCTCTCCATGAAGAGAGGGGGAGAGAGAGAGAGGGCGCGGCTACACGAAGCTGTGCGCGCGGCGCATGAAACGTCAAAAAGCCATGCGCTGACGCACTGCAGTGCAAACGTTGATTGACTTATTGATTGATTGATTGATTGATTGATTGATTGATTGATTTGCGGGGTTTAACGTCCCAAAACCACCATATGATTATGAGAGACGCCGTAGTGGAGGGCTCCGGAAATTTCGACCACCTGGGGTTCTTTAATGCAGTGCAAACGTGTGCTCAGCCTGTAGGATGGTCGCTGCACTGCGGGGTGGTTGTTGAGGCTATACTGTTGATATAAGGAAGCGAAGTATAGGGACGGACAATGGTCCCTATAGCACCGTCGTGATGCTCGAGCGGAGTTTCACAATGTATACTGCATGTATACTGCGGGCAATTTCCAGACGAAAATAAATTTAACGGTGCAAAAAAAAAACAATACAACATCTACGAAGGACACACACACATACACATCGCGGTGTCCTTCCTAGATGTTCAATCTTTTTTTGTGTTGTAAATTCATCTTAATCATGAACCAACTCGCCCAAGCAGCTGTTTCAGCGAAGAGAGAGAGAGAGAGAGATAAATAGAGAGGAAAGGCAGGGAGGTTAACCAAGCTTGGCTCGGTTGGCTACCCTACACTTGGGGTGGGGAAAAGGGGAATAATAGAACGAAAAGAGACAGGAAAGAAGAGGAGTAAGAAAGAGAAGCATAAATAGTCAGCTCGAAACTACACAGCACGGCCTCGCACAGTTCTTTCACAAGCGGTCGTGAAGTTTGGTGTTCCTTAAAAAGTTCAAGAGGGCTTTCGTGGCTTTGCGCGTATGGGAAGCCGTCGGCCAAGGTCCCAGGATCTTCTCTTCTGTAAGCGGCCGCGAATCCAGCTGACAGAGCTTGGCTTCCATAATACGTCGTTCGGTCTGGTATGCTGGGCAATGACATAGAATGTGCTCAAGCGTTTCCTCGCAGGCGCAGATGTTGCATGCAGAAGTGCTCGCCATTCCAAGGAGGCGAGAGTACGAATTCGTAAATGCCACGCCCAACCTCATGCGACACAGTAAAGTTTCAGCGCATCGTGGGAACCCGGATGGCAAACGAAGTTGCAAGTTTGGGTCGATCGAATACAGGTGCGTGTTGGAGAAACCCTGCATATTCCATTGTAGGAGAGATATACGGCGAGCAAGTGATTGTAGTGGCCTTGCAGCGTCCGTTCTCAAGAGTGGTATGGGCGTGCGCTGGTCTTGGTCATGAGCCGATCGGGCAGCTTCATCTGCGCGGTCATTGCCAACGATTCCGCAATGACTCGGCAACCACTGAAATACAATATCGTGACCTTCCGCGAGCGCTTCGTGGTAGTCGTGCCTTATCTGATATACTGATTGTTCATGTAGCCCGTGCTGCATTTCCTGACGAAATTTCCTGACGTTGTTACGGGAATTCTATAGGATAATGGGAAGCCGTGCAATAACTCATAGGATCATATATAGATGAGGCAATCATGACATGCATCTGTCCTGTCTGCGATACGGGCCTGTCAACTTCATGCTGTTTTCCTTTCATCATTATCAGCCTGACTACGTCCACTGCAGGACAAAGACCTCTCCCATGTTCCACCAGTTAACCCGGTCCTTATACCCGCGAACTTCTTAATCTCATCTGCCCACCTAACCTTCTGTCTCCCCCTAACCCGCTTCCCTTCTCTGGGAATCCAGTTAGTTACCCTTAATGACCAGCGGTTATCCTGTCTACGCGCTACATGCCCGGCCCATGTCCATTTGCTCTTCTTTATTTCAGCTATGATATCCTTAACCCCCGTTTGTTCCCTAATCCACTCTGCTCTCTTCTTGTCTCTTAAGGTTATACCTACCATTTTTATTTCCATTGCTCGCTGCGTCGTCCTCTATTTAAGCTGAACCCTCTTTGTAAGTCTCCTGGTTTTTGCTCCGTAGCTAAGTACCGGCAAAATACAGCTGTTATATACCTTCCTCTTGAGAGATAGTGGCAATCTACCTGTCATAATGTGAGAGTGCTTGCCAAATGTGCTCCACCCCATACTTATTATTCTAGTTACTTCAATCTCGTGGTTCGGTTCTGTGGTTATTACCTGCCCTAAGTAGACATAGTCTTTCACAACTTGAAGTGCACTAGTACCTATCTCGAAGCGCTGCTCTTTTACATTACTTTCGTTTTCTGCAGATTAATTTTAAGGCCCTCCTTTCTGCTCTTTTTTGTCTAACTCCATAATTATGAGTTGCAATTTGTTTCCCTGAGTTACTCAGCAATGCACTGTCATCGGTGAAGCGCAGGTTACTAAGGTACTCTTCATTAACTCTTATCCCTAACTGTTCCCATTCTAGGCTTCTGAAAACGTCCTGTAAGCACGTGGTAAATAGCATTGGGGAGATTGTGTCCCCCTGCCTTACACCCTTCTTGATTGGTATTCTGTTGCATTCTTTATGAAGGACTATGGTAGCAGTTGATCCCCTGTAGATTTCTTCTAGGATGTTTATATATATTTCATCGACGCCCTGATTACGCAGTGTCTGCATGACGGCTGATATTTCTACTGAATCAAATGCCTTCTCGTAATCTATGAAGGCTATGTATAGTGGTTGGTTATATTATGAGCATTTCTGTATTACCTGATTGATAGTATGAATGTGTTCGATTGTTGAGTAGCCTGTTCGAAATCCTGCTTGTTCCTTTGGTTGATTTATTTCTAATGTTTTCTTTACTCTGTTAGCAATTACCTTTGTAAATAGCGTGTATGCTACAGAGAGCAAGCTGATCAGCCTGTAATTCTTCAAGTCCTTGTCATCTCCTTTCTTACGTATTAAGATGATGTTAGCGTTCTTCCAAGACTCTGGTACTCTTCCTGTCAGCAGACACCTCGTAAACAGGGTGGCTAGTTTTTCTAACATAATCTGTCCTCCATCTTTCAGCAGATCTGATGTTACCTGATCCACACCAGCAGCTTTGCGTCTTTGCATGCTCTCCAAAGCTTTTCTGACTTCTTCTATCATTACTGGTTTTCCTTTAGCCAAATGTAAATTACCCAAGTGCCCGAAATTCCACACTTTTAATGTTCACGAGAATGACAGCTCCTCCCCCGCTCATCCCCCCCCCCCCAAAAAAGAGAGATAACAGCGTAAAACGTTCATCATTTTCAGCAGGACGTGAGACGCGTCAGGCGCATTATGCAGGGCTCCTATTCACACGCACATACATACAAAAACAAGTTTTTGCGCTATATATGTTGATATAGACATTGTATAGGCAGCCTTGTATAAATACGCATATACTCATCATTAGTTGAGGCGCTCGGTCAATCGCAAGGAGCCGTTACGAACGGAAAATCTTCGTGCATACAGGGCCCAGATGCAGAGAATCTGGGGAAGAGTGCATGAGCATACACGGAGCCCAACTCGACCGGGGAAACGCGACGCGTTTCCTCGGCCGAGCTGTGACGAAGGGGCGCTTTGGGACTGGCGCAATTCCGCGTAATTGCACTTTTCAAGGTGAGACCCTTCAAATAGGCGCACTTTTAAGGAACCAAACTGGTTTTCCCTCGAGTGAAAGGGTCATTTGTGGTGACCTTGTTTGGGAGATGGCATAATCCTGCTGCGGTTGAAAAGGCGACAGAAACAAAAAAGAAAGACAGAAATAACGAAAGATGTCGATATGCAAGCTGCGCTGCCGAACATCGATGATAAACTGCGGGCGCGACCTGTGCAAGTTGAGTGTCTGCGACGCGGGAGAGCTTGCTCTTCGTCCTGGACTGTCCGTGTGAAGAATTGCTCAATTAGGCAAGCCTGACAGCGTTCGGGAACTCCGCGCGTGCACTTATGCCGAGAAATGCAGCCGGTGAGGCCCTGAAATTTGTGCCGGCAGTGACCTGCTTTTTATTGCCCTCCTTCGGCATCGCTTGAAAGTGTCGGAACACCCGCGGTGTGAAGTGGAGATTGCGCTATCATTTGCAAGATGCGGCAAGGCCGAACCTGAAGCAGCTGTCTAAATGTTTGGCTTAACGTATATATGTTACACGAAAAACGTCGATTACAATTCAGCCATGCGCGGAATATAATAATAGCCGCTGGGGTTCTACGTGCCAAAATCACCATAGAATATGCTGCACGCCGTGAGAGGGATTTCGGATTAATTTCGACCGCCCGGGGTTCTCTAACGCGTGCCTAAATCAACGCACACGGGTGGTTTTTTAGATTATTCGACCTATTCAATGCGTCCCCATCGAAAAGTGGCCTCGCCCCTGCGCCCTGACACGATCATTGCGAAAACTGCAAGTATATACCTCAGAGGGTGCGATGCAATGAATTTCTAATACATTATTTTTGTTATAATCCTGCATTATCTTTTTTATGTCCTTTATCATGGATGTATGCGCTATCGTGGCGTAAAATGAAACAGGTACAACAGAAAACATCAGAAATGTTATAGTGCGCGCCGTCCCATCATGCCCGTGGACATGTGCAGGTGCTGCCGAACCGGAGTGCAGTGCGCCCCTCAACGGGGATGCATGGCACGAACTACACAACTTATAATGCTTGCTGTTGTTCGGTTGCATAAGACGCCGATAGTGTACTTGAGCGACGTATGCACGTATACATATATAGTGCCTGGATCGCGGCCACAACGGCAGGCACCGCTTTGCCTAATAAACTTCGTATGGCGTATGAAGCGTTTCAGCGCCTGGAACTATTTTTTTTTGCGCTTTTGTGAATCCCGATATATGCGCGTGTTATACCGTAAATCAGTGCTTACACCATCCTACAGCAGCTGTACTGAACGCGCCAAGAGTTTAGCCCATCGATAGCCCACAAATGCCGTCCGTTCGCGGCTAACGTTGGGGGCATCGTTCACTCAACAACGGCCACGCTTGTTTTTCACACGCATTTATAGACCCGCGCGAGAAAGCACATACACACAATGCGGCGAAGCGCCGCACCGCCTGCTTCAAATGAGCCCATAAATCATTTCTGCGAACGAGATGGTTTCCTAAGCGGTCTTCATTGACAAATGTCCGCCAAATGTGAGCTTAAACACGACTATGCCTGACAGACTCGTTTATTTTCTTTAAAAACGCGCGGGAGCCTCCAGAGTTTATGTGGTGGCTGAGCTGGCCATATAAGGGGGAAAGGCTTACACTACCCGTTTGTGCTATAAACACAATTTTCCAGAACCGTTCCTTTCTGCTCTATTTCATCGATTGCCCTTTGGGCTGCATATATACGTCAGTATACGGCCTATCGCGCGTTTTCTTCACTATGGTTATATTGCATGACGAAACCTAAACAAAACTATGGTGGGATGTCTGCTCTAGGAGACGATTGGAGGATATTTGTATTGATAACTAATTATTTAATTAGGGTCAGTGGTTTTTCCTGTCAAGACACTACCATGATGGGGAGAAGGAGGTCAGTATTTATTTTAATTTTGACCGTCTAGTGTGCTTTAGGACGCCCCTATATGTCTAAGCTTCTAACGCTTTGGCGAAACTCAGTTTGCAAGAAGAAGTAGAGGAACGTGAGCAAGGTCGCGACACTCTGTTTCGTATCGCGTTCGGTCCCTTAGTGCTGTCAACGCGTCGCGTCGAACCTAACGCAATGCGATGAAGTTCTGCACTTAAAGCTTCGACGAAGAAAGGAAGGAACGGGAGGGAAAGGAAAGGCAGGAATGTTAACCAGTCTAGAAGGAGCGGTATGCGATACGCTCCATTGGGGAAAGGGATGAGGGAGTTTTAAAGATGAAGAAAGCGGGAGAGGAGAGCATGTACACAAGAACACACTCTTCAGAGCTATCATAACACCACTATATAACCACGTAAGGGCGCGCGTCATCGTACACCTGAAGCTTCTCGGGCCTATACTCCGCGGCAATCGAGGGCCTGTGTAATTACTTCGAAAATGTGCACCAGCTACGCATACTTCTGACATAGTGATTCGCCAGTGGAATCTGGGCTAGCTGCCCATCTACACTGGTGCTTTATTGGTACAGGCGGGGTCTCGGTGGCCTCTGGCGGTGCGCATGGTGTCGTTTGCGAGTGCTGCATCCCTTTGTTTCACCCCTGGGCGTGCCGGCCTGGTGGCAAAAACGCAGAGGCTGCCGAGACGCGCAAAATGACAGCAGGTCGGCCGCTGTGGGGTTTTCCTTGGCAGAGGGCCGCTGGCTCGCGTGGCGTCTGCGGCAGACAAGCGGCGCGGGCCGGCTTCTACAACAGTGTTGCAACACGCCCAAGGGCCTTGGGTCAACACCCATGGGCCGGCGCAAATTTGTTTCTAGACCGCTCCCTGTGTTTAGTCTCAGGCGCCCGAGCAACACAAAAGCCAGGGGTCAAGAGCGCGCGCTGCACAGAAATGCTGGAAAATAAGTTGCGTCAAATCGGTAGGTAAGGGGTTGAGAGAAAAAGAAAAGGCCCACAAAGTGGGAGAATGAAGGTGGACGAGAAAAAAAGTGCACCTGCTTGGGGCCACGATTGCCTCTATATAAATCGCAACGGGGTATACCAAGGGGCGCGAGGCGGTTTACAGCCACGCTTTGTTTTTCGGCGCTGAGAAGAAAGCTAACGTTGGTATATACTGCGCTGGGAGCCTATATAGCTCGGTGGTTTTGCAGCATAAACATTTATTGCGAATCCTCGCCACTGGAGCCGTCGCCGGCAACCCCCCCCCCCCCCCTGGCCCATTCTTTTCTCGGACGAAGATCGAGGCGAACCAGAAATGACGATGGTAAGGGAAATCCGCCTGCTCGCTTTTTTCTTTCTGCCTGCCAGCAGTCTGCCCCCCTTTTTTTCCACCTTTCCTTTTCTGGTTCGTCTTTATAAAACAGATTGCTGCTGGGAAAGAGAAATACAAAAAGAATCTTTAATGACGTGAGGAATAAATATTATGAAAAAGGGAGCCCGGGGGACGGTAGCTGGATCAAACGGCCTTTTCATTGGCCTGTCTTTCTGCGGTTTTGCGTCAGGGTGCATGGGGTCCCGGATCGTGTGTTCGTTTAACTGGAGCACCAGACCGCGGCTTGACTGATTTACGCGCGCTGCCGTGGGCCACGCGGGGGCCCCCGACGCAGCGATTCCTCTCGGGCCTGCCAAGACGCGCCGGCCGCAAAGCTCGCGCCGATGCTTTTTGGCCTGGGGCCGCTGTCATACTGGAAAGACTCGTTCGCTTTCCCGGTGACGCGCGCCGCTGTACATCGCTGCGTAATGTCGTTCACGTTGCTATGAGTCCGTAAATTCAAGCCAGCTTTCTGGCTTCGTTTGCGGCTTGAATTTGCTCGCGAAGCCGCAAGCGCATCGCGAGTGAGCCGCGGCAGAGCATTTTTAGAACATTTGGTGGTATTCATAGCTCTGGACTCGCCGGATGTGCCGCGCCTTTACGTGGAAACAGTAAAAAGAGGGGGCATTTTCTGCTACTCCTTGCAACGTCGCATACGGCCTGTTTGAAGAATCGGCTACAGATATCCCTTGGCGTGGCTGTTGTGAAATCTGTTTGGCAAGTGGTGGGTTATGTCAGCTGTATGTGGGCGCCGAATTCTGTCCCGCGCGAAACTATAGTAACTCGTTCGAGCGCTGTTTTCGGTCCCTCCACGTCGGTATTGCTCGTTTACCCTGCAGCAGCAGCATTCGCAGCTTAACTCTTTAACTTGCATTGACTGCCATTTCGTGCCCGCCTAACGTGCTCATTTTATTATTATTATTTTCTGAAAGAATGGGAAGGTATTAACGGGAACACTCGGAAGTGTTCATGGATCGCTATGGGATGAACTTGTGCGCATACCAGCAAGTTTTGTTCTTCGACAACGCATAGTGAAGATGGCGAAAATGTTATATTGCACGATGGCAAATCGCTGCCTAATGTCCCTGAGCTTTGGTACCAACATTATACGTATATAACTATTATTCTGTTCCATGAAAGGTTCCACCTTTTGCCATGCTGCTGTTAACATCTGTCGCCTTTTATGTGTCCAACGATCATTTATCTTTAGGTAAAACACAATTCTAAATTTTTGCAATTTGAATAAGGTTTTTGAAAATTATAAAGCTGAATTAAATGTGTGATTATAATAAACAAGTGATTACGTTTAGTATCAATGCGATAACAGAAAACAAAGTTAAACAATGGCATACCCCATCAAAATTGTCCGTTGCATACATGTGAACTGCTATTAATGTGCTGAACAGTGAAAACAGCGCTTACATCCCGTATATAATATATAGCTGTAACCATTGTAGAAAGTTTGTAAGCTATATCATACGTCAATTATTTTGTCATGATCACGGGGTAGCCAGCCGGTTTCAGAAATGGCTAACCTTCTGTTTTTTTTTTTTCTCCTCCGATATCATACGTTCGAAGGAAGTGTGGCAGATTTGCGTGGTAGCATTCTAACATGAGCCTGCAACACACTGTGACAATAAACAAATATGGAAGCACTACCGCAAGGACGCATTCGAAGCGTAAAATACAACAACAACGGCTCGTAAGGTGGAAAAAAGTATAACACATTTCTCGCGAAGCACGTCAGTGTGCGTAAATCTGCTTTTCTTTTGTCTAATGGATGTGTATTGGCAAAAATATTCAGTAGCCATTCTAAACAGATAGGAGGACAGTTGAGCTTCGTGATCGAGTGGTTGATGCACTCGCCTTTGGAGCGTGGGCACCCAAGTTCAAAGCCAGACCCACCATGATATTTACATTGTTATACTTATTTCTGGGAGGGTTTGTTTACGCACTGGGAAATACACTGAACGCTCACTCTAAACAGCTTCGCTACAAAAAAGTCACAGCTTCGCCGCAAGGGCAGATCAATGAGTACGATTTCAATAAATTTTCGCATTATAAGAAGGCTAGCCGTTAACTCCTTTAGCATCCGACGTGGTGTAATTCCGCGAAACGCTACTGTATGGAAACGCTGCCGCGGCAGTGAGCGACGTGACCATCGTGATCGCTATCACTTCAACGCAAACTGAGTGGTGAAAACACAGCAGCACGTACAAATGTATGAGCCGTCTGCTAATTCCTCTCAAGAAATGGGCGCGTGCGACAGCACCATATGTCACTCAAAATGTGCAGTTTGAGCCGAAGCCACAGCCCCCGAGAACCTCCATGAGTCTCTCGCGTGAAGGAAAACGGCCTGCGCGTTTCCCCTCCGCTTGAGTATCCCGATCGTCGGCTGCCCCTTTCACGCTTTCACTCTCACTTACAACGTCTTTTACTTGATACGGTATCTCACGGCGTCGAGTCACGCCGATGGTGACGGCAAAAAAAAATGCGCCTGTATTGAGTGTCCGCATAATTTATATCGCATATTTCGGGACTCCAAGCCAAATATGAATCATTTTGAAATATCAGTAAGGACTGCCAGCTAATATTTGTGCATGCTAGTTTGTGACATAATTTGCCAGCAGCTCTCGTAGTCGTATCTTAGTGTGATCGATATTTGACTGTTTACGCCATACCGCTGAACAAAATGCCATAATCTGTGTATTCTTCTCGGAATTAGAATTACATTCAACGAAAGAGATTTATCTACCCTCTCCCACTCCCGCACGCGACTTGTACACGATGGACTGCAGGCAATTACTGACTTCAGACTCATTGCTTTACGCAGTTTGTACCTTGTTACGTTTTATACAGTAACTATCACTATAATTAAATTGCGCGCTCCTTGTGTAAAGAACTACATTGCTGACAAGAAAAGCTGCAACAGCTGACGTAACTTTGGCCTCTCGAATTTCTCGGGTACTTCAGCACAATGCCAGCTACCACGAAGCAAGCTCGTGCAGTTGCGCACGTTCAGACGCGACTAAGATCCATTGAGTGTATCATAATCTGCGCTTCGCCGCGCTATATCCTCCAGTGATACCCGCCACAGTGGCTTGGTGGTCATGCTGCTCTACCATTGTCCCGAAGGTCGTCGGATCAAATCCCGATTGCCGCTTTTACATGGAGGAGAAATGCTAAAGGCTCCACAATTCAGATTTAGGTTCACATTAAAAATCACCAGATGGTCGAAAAATTTCGGAGCTCTCCGCTACGGCGTCTGTCATAATCGTGGTTTTGGGGCGTTACGTTAAATCCAAATAATGTCATCCTCCAGTGCGCTTACATCGATTGATTGCTCAGTGTCACGCACTATGTCAAGGAGAAACGTATTCAAACGTATTCGATGTGTTCTGAAGAAACAAACGCGACCGCCAAAAATTTTGAATCGCATTTGTTCGCAGATATATAAAAAAACGTCTGAAAGGGCTATCGAGGGGCGTTCCAGAAAGAAACGGATCAGCCAGTTTGATTAGCTTAATTTAATGTAAAAGTAATCCGTCACCCTTAAGCACTTGTTAAGTTTTTTTTTTTCGTAGATATATTACAGTAACCGGTCACCGTAGCCTTTTTTATTTTGAGTGTAGTTATTTAAAACGTGATCGGTTGTTTTTATTCCATAACGTTCGCAAATCTGGCACGTAAATATGCATAGGCGTGCACCAGTGAGAGCAGGCAAATCATGCGTAGAGTTTCGTGGAGTGTATGCAATAGACGGAAACTGAAACTAGACACTATGGGGTTGCGTGCAACACCATGAGCAGCACACAATGGTCCGCAAACATTCAGGCCCAGCCAGCGCGCGCGCTGCATGCATCACAGTGGCACTCGGTTCTTTGCGTCTGCGAGCGCGCCTATACTGTGTCAAGACAGGGGCCGCAGTTCCCGCGCCGCATATTGGATCGTTGCCCTTAAAGCCCCTCCATACTGCTCTCGTCCGCCGACTAGTAGACGCGATGGAAAGGTTGCCCCCTTTTCGCTGAGAGGACTGCAACTCAGACAGACGAGCTTTCGCTTACACTGCGGACTCTGTTTTCTTTTTCTTCTCCCCTTCCTCTCGGAGGTCTTCCTCTGCGACATTTCTTGTATGCCTGCACGCGCCCGAGTGCTTCTCTTCCGGGACAAATTGCGCTGCGCATTATAATACCAGCCGCGATGGGGGCTCCGGTCGTCTGGATCGAGCAGCGCCGTTTGCATTGTTGCCGTAGTCCAATGTGGATCCAAACTTGCGCGTGAGCCGTACTGGCGACGCAGCTGCGCACCGAGTCAAAGTGGCGGCAAGGAAAATGAACGCACGAGACAGGATGATTCGGGGGTTCCGGCCAGTGGTGGGCTGCGTTTGGCATCACTCACATTTACAAGAAAACGTAATTTCGGAGTCCGTCTTTCTTTTAGCCGGAGCGATCAGTCGGAGGAAATCAAAATATGCGCGGCCTCCTCCGAGGAGGATGCGCGCCATTCAGATTCTCGTCTCGCTCGCCCGGTAATGTCGATAGGGGCCAATTTGGCTTCGCTGCATTGTACGACCTGCAGTTGTTGTTGTGCTTGCCAGACTCGCTGCATGAATGGCGGCTCGTTTCGAGGCGTATAACACATTCAACCAACGTCGCCCTCGTGTCGGTCTCGTCTTACCACGGCCATACATACAGCCGTCTTTGCTGTAATGGCACGTTGCTTGATTTCACTACAGTTTAAGCAGCGGAGTTGTTTTTTTTTGTTTGTTTGATGGCTAACAAGCTGGGAGGATTCGCATCCCGGAAGTATGGATAAGTGGTACCCTTTCGGTGCGCTGCATTTGGATGAGACCGCGAGGTGAAGTGGCTGCGTGCAGTATTGAGGGAAATGCTGATGGGGACCCGCAATGCATCATTCCTGTTTTGCCTCAACGTGTCTTGTTCCTCCATCTGTCCGTAACGTTGCGGGCAACCGCTTATTTCGCGCCACAAGCTACATCGTACCGTTCGCATTCGGCGAGATCGAATGAGTGTGTAAAATACTCACTCGCTTGCATCTGTTCTCGTTAAAGCTAGAAACGGGGGGAGAGAAAAAAAGTGGTGACTGCTGAATGCTATGCGCGGGAGTGAAATAATGCATGGAGTACAAGAAACGTGCAAAAAAAAAAAAAACGCTCAAGCAGCAGCGTAAATGTCTTCATATTTTTCTCTTTGAGTAGTTTTTTTTCTCGAATTTCTGCGCGTACAGCAGCGATAAGAGGGATTTAAGCAATAAGAGTGCATAATTCTCTCGAAAGATACGACATCGTCTGTTGTCTCGCCTTTTTTTTTAGAAAATATAAATAATGAAAGAGTCGGCGCATATCGGTGCTGTGCATTAGCCATTCCACAAAACTGGAGCGGCCCTTTTGTCAGCACTCGTCGCCCTCATCTGGCGCACTGGCAGGCGGACTTAACGATATGCGTTTTTGCAGTCTCGTTGTGCTGCCGGACACCGTGAGATTTCAGTGGCGCAAGCATACAGCCTCTCGTGCTTTTCTCGAAGTCGCTGCCCCGCTGTGCGTGGGCTTTCCTTGGAAGGAGCAGATTACTCCGGGCGCTCGGATGGCGCCCTTCCCTCGGGTGTGATAACGAAGCTCGCTACATTGTCGCCTGCTAACGTTAAAGTAGAAATGACGCTTTTCTCATTTGGTCCAAGCGCCGTGTACGGCAGGGCTGGGCACAGCAGCATAAAATGCGGCAAGGACCTGCTGCCTTAAGCTTAGGCGCCTAAGCTGCACGCTAAGCTTCAAAGTTCTTATTTGTTTTTTATGAGACTCCGTGCCCGAATGGCTGCGATCACTGAAAAAGAGCGTTTTCTACCACGGTGTGCGGAGTAGGGGTCTTTTGACAAAGGGTGCGTGGCCGAGAATCCTGGCCCTGATTTCGCTCATCCTATAGTAGAGTGTGAGTGTAATAAGTGCGCGGGGAATCCGGTGTTTTTTTTTTTGTTTTTTTAAACAGTGTTGCTGAGCTCTTTCGAAGTTGAAAATGCGTTGCACGCTTAAGGAATTGTGCTTCTCTAGCTCAAGAAGATATCAAAACATCTGCTTTTTGCGCTGCTTGCCAAAGTACTTATCTTACTCCCCCAAAAAACACAATATATTAAATGAGCCCAAGATAAATATAACGACAGAATTTTTGCTCTTTCTGTTTTCATTCATTTCGCGGGCCCGTCGCTTTGAACATCCTCCGCGAAGTGAATTTTGTGGCAGTCTTGGAAGCTGAGCAGCTAAACATGTTACGCTAAGCACGAGGACGATTTGTCGAAATTAGTTCGAATATTCCAGTATACGGGGTTCACGCTTATATACGGCTTTCTCAACATTCGTCATTGTTCTAACACGTAAACAGTGAAAAAATTATGTCGAAATTGTGTCGAAAATTATGCCGTGGCTTCAAAGCATGACAACAAACCCATTGTTCGCTGCTGAAATCTATTCGCAGCACATCGGAGCCAAGTCTTGCTCGGGGCGGCGCTTCTTTTGGTCCACTTTCTGTTGACCTCTTGGGTTTCGTTCAGGTCCTGTGTCGGCGAAGAGCGCAATGATTATTTCAGTGCAACCATTGCAACCTATAGGCGCTCGAAGAGGCAAACTGACTTTCTGTACCATGTGTTTTGAATACCCGGTCTCCCCTTAGATGCGCACGTGCGAATGCGCGCGCGGGACTACTGACGCACAGGCAGGCAGCAGCTCAATTCGAAGGCAACTATCTGCCGTATCAGAGCGGCATGCGTAAGCTGGCCTAATTTTCGGCACATTGGTGTGCAGTGCTCGAGGAAAAAAGCGTCAAATGTTTGCGTCCCTCCATCACTCAGGCACCAATCGGGGACTTAGTCGGCAAGCGAGCAAGAGCAACAGTTATGGTCAGCAGTACACAGGGAAGGTCTCAAAACAAAAGCTCTTTAATGCACTCGTTCACCAGAGCCACATGAGAGCTGTGAAAGTAACGACAGAATGAGAGATCTGTGGCTCCTAGCTTTTAAACTGTGTGTGCACTGTGAAAAAAATCGGGGAGGTTAACCGGAAGATAGACATAACGTGAGAAGACAACATGATGTACTGTATACTGAAGTGTGAGCTCTGGCGGCAAAGGCCCAAAGAATGTTTGAAAAACAAATGAAAGAGAGAGTGAGGGAAAATTCTGTTTATGCTTCACCGATGCTTGAGACCTATACAGGAAGTAGCATCCAGAACTTTCCCGCGTGGTAAGGCTCGCACTGCGTGTTATATGTAGAAACAGTGCTTGCAACAACAAAATAAAATCACTACACGGGAGTTTTAATTTTTCAAGTTTTCATGACTGTGAACTTTCGCCGCGTCCTCGTCTGCCTCCTTGTCTGCTTGAAAGAAAGAAAGGTAAATTTAAGGGCTTTCTGTTTTCCTCGTTAGAAACAGTAATAATGAGAACTGAGAAACAATTATGCCAAGAAAAGTATAGGGGATGTTATTAGAAGTGCAATGTAATTGTGAAGAAAGAAAAGTGGACGAAAAAATAACTTTCCATGGTCAAATACCGAACCTGTGACCTTACAGTGGACGCGTTATTCGAAGGTCACAGGTTTGGTGCCTACTCACGGCAAGTTACGTTTCCGTACACCTTTCTTTCTTCACAATTACGTTACAATTACTTCGAATAACATACCCTATATTTTTCCTGTGGCATAATTGTCCGTCGGTTTTCATTAATACCTTGTCTGCTATGAAATCAGTTTACGAAAGGAAAGCGTAACCACCTTATTGTATAGGCCTGCAAGCTGTACAAGCGTATTAGAGTGGCTTCTATGAAAAAGTGAATGCCTTAGTATACGTTACTGGTGCGCAAACCAAGCCCACAATGTAGATGCGGGACCACTGCCGCACTACAAATCCAAGGAGGAGGATAGCACACGCCAGCGCGCGACCACATAACGGCAGCTTGCAAACAAATAAGGCGCGTGTGGAATTATTACACTTGATATTATGTTATGCAGTCATGAATTCACTTATTTAAAAGCAAATAAATTGAAGTTCACCTCGTCCCCATGAGAGGATCTTGTTGCCTTATATGCTGTAACCACTCCGCCGCGGTAGTGAGGTACCCGGCTGCTGACCCGCAGGTCGCGGGACCGAATCCCGACTGCAGTGTCTGCATTTTGCGATTGAGGCAAAAGTGCTGTAGGCCCTTGTGCTCATGATTTGGGTGCACGTTAAAGAACCCCGGGTGGTCAAAATTTCCAGAGCCCTATACTATGGCGTCTCTCATAATCATATATACGGTGGTTTTGGGACGTTTAACCCCACATATCATCATATCTGCTATAACGATCTTTATGGTGGTCTCCTTCGATCCTTTTTATCTTAACGGGAATAGTGATCGACCTATTACATGGTCATATGTTATGCACTTATGTTAAAAAACGGCGCCATCGTCAGAGCTTTGGTTACACATCGGTGGTCGCATCATTTTCGCTGCACAGTGCGCAACTGTGAAAAATTTTCCTGCATTAAGCGTTCCCAAGGTAACAGGTGTAACTGAAAGAAACATTAACCGGCTGAAGCACTGCTGCGGCAACGGGTACGCACGCCTCTTGGCTGGCACCTCGCGTCGCCGTCGGTGCTGCAGCCTGGCCGAGCGCGCGAAGTGGCGGGGTCTCCTCTGCAAGGCCGTGGCATCACCCGTAGCGGCTGCTTGGAGGGGAGGGGGGGAGACGTCATTTCGCAAATTACGCGGAAAAGTACGCGACCGATCCTGCCAGCGAGATGTCATGCCTCGCCGTCCCCGCGAACCACCGGTTCGCGGCTCAACTCGCCAGCGAGCCGCTGTAAAGTTGCATCGAGGCTGTGCTAAACCACGCTGGAACTGGGGTATACCGAGCGCCGTGCGTAGTTTGAGTACGAAGACACTTGGACAGGGCGTATCAACCAGTTGACCAGACGAGGTCGTAAAGTAGCCAGTGAGACGCCGTAGTGGAGGGCTCCGGAAATTTCGACCACCTGGGGTTCTTTAACGTGCACCCAAATCTGAGCACACGGGCCTACAACATTTCCGCCTCCATCGGAAATGCAGCCGCCGCAGCCGGGATTCGAACCCGCGCCCTGCGGGTCAGCAGACGAGCACCTTAGCCACTAGACCACCGCGGCGGGGCAGTTAGAGCAGCCAATGACACTGGCATCTAAAGTAAAAAAAAATATATTACTGCTGACAGATTGAGCATGTGATTCGCCTCACCAACAAAAGTTGCTTCTTTGCGTCCGTGCTCGTGCCACCGGTCATTTAAATTTGACGTCAAGTAAAGTGGCATAAAAACTGGATGGCAATGTCTGACGCTATACAGCCCCAGATCAGTGGTGGCCTCGCTCACAATACTGGCGCCTAAGGCGAGAAATCTTCGCATAGGCAGATTGCACCGCAGGCACCCTATATACGTCGTGTGGGGGTGGGACACGAAAGACTGCCCTCACTGCAGAAGCAGGGTATGTATGTTAAAGAAATATATCCATAATATAGCTATACATGACTGCAGTGTTGAAAGAAAACTTCACGTTGGTTGATTTTCCTGTGCGCTGCCGATGGTGACCGCTCCCATGTACTGTGTGCTCGGTGGGGCTTATAGCCTATTCTACCTATAGAACAGCGGGTATGAGGGGAGGGGAGGAGGAGAGTGCTTCCCCATATCTCCCTCTCCACTCCCGGTTACTAAGCCTACGCCTGTGCATTTCATTGAACTGCTAATGCAATTGACGACTTTTTTTTTTTGGAAATCTCGCATAATTTTGATTGTGCTCCCATCGTCCAATTGCCAGCTTCAAACAGCACTGAAGTATATTTCTAATCATAGAGCAGCACATGGATCATGGAGCACTACTAATGACTGCCACATGACACGTTGCTGTAAAGACCAACGAAACTAAATTGACTAACTGCGCTCGCATACAGACAGCCAGTTACAGCATGAAGTCTGTAGAAAGTCGATAAAAAGTAGTTGTCTCAGCATCTTTGTTCTATTATAGGTTCTTTTGTTTTTATTCTTTGTTTACGCGTCGGCTCTAAAGATGCCGCGATGTAAACTATATACAGGGTGTCCCACATAACTTGAGCCAAGAATTTGAAAATGAAACACACTTCTGTGGCAAATTGAACCAAACGCGTACTACTCGCACTACTAGCCTGTAGGTACTCAGGCTATTTTTCATTTTTCCCCATACTAATTAATCAATACTTTTTAAGTACCTATTTTTTCAATTATGAGCTGGAAACCCAAAATAGGAACACTGAGATGTAGAGCACTTTCAGAAACCACCGACAAAATTGTTTCCTGTACGATACGTCTAGCGCTGTTATTTTTTCTGCGTTGTAAAGAAAGCCTATAGCAGCACTATTATAGCAGTGCGCTCGCGGCCCGTCACACGGCTTCTTTTCACGTTTCGCGGGCTTTCTTTACAACGTGAAAAAAAATAACAGCGCGAGACGTATCGTACTGGAAACGATTTAGTCGGTTGCTTCTGAAAGTGCTCTACATCTCAAGATTCATATTTTGGGTTTCCAGCCTATAATTAAAAGGGGATAATTAATAATTATGAATTAATTAATATGGGGAGAAATAAAACATTGCCCGAGTACCTACAGCCTAGTGCGAGTGTATGCGTTCGGTACAATTCGCCTCCTAAGTGTGTTTCACTTTCAAATTTCTGGCTCATGTGGGACACCCTGTCTAGCGGAGTCAAGGTTGTTCGCTTAACCTGCTTTATGGTCAACGTCCCCATGGCAACTGAGGGACAAAAATACAAGCTTTATCGCAGGGCTCCGGAATAACTTTGACACCACAGGGTTTCTAACGATAACCTAAAGCGCTGCAGTATGTGAAAACTGAATTCACGTTCCACTTCGATCGCGAATGGAGCTTTGTGTTTAGAACCAAGCACAACGCTGCATGCATAAGTCATCGTTCCGGTTTCACAAGACGTGAAGACATCGGATGAACTGAAAGGCAACGAGCGGAGAAGGTCTGCGGGGTTCAAGATGAGGCCTGCTCACGTCTGCCGAAAACAGGGTAGTAAGTAGCGCGTGCAAGTTTGAACAGTCGTTTAGTTGATGCAGCGAACTGAAGACAATTGTTAATGTTCGGCGTGGTTGCTATATACCGGCCGTGCATTACGCCACGGCACTAAGGATGATCGGGCGTCTCCTAGGGTCTCCTCTGAGATGATTTTGTTCAGAGAGCACTGTGTTTACGATCTTACGGTAGGGACTTCACAAATTCTATAAAGTGGCGCAAAAACTGGGAGGAATCTTAAACTTCGCGTTTAAAACATCAATTCGAATGCGTAACCGTGTCCCGTTTGCCTCGATTTCTCATTCGCTTGCCATGCTTCGCTTTTCTTTAGCCAATACAACTGTTCTATGAGGGAGGAACGTCAGTCCGCGTGACATTGGCCGTTCCTATATAGCGCACCTGCTGAAAGAACGGCTGCAAAGTGCTAACTATGCCTCTCTACGTGAACCTATACGTAGCTGTACTCTTTGTTGACTGTGTGGATGGTGGTAGTGGTAGTGACGCTGAGCTTCTTGTAAACGGTCAGCAGCTTACGGCCACTCAGTCGTAGCGCAGTTCCCATGGTGTGACGCCTGGTGCAATTCTCTGCTTCTGGCACGCGATACTACAACTGTTAATGCGAGTCCTTGCCTGTAATGAGCAATGTACAGAATCTTTTTTCTGAATCAGTGCTGCATGGCTCTGTGGTAGAATACTTGAGTGCCACGCAGAATGCCTGGTTTCAATCCGACTAGAACCCTGGTATTATTTGCATCCATCGGGATTTTTAGTTCGCGGCCACACCGCCGACGTTAACGCCGTCACCTCATGTACTGCGACACGAGCTGTTTAACGCTACCGCGTTAAAATGACTCAGCTGAGCGTCGGCACTGGATACCCGAGCGACTGTGGCCTGCCAGCGATGACGGACGCAATGAGACCAATTGAAGGAGCGATCTGAGATAAACATATCGCGCCATGACACAATCCTGCTACAGTTTTAGATGCGGAAGCATCTTATACTCGCGCCTTGTAGTGCGCCGTCCGCGCCGTCCGCACCGCTTCTCGAACATTCGACAGCTGACGCGCGCGCATGCGCCGTCGCGCCGTCGCCCACCATCTGTGCCGCGCGCGCTTCTCCTTCGAGAACATTCGACAGCTGACAGCGCATGCGCCGTCGCGCCGTCGCGCCGTCGCCATCTGTGCCGCGCGCGCGCTTCTCCTTCGAGAACATTCAACAGCTGACAGTGCATGCGCCGTCGCGCTGTATATATACTCAAGGTCGGCGCTCGCTCGCTCAGTTGCCGCTTGTCGGTTGGTTTGTACGGCGCGTCGACGTCCAAGGTCGCGGTGAAATGAATTCCAACGAATCCACAAACACAATGATCGACGTCCCTTCGACCAGCGCCGTCCTTTCGCATACGTGTGTACGTGTTCACTCATTTAACACCCCCTCCTACAACCACGTTAACCAATTTAGCCATCGACCCAAGTAAGTCGCAATTTAACACCCCATTTCACAACCACGTTAACCAATTTAGCCATCGACCCAAGTAAGTCGCACTTTAACACCCCGTTAACCAATTATATGGTCCGCATCCTCCTCAGTGTTCCCCCGAGGGAAGCTGCGGGCAATTTTTTTTCATGGTTTTAGATGTGTGATGTCTGGTCATAGGCGCGTTGCAGACGTCGGTCACTGAGTCTTAGTCACGGCCGCTTGAAGCGGCCAAGTGCGCAGCAGATCTTCGTGTCCTTGTGTGGCTGGTGCTGGCGAAATGCTTCTTCAGAGCCTGCGTGGACGGGGCTACCCGAACCGATGACTTGCGCAGGCCGAAGTGAGCAAGTGCAGATGCCCGCGACTCTTTGCTTACTTTAAAAAAGTCGACGCCGGGCCTCCCCACCTCAGCAACGGCCGAGCCAACAAACGGTGGCGCAGTGGCGGGGCTCGTCCATCTCCTTCCATCGCCTGCCACCGCCGCGCGATGCACCTGTTCAGCGCCGCGCACTGCTGCTGCGCGCACGGAGGCCGGCTGGAAAGAACAATGCTCGAAAGGGAATGTCTGCACCGATGAAGGGCGTCCGGTGTGAACGGAGGCCTTCTGCTCGTGACGCAGAAGTAGAATAAGGAGGTCGTTAAGTCAGAGCAATTCGATGTGTTTAAAGAGCCCACGGATGATGCACGTTGCAGTTCTTGGAAACACGCATGATGTAAGGGAGAAATGAGGAGACGAGTGCTATTGCGTATACGCACACAACCGGTACGTCCATTAAAGAAATGCTGAAATAAAAAAAAACTGTGTGTTGTGCAATTATGACGCGAACGCGAGGGCTATATAGCCCGAGGCAGTCTTCGCAAGGTGAGACTATTTTATAACTCGCAGGGCAATGTCGGCAATTGATAACTTAGTAGACTTTACTTTTTTTCCGCACTCATTTGAGCAGCGTTTAAGCCTGATGCTTTGTTGTCTTTTCTTTCTTGCGTTTAGATGGCTTTTCTAAAATATCCAATACCACTCCTACTGCACGCATCAAATATCTTTAGTCAAAAGGATTCGCGGCCCCAATCTTCTGTGAAATTCTGTTTTAGAAAGCATTCGTTACCAGCCTTCTTGCAAATGATCGCATTGCTTTAGTTATTCGAGTAAAGCGCGATGTTCGGACCTTCTCAGCTCGGAGACGACTGTTTGGTGGGTAAATGCGATGCTGCATTACCAGTGGTTTTAGGGGGCAGTGATTGTGTTAAAAAAAAGACTACAGTCTTAATCAGGTCCTGGGTAAATTCTGGCCATATCGGGGAAACCAGATGAAAAATGTCTGGTTGTGTTGGTTATATTAACCTGATTAAGAGTGTATAGTTAAACAAGAAACTTAAGTAAGAAACAAGTATGGAGAGTAAACAGAAAGGCTATACCGTAGCGAAATACATAGTCGCTTGCTTGAGTAAACGAAGTAAAAGCTTTTTTTTTTTTCCTCCGCCATAGGGGCACATTCTCGAAGTTTGTGAGCACTGCTTCCTGAAGGCAACATGTAACCTAACCTATAGACGATGGTTAATGATCCTCAATTAAGTTATTTTGCTGGAATAACAAAAGAAAACGCCCCTGGCACATTCGTTATACACAATCTTCAGGTGCCACACCGCGCTCTCGAAAAGGAAGATAGTGTTCTCACTTTCCCCATTTAAGTGAAATTCCCTTTTGTAAGTGTAATATTGGCTTTTATAAACGTATACGTCTACATTGTGCATTTCCTCATCATTTAGTTAACCCCATCATCAACTATAAGCTGTCCATCGTGCGTAAGCTGCTGCTAATGAATACGTACTATACCAAGGACGGTCTACGTGTCGAGTATAGTAACCGCCTGCATCTAGGAAGTATGAACCAGCGATCATGGATGTTGTAACAATGGGCATCGCCTGTAAGCGCGCGATCACCGTTTGCCTCTAGGATATGCCAGTGTCGAGTATGCCAGGGGCGTTTTCTTTTGTTATTCCAGCAAAATAATTTAATTGAGGATCATTAATTATATTGTCTATAGGTTAGGTTACATGTTGCATTCAGGAAGCAGTGCTCACAAACTTTGAGAGCGTGCCCATATGGCGGATAAAAAAAAAAAGCTTCTACATCGTTTACTCAAGCAAGCGATTATGTACTTCGCTACGGTATATCCTTTCTGCATAGTTGACGTGTTGTAACGAGGAGGAGCCGCCCTTCGGAACACGTCTTATTTGGTTTATACGCTATCTCGCATGTCGAGGATGCTGACTGCCCTGCGAATCGCTATTGTCTAAAGATAATAATAATGCGCATTGGAATACGTATCAAATAGAAAAATTTTGCACATGTTTTTTCTTCTTTTTTTACATGACTGCATATATTTAATTGTGACTAATATTTGTATTATATTGCCTGTGGATGCTCTAACTAAATGGCCTCCTGGGCCATTTGATTCGAATGGAAATGTGCTGTTTATGCTTTGCAGGAAAGTAAATATCCTCCAGTCGCCGAGGCTGCGTTCTTTATTCTTTGTCGTGTAATTAAAATTCGTTCTTTTTCGTGGGGTTAATTACGCCCCTCACTTATCGTATCAATATTTCTTGTTTTTTTAAGGGCTTTTGGAGCCCTCATCGTATGTGTCCACAGCGTAAGTTTCGGGCTTACGACAGAGGCGGAAGTTCAGAAAAATGCCTCCGGGAGCATCGAGAGTCGCCTGCGCTTCGCGCAGCAGCGCGCTACCGATATAGCGGGTCTCCTTGTCCGCTTGGGGCCGCATCTTTTCAGTGCCATGGTAATTGGAGAACCGAGAGTCCTTGCTTGCTCTCTGCGAAGGACTATGGGCACTGCAGCGAAGCAAAATCATAACAAGCCTCCCAGACGAGGAGCCCCCGCTGGGACGGATCCTGGACGACGACAAAGAGGGGGCCAAAAACACACAATTTACGGGTCCCTCGCAGGGCGGCATCCGAAGGCAAATTTAGGGTCGTGATGAGACCGTCCATTCTACCGCGGGTATGCTGACCTCCGGCCCGTCGGCGGGAGGTCGGTCATTTGGGCCGCTTTGGCAAACGCATATGAATTGCAACGCGCCGATAGCAGCACGCCCGGGGTGGCCGCGCCGATTGAGTTGCAAGGCCGCGTGTGTTCGGCCACTGTGGCGATGAATGTCTCTCGCGGGCCGCACTTTACGATCAGCGCACGGGACCACCCGTGAGCCGGTCGGCCCTCGCTCTGATTGGCTACCACGTTCGACAGGGCGGAGCGCCGCCAGGTGGCACGACGCGCGCACGTCGTCGGCCCAGGGGTCCGCACGCAGGGCCACCTGGATCGGCCGCGCTCTGGTCACGAGAGAACTTCGCCACTTCCCCACGGACAGCGCCATCCATTAAGACCTTCGATCGTCTCCACCTCACGAGAAGTTTAACGATGTGTCACGGCGAGTTTGGTTAAACCAGGCCGGTATATGCTTGCGCAAAGAAGGCCAGTGGTACCAAAGGGTATACGGGTGCATTCAATACTCTTCACCGAACAGTTGGAACATTTTATAAGCGTTTTAACAAAACTGGCGTTTGCAGACGTACTTGGCGCGATAGGCACGCGCGCCACCGTCACCGTGCGTAACACATCGATGGACGTCGGTCATGCCGCTCAGAGTTTCGTGCCACTTGTCTCCTTCCGTCATTTGTTACGATGGCTGGGCGACGCGCATTACGATGAGGATTTAAAAAAAAGTCAGTTAGCTACGTTGGTCTACTCCTTTGGCAGTGCACGTAAGAAAGTTGTATTCCGCGCACTGTGCATGAGTAGCTTCGCCTCTCAAACGTTCTTTTTGATACACCACTGCGTCTAGCAGTGTTTGGACATGGCTTGATTAACGTTTGCAGCTGTCGCTTTCTCACATACATGCGATTTGCTAGGATGTTTCCACTGAGCACCTCTCGGATCAACACAGTGCGTTAGAATGCACACCGCAGTTCTTGCCCCGAGCCAACAGTTTTCTCCTTCTCTTCATTACTTTTTCTTTTCCTGCCCGCACATATTCAGTTTTATTTAAGGGTCACTACGATAACACACGTTTCGCTTGCCTTGCGGCTATAGCGATGCGTAATTTTTTTTCACCCACCTTGGTTGCGTGCATAGAAACTCTGGTCAGCGCAAACTTGTCTTTTTCTCTCCCTTCTAGACAAAAATAATTAATCTTAGTGCGAATTCTGTTTGTCGAGATCACTGCAAAAGGTGATGGTTATGAATTTCAAAAATTATTCCTGTTAGAGGGCTTCAGATTTACTTCATGCACATCATGCATCTTGGAACAGAAATAATTACCAGGAGAGCGAGAAAACATTTTTATAAGGGTTTGAGAGAAGGAGTCATGAGCTCTATGGGTGGCGCCCCCAAGTCCAGGGCTCTACTGGCTGGGGCTGGCGTTCTTGCAGCTTGCTGGAGTTGCGCATCACAGCACGTGCATATCCCACGAAGAAAACAGAGCGCTGTGCGTCTAATGTGAAGTTCCTGCTTTCCGCTGGAGGCCAGATGCAACGTTCGTTCCAGGCAGGAGATGTATACATTTACAAGGCATAGCGTCGTTTTAACTTCGTTCGTCCGCCTTGTTCTGTGCCCGTGCCCCCATATACACACTGTAACCATACTGTGCTATAAACCGTATGTCATGGCTTTGTTTAGAGCTTTTTTTTTTCTTTACCCCGTTCACAGGTGGCATGAGGCTTGCCGACTCGCGCGGACAGTGCAGAATGAGAGATGACATGTACGACAACGAGTCGACGTGGCCGTACGACCAGTGCACCAACTGTCAATGTCAGGTAGTGGCAATTGATGTATTCTTTGTTTCACCTTTTTATGAGCACAACTTTGTCACTACCCACAGCGTTCTCGGAGGAACAAATTACACGGCTTGTTTCTGGGTGTGTTCGTGACTCGTCAAAAAGGGGCGAAATGCTGCTTGACCAAATTTTCGGATCCGTGCATGAAGCTACTCCGAATTCAGTAAAACTTACATATTTTGTTACTTCATACCACTAGCTACATGCCGCCAAAAGTTTGGTTCATTTGGTACACGGTGTCAAAGCAGATTTTCTTTCCGATTCGGGCATGCGGGAGGGGCAAAACGCGATAAAACGGCTTCGAAATGCCTTAGAGGGTGTCTCATTAAGCGAACCATTTACTCATACTAATTATATATTACGTGTTTTTCTTTAGGAATGTTAGGACGTACAAGAAAATATTAAATAGAGCATCATTGATAGAAAACGACATCAAAAAACACTGATTGCTGTTGAGGTAAGAAATCACTTCATTCGCGCCACATCGAGGCTGTTCTGTGTTCTCAAGGATGCTCTCGAGACACGCATTAAAAAACTGAAAGAATCGCCAAGTCAAGCTGTTCACAAGCACGTTCTGGAAATGGAGTTTTAATAAGCTTTTTTTTTCATACCGAAATTTTAAAGATAGCAAGTGGTAAAATATCCGAAATTCATTGCCTCACAAAGCCCGGCTGACGAAGTTGAAAGGCACGAAATGCCGGTGGATTTCTGCATCAAAACGGCGAAAAGAGGCGAAGAAGATTCGTCAGAACATATCTAACCGACAACCATTGAATGATCTAATGAAGCGCAAGCGTTCAACAAAAGACACCATTAGCACAAAGAAAGACTGGTGATGCTTCGTCTGCTATAGGAGTTTTGTAGCAACACAGCGTCAGGTTTTGTCTGTATTGATTGCGTGGAGTAAATAAAGTGGGCTCATGAAGAATTGCGTGGGGCCCATGGAATCGATTTCAAGTGCTTCTACTACAATATCTCAAGAGACGGAATTTTTTCACACTGTCTTGTTTTACCCCGCAGGTTGAGGCAAAATGAGACATCTGGTGCATTTTTTTATTTCTTTTTAAAGCACCGCTCTAAACTGTGGCAACTTGGTCATATTTATGCAGCCTTATACCCAAAGGAAAGTTTCTGCATTGGCATATAATTGTAAATAAAGAGTGAAATAAAAAAATATTATTCCCTGTTTGCTCATTTTTGTCGCATGCATTTTATCACCATACCCTACATTTTGGTAAAATTACAGAATCGCACTACAAGGCATGTGGCTTGCCAGGACAATTGAACACCGCCCATTGAAACACATAAGACACCATTGGTAAATGCACTGAAAAGCCACGTGGTTTATAGTGCTACACTGTAACTTTGTCAGACTTCAAACAAGCCTCTGCTGTATAGAACCGGGAGTCGTTTGTGATAACTAGTTATTTGCGTCAGATATGTTTCTGCCTATTTACCATTCATTTAAGGCAGGCCGCCACTGTGGCCGACGCGAAATGGCGCTATACGTGCAGATGTCCGCAAATCCTGGTAATGGTAAATGGTTTATTTTTTTGCTTATCCGGTGTTTAGCCGGCGTTCATCTTGAAACTCGTCGCGCTAGCTAAAAAATGCCACTGAAATAAACAAACTAATATTTTATAGCTGTATCTTTTTCTTTCTTTGTTTCTTGAGTAAGTTCGGTATCGTCTTGTCATCCGCGCGTCCTAATGAGCCTCGAAATTTTTCTTGCGCTAGGAGTATAGGCAGCCGGAAAGCGCGCCTTCCCTGCAACCGGAGCTTGCATTGCACAATGTCGAAACCTGTTGTCCTTGCAGAATGGGACAATTATCTGCCAGAGGACGGTGTGCCCACCACTACAGTGTCCTCCTGAGCACCAGGAAGCCAGCCCCGACAGCTGCTGCTCGCAGTGCCGAAGGCCCCAGGAGAAGAAAGCCATGTGCATATACAACGGCCAGAAGCGATACGTGAGTTTGTGATAGAGCAGCCAATGCATGCCACTCAGTCGGCCTTCCCAGAGATGTGCATTATGGGCGCACGTTGCCGTCGCACTTCCGCTAAGATGCGCCTATGTGCAATTTCTGAGTTGCAAGGTCTTGCCGAGGGACAACAACTAGTGCAATCTTAGAAAACACACAGGCACACACACGCCCGCACACACACGCACACACACGCACACACACGCACACACACACGCACACACACACACACACACACACACACATATATATATATATATATAAATATATATATATGGGAAAGAAGTGTATACCTAAAGGCTTGTTTTTTCGTGTTTTGACACAGTATAATGAGATCTAACAGACAATAATTCCAAGGAATGTATAGGGGAAGTTATTAGAACCAATGTAACGTAAATAAGAAGAAAGAATTGAAAGTCGGTGGAATATATATATATATATATATATATATATATATATATATATATATATATATATATATATATATATATATATATATATATATATATATATATATATAGTGAAAATTAATTCGGCATCGTCCCGAAGGAGTATGGACGTTGGACGTGGTAGCTTTCACGCGAAATGAATGGGCCTTTCTCATCGAAGGATTAGGTACCCTCTGCGAGGTGTGGTGTTATAATGTGAGTTATAATACTCGTTATTCCAACGACCTTGGATCGAGTCTTACACAAGACGCCTTCATCTCGCTAGCACCGCAGTACAATTGTTATTTTTATAGCGCAGCGGCGACCGCTGTCGGCCTGCCCGGCGTTGTCAATAGGAGCACCATCTAATGCGTCCGTCAACCACCTACTGATTTACAGCAGATGCAGACGCATCTAGAAGTGAGGAAAGCTGTGACAGCTCTGCAACAGAGCAAATTCTTAAATTCTCCAAGTTTCAGTTTAAAGCGATTTGTTCCCCTAATAATATAGCGCTTTTTGTCAATTCTGTTCACAAAATCAAATTTGCCTTTTATCTGCTTCCAACTGGCGGAATACGTTTCTTGTTGAATTCTTCGGCGAGACAGGCGGACCTTTAACGCCTTCTCATAAGCACTCGTAATTTTTACGGCACTTATATAGGTTAAAATGGTAATAACGATTTATGCTACAAAATCTGCTCATATGCTTTGTGCGCTAGGCCGCCGTCAGAAGTACTGTAAATTTCTGACAAAATGCAACAGTGCTTTCGTTGCCTTTCGAAAATTGGATTGGAAGTGCCATGGTCCCAATACTTTCTCGACCGTGAAATCACTTCTGTCCAGTTGATTTAAAACACTGCGCAGGTGAAGCCTCTCACCTGCGCAGTGTTTTAAATCAACTGCTCATTTCGCTCGTTTCGTTTCGTTTCGCTCGTTTCGCAGCCTGTGGTTGCTACAACCGTCTAATCGTCGGGCACTATTCTGCGACTCCAAGGCGGCTCTACAATGCCTTTCGTTGGCACTTCGTCATGGGTCCTACGAACAACTGGTATGGGAGATCAGAGAAATGCTGCGACTCCAAGGCGGCTCTACAATGTCTTTCGTCGGCACTTCGTCATGGGTCCTACCAACAACTGGTATGGGAGATAAGAGAAATGCTGCGACTCCAAGGCGGCTCTACAATGTCTTTCGTTGGCACTTCGTCATGGGTCCTACCAACAACTGGTATGGGAGATCAGAGAAATGCTGCACTATGTGACCGAACAAGGACAAAACGTTGTGTTCCAGTGGATACCAAGTCATTGCAGTATCTGCGGCAATGACCTCGCCGACGAAGCAGCCAGAAATGCACACGTACAAGCAAACCCTATGTCTGTACCTTTATCTAGGATTGACTCGGCTAGATACCTAAGTAAGCTGGCGCAGGACATGACACTCCAGAAATGGCAGTCATCACAGTTCGCACATCAACGACTATATATTCTCTCGATCTATCTCTATACGACTGCGGCTACCCTCTGGTCTTTCTAGGGAGGAAGGTACAGTGTTGTGCCGTCTGCGTCTGGGCGTAGCCTTCACCAATGCCTACTCATTTAAGATAAGGATGGCCGACAGCGCGGAGTGCAACGACTGTGCCGTCGGTGAGACTATTGAACACATCTTATGTTACTGCCCGGCATACACAAACGAACGGCTTAACCTGCGCAGTGTTTTAATTCAACTCAGTGATTTCACTGTCGAGTAAGTATAGGGACCATGGCACTTCCCTTCCAATTTTCGAAAGGCAACGAAAGCACTGTTTGCATTTCCGATGGAGGCGGAAATGTTGTAGGCCCGTGTGCTCAGATTTGGGTGCACGTTAAAGAACCCCAGGTGGTCGAAATTTCTGGAGCCCTCCACTACGGCGTCTTTCATAATCATATAGTGGTTTTGGGACGTTAAACCCCACATATCAATCAATCAATCAATCAACGAAAGCACTGTTGCATTTTCTCAAAGACACCGGCCAGTTTCATCGTTTGTGATGGTGAAACTGTTACGCGTCGGCCCAGTCAGTGACCTTTTATCTCCTCTTCTATATAACTTTCCTTCCCCTCTTCCCTTCCTCAGTGCAGGGTAGCCTACCGGGTTTCAGCCCTAATTAACCTCCCTGCCTTTCTCCTTGTGTTCTCTCTCTCTCTCTTAAGCCATCACTAATGTTTTCTTTCTGAAGAGCGTTAATGATGAAATCTCATTTTCTGTTGACTACAACTTTGAGAAATGCCATTACCAGGCGCCACAAAGTTATAGGCCGTAACATGCCGCTCTACAGTGAACATTAGACCTCTACAATGTTGCGAAAGTCCGGCAAACTTGTGCGAAGTTTACTATTTATATCAGTAATTAAGCTAAAATCATTGTTTCGCTTAGTAGTTCAGTAAAATATAAATGAGGTTTGTTGGATTGCTCATCAGGTTTCAGCAGCGAAGACGCACTGATTAAAATACGTTACGGTGGAGCAACGGCATAAGTCACATGCGTAATTTTTTTTTCAGCAGCGGTAACGGTAATGCGCGCCAACTTTTTTTTTTTCGAGGTAACGGAAGACGGTAACGTATACAATACTGCATTGCGCGAAGATAGAGGAAATTGATAACCACCCGTTTGCACGAAATCTATGATATTCGCATGGACTTCATGGATTCCCGTGTAATCCCGGATTTCAGGGGAATCCATGAAATTCGGGATTTCATTGTAGCTTTGTGCTGTAAATAGGTGGTTGCCGATTTCTCTTTCTGTAAAGGACAGTAGGATTGGGCGTCTTGTATATGACTAACTAAATAAAAAGTAACTAATTAATTAATAACTGATTAATAATTGGTTGATTTGATTGATTGATTGTACTGGGAGTACAGAGAGCGCTGACGCCCACTATTTCAGTGCCGCCACACTGCGTTATTCCGCAGAACTGATCTGCAAATAATTGTTCCAAATCGTGCGTTTTTTTTTTTTCAGCGCAAATATTGTTGCTGCACTGAGTTGCAGGTCTATGTTGTTCCGAGTGCTGACATCGCCGCGTGGGCTTGTAACGGCCTCATTGCCGTCGCTCTAACCGCAACTCTATGATTTATATCCCCTCCCCCTTCCTCCCTGGGCCAGTTAGCTGTGCCAGTAAAACCCGCGGTAAACTGAGAGCCCGAACATAAGCCGCCCGACAAGCATTATGCCTTTTTCTGTGTGTGTACTTCTTCACGATGTTGACGAGTCATTGTTTGCATGCGACTTAGAACGGTGAAACATGGAAGCTGAAAAAGTGCACCACCTGTTCCTGCCATCACGGGCTGGTGCGCTGCGGTGTGGAGGAATGCATCTCCGCACCAGTCTGCCCTCCGAAGAAGAAGCTTGCCACGCCTCCCGGCAAATGTTGTCCCACGTGCGTCGAAGGTAAGCGTTAACTCTAGGCTTGGTAACGAAAAAAACAGCGCAAGACGACAGGGACGGAAGAGGCACACACAAGCTCAGTGTGGTTGCCCCTTTCGTCCCTGTCCTCTTCAGCTCATATTCTTTTTTCTTCAAATTAAAATGCTACCAAACCAACTAGTCCATCGACAAGCATTAACTCTCGGCTGACATTTTGATGAGTTTGCTGACCATGTCAAGACAATGGGCAGGCTTTTGTCGTTTTCAGCGATCACTCTTCATGAGCGATGCTAAGCAAGAGGCGTGCGGAATTGCGTAATTCTTGCATAACTTCCAAGGCGTTACACCTGATGTATTAAATGGAGTATAAAGGCACGTTCATACCGAGCGTGGATCCGGAAAGCGGACGTGGATTATCCGCAAAAGCGAAAAATCCGTGGACGCTTCTCGGGATCGCGCCCAGGAACGATTTTCTCCGCGCGGAAAAGTTGGCCGCTTTGGCCGCAGCCAATAAGCAACCGAGATGCACGTGCGCAGTATCGCGTAGTGCCGCAAGATGGCGAAACGCCCACCGTGGATTGGTGGATTGCCTCGTGCCCGTGGCAGAGCGGGGAGAAGGCAACGCGACCGCTCTGAAGAGCCGCGCGCGCTCGCTGCCTCACCGCCCTCGGTGTGAACGCGCGTTTAAACGTGGCTTCTGCGATTGGCTTCGCCTGCACGCTACCAGAACTAATCTTGGAGATGACGGTATACGAGCACAAAGAAATGCTAAGCGATCCTAAAAAAACTTGTTGACAATCGTATAAATATCGGAGTTTGTTTATTTATAAGTCGCAAAGCACTTTCATTCAATACTGAGTCTAAAACAAAAAAAAAACGTTGCGTTACAGGTGCTAAAATCCCAGAACTATTTATTCGTGCGAACGCAAAGGGATCCAGGAGAAGTCTCGATCGCTTGCATTCCATTAAACCTGACCTATGAAATAGAGTATAAAAAACAGATGGACTAAATTAGAGCTTTCATGACGACGTGATATTCACTTGTTTTGATACGAACGAGCTATTAGAAATTGTCGCACCACGTAACTGTGCCTTAGATTTTTTTTAACACGAAAGTGTTTTTTGGGGGGTCCACCAAGACTTGACGGACGTATTTCCGTCACGGATATGGCGTTTTAAGTGTACACGAACAGATCTCAAAGAAACAAGTAAACTTTTTATCCCCGGGAATCGGACCTACGACCTCTCGCTCCGTAGCGCGCAGTTTTAACCAACTCGGCCGCAGAGCGTACATTGCGTGGCATATAGTAACGGTGAGCTGTTTATACACACCGTATATGCCACTCGCGGTACGCGGAGCTCGGAGGCACTTGAACGTGTTGTAATGAACCAGATGGCTCCAACTGCGTAAAGGGCAGTTGCAACCAGCTTACTGATTACAACACGGCGAGGACCTTTACAACACTTTCGTGTTGTAAAGGTCCTTGCCCCACTCATTGCGATGCGCGGGCGCCTGTACTTAGCGCTACGGGGCGTGGTCAACCGTGCACGGGTGCTTTACTCCTGAGAATAGTGGAGTTCGTATATGCGTCTTGTGCTTTGAACGTATTGTTTGCGTGAAGTTGCAGGGCGCACGATGGTGACTTCGCTCGCTGCAGCTGGCATGTTTGCAAGAAGGTCACGCTGATAAAACACAAGGAAGCAACAACTGCGACCGTTGCTATAGTTACCGCTCGTTTTGAGTATATTCACGAGTTTATTTTATGCCTCCGTTGTGTTTTAGCGACGCGCTTGAAACTTCGAGCTGTGAAAGTTGGTAGCACTGGTCCTGTGTCTGTTTTTTTTTTTTCGTGCGTCCTTTGCGCTTGAGCAGAGAGCTGCAAATTTCGAACTGATGGCTGCACTTTGGCAGGACAATCCCATTCGTTGCTATTGCATTCATTGCTTCGCCCTTGTAGTGAAACCGTGAGTTTTGTATGTGCTTGTTGATGCCATCTTTGCGCGGAGCTCCCGACATGTTGTGTCCAGGTATACGCAAACAACTAGAGCTGCCAGAATGTTTCAATCGTAATCATGGGGTTTAGTCGTCACGATGGTGCTGTAGCTGCAAAACGCCAATAGACAGCTTTCAAATGTCTACTGGAGCTCTCACATATCAATGTACAATAAAAGCTCAACTATACCTTTGTGAAGACACGTTTCACTTTCGTGTTTTACCTATTCCCACGGTTAAGGGATCAGGCACGTTTTTTTAAGCATATTGTCTGTGCGGAGATCGACAAATATTGTACGCCTGTCACACTAGTACGCAAAAGGTCTTTTTCGTAAGCGGTCTTTTACAAAGTCAAAACACGTTTATTAAAGAGACGCTGCCTCGCGGGCACACGGCACCGATGGTCTCTTTTTAGTGTGTTGTTCCGAACGCACCACCGAAACCGTGGCGCTGGCTTTCAAAACAAGATCAGTGAAAACAAAATTATGTATCCCAATATCAAAAATCCAATGTCTCTCTCGGATCCCTGTAGAAGTTGCCTATAGTCTGCATTTACTTTTCGGTCACCGACTTTGGCCGTAATTACGATGCCGCGCTTCTTGCGTCCTTGCCTGTGCCGCGCTTAGCGTCACCAAATACCGGATTGTATCACCAACCCCATATATATCAACGTGCTTAGGATAGTACAGAATAATTTAAAGGGCTCATTATGCCTTCTACAACTTATAAAGGAAAGTGTAAATTTAATGGCTCGTTTTATTTGTTAGACACAATAATAATGAAAACTAATAGACAATGATGCCACGGAAAATGTAGGGGTTGTTATCAAAAGTAAGTGTAATGTAAATGTGAAGAGAGAAAAGCGGACTAAAAGATAACTTGCCGCCGGCAGGATACGCACCTGCGACCTTCGAATAACGCGTCTGATACTCTACCACTGAGCAACGGTGGCGGTCATCGCTCCGTCCACTTTAGAGGGTATATATGCATTTAAACGTTAAAGCTTTAGTCAGCGCCATCTGTTGCCGCTGCGGTGAGTGTAAAACACTCTTGTTGCTTGTTGTGGCGTCACGTAGTACGTGATCTTATTACGAGATGGCAGCTGACCAATATCTCTCGTAGAGTTACTGTATATGCTACATAAAGGTAGCATATACAGTAACTCTATTCCCTCGCACAACACCTCATGACGTGAAGTCGGCCAGAACGAGACACTCGCTATGAATAAAGGAAAGTGTAAATTTAACGGCTTGTTATTCATTTGTATTATGAGCTTAGATGCCAGAATTAACATTTGCCTATTTTTCACCCATTCATAATTGCGGGCGCTCACTGGTATCGAGACTACTCTCTTACGGCCTTGAAACAGGTCGACTATCGCTGTTACCAGAAAAGACCACTTCTGAAAAAAGTGATCACCCGCTATAGCGTGTGTCTGCGGGCAAAAACTCATTTCATGAAGTCTTCTCGCTCAAACGTCTTTGAAGTGCCCACGTGACAGGGGTATTAGGAGGGTGCTTATTATTTGCACTGGTTGGTATCCATTTGTTGTCATATTATTCGCGCACCACTTTACCGTCTAGGAGATAATTTCATATACAAGCGCAAATAACACTCTTGCTTTATTTAAATTCGTCTTC
>WOVY01003668.1:0-17756 GCA_013436015.1 Rhipicephalus annulatus | reverse complement strand
TTTAAATTTTTTTGTCATCAGTGTTTTATATATTTCTGTTGTCTCAACCCCTTCTAGTCTGACGCCCTCAACTGTAGTTATAAACATCTGTTTCATGCTTGTCTATTTTTAGATAATTGTGATGGTTCGAAAATTTTGAAGCTGCCTTCTATCATTTTGGTCCCGCTTTCTTCACCCATTGGTCCCGCTTCTTTTATCTTTGTCACGATCAATCGAGCGCTTCGCTTCTGCAGCTGAAAAAGTTATCCCATTTTCTTTGAACATCATTATCAGTTCACACCTCTGTTTAGCATACCTGTGTTCCCTGGAGCCTTCCTGACGTCTTACTACGGCTCTCTTTACTTCCTCATCCCACCAGCTCTGGGGGTGTCTGCTGTTACCGGTTGATTTAACTCGTACCTTAGCAAGCTCTAACTCAAACAATTGAGTTAGATTTGTGTACCTCCACACTGTTTTAGTATCCTCGGTGATTATTTTTTCCGTCTCTATGGTTGCAATTTTCTATTTGCTTTCTGAATAAATATGACCATGTGGTGGCTCGTATTGCCACCTCTGTAATTTTATTTTTCTTCTGAAACTCAGCTTGATACGTTTTGATCACCACCTAAGGTTTTGGACCATATTTATTTACGTTCACCCTCTTCAGCCGATCATACAACCTATGTGACATTTTCGCGTACTCTATCGTCGACTGCAGCCTTGGAACCCCCCATGTTATCTGCCCTTTGCATCTCTCGGTGCTGTTGCACATGAATAAATCATGCTTTTGACATATATCCATTAGCATTCTGCCTGGTTGGTCAGTATATTCATACATATCTTCTATGTGCGCATTCATATCTCCTTATATATTTACCTTGCACGCTTCTTCTAGTTCGTCAATGTCATTTTTTATGCACTACACCATTTTTTGGTTTCCTCTCTGCCTTTTGCCTCGGTCAACAAGTATACAAAACCCAGGAGCGTCATTGCCCTGCCACTTTTCATTTTAGCCATAAATGTTCCTTGCACTCCTTCTTGACCCTTTGCCAGTCTGTACTTTATGAATGAAGCCCCAATACTCCGCCTTTCTTCTGCCTTCAGTTCTATTACAATGTTCCATGCGTAGTCCACATTCTTAGGTGTTGTTCTATTTCCGTAAGATGTGTTCCTACAAAACCATACCCGACCACCTCTCCCGACTTCTTCTTCGCTCTCACTTCCCGCATATCGCTTCCACTTCCCATTCCTGCCAACCTGCATGTTAATATACCCTACGTCTGAATTAGCTCGGCTATCTGGCTACATCGATTTCGGCCCCGGAATTTATGTGTCTTAGATATTGTTGCCTCTTTGGAAGCGTATCGATCTATACCGCCTGTCAAAGAGTCTCCCTGGTTGTTTTCCTTGTTACTAGCTATCTTGTACCCCGAATGGAACGCGTGCCCCTCAAAAAGCTACCGCGCGTTCTGGACGTCGGTAACCCACCTCATGACCTAGCCTCCAGTCGAAGTGAATTCTGTCTCGTTGAAAACCACCCTAGCTATGCACCTCTCTGTTTATTTTCACGACCTCAAAGTCTTTCTCTCGATTCATCCCTCATATCTCTTGGTTTTGCGTTGGAAACTGCTCTTTTCAGGTTGCTGCCACGCACCGTTACATCCAATATCGTGCACATCACTACCTGTACTGAGGAGAAATGGCGCGCATATCATCGACCCCTTCCGCAGTGTGGTCACTAGACCTGCAGAATCTTCATTTAGGAGATCGTTCAAGCCACCTGAAATTATCACCAGGTTTTGTCCATCAGCTGTAGTTTTGAGTTTTGCGCTCGCTTGCCTCATGACTGTTCCAGCTTGCGTCTTGGGAACGTTCCTACTGCAACCCTTCTGTCACCTTTTACCCTCTGTTTGATTGCTTCTGCGCATTGATTTATATTCGAGTCCGCGATGATTATAACGTGCTGTAACTTTTCAGCTGGAGCGTTCTGCACCTGGCGGTTACTTTCACTTGTGATGCTGGCTGCTCTGTCCCCTCCCAAGCACAACACTACTTCGCTGAAGCTGGGTCTTGCGACCATTGAACCGGCTGAACCTGGTTTTCCCCAACTTGCTCTTTTTTCTCCACCGTTCTGGTTTCCATCGTCCTACCGTTCTCTCCGCCGGCCACTTTTGTTCACCTTCGCTAGTGCCTTCTCGGCAGACTTGAGCCTTTCTCCCATAGGCCCCGTTTTTTCTTGCTCTGTCGCCAATGTAGTCTCCAGCTCGGTGATTCTTCATCAGTAGTTCAATCTTGGCAATCATTATTTTCCCCATTTTTTCCTCGACCTCACATTGCCTACACTTGGCTTTAGTTTCCCCTTCATTCGCGTCTGCACTTGCGTTCATTTTTCAACCCAACACACCTCCTGAACATTTTGTAGTCTTTTAAACCATGTCTTTTTGACACCAATCATTTTTATAAATTGTCCAACTCGATAATTACAAAACACAGTGCACGACGAACCGTGCCCTAAGAAAAAAGTGTATGCCATACTACAAAGATTGCGTGTTCGGTGTACGTACACCTTCTACACGCGGTGGTAACAGAAAGAAAAACAAAAAACACACACAAACAAGTAAATACCTGGTGACTGAACCTCAAAAAAGCCGTACGATGCAGTAAGTGCTACGAAGGTTTAAACTGCGGCCTTATAAAATATAAAAACAAGCTCCAAACATGCAAAGCCACTTATCTGTGCAGTCGATCGGGAGTGCTCAAAAACACGTCCATCCACGATGCCAGTCTAAACTCATGTCGAATAAACGACTCAGTATAAATGACTGCGTGCGCCCCCACACGGCCCCTCCTGAGAGGCTTCAGTGCGCTCCGTAGGCGTCACCTGCTGCTTATCACACACACCTTTTCTAGCCACTGTACTGCGAGTATACGGCAGGCATATTGGCGCCTGGCGTTGTATCGCTGCCGTGACGCCACGAAACGAACGCTGGTGCGCACGCGGGCCGTGTCTCGTCGAAGTGTACTGGTGCACTCAGTGCGGCATGTAGTCATGGTCTTACACCGACACGCATCTCATGGTTGTCATGTTTGCACCAGTCACATAGCTTCGTCATCCATTCACGTGACGTAATACAAAATTTGGCATATGTGAAGCTAGCGAAGCGCTCGCGAGCGCATCTTGGGTGTAGCATGCAGTCATGTTGTAACATGACACGCATCTGATGATAATTATGTTCGCACCAGTCACTACCGTCGTCGTCCATTCACGTCCTGTAATACCGAATTTCGGTATATGCGAAGCTAGCGAAATGGTGGCGAGTGCATTATGAGCGTGTCATGTAATCATGTTATTACATGACACGCTCTAATGATTATGTGTGCACCAGTCACACACGTCATCTCCCATTCACGTCGAGTATTATCAGATTTATTATATGTAAAGCTAGATAAACGGCTGCGAGGGCATTATGAGCGTGGCACGAAGTTATGTTTTTTACATGACATTCATCTCATAATATCATGTTTGCGCCAGTCACATACTTTTGTCATGCATTCACGTCCTGTAATACCAAACTTGGTACAGGTGAAGCTTGGGAACAGCCATGGGCGCATCATAAGTGTGGCATGCAGTCATGTTGCTACGTGGGATGGTGTCAATATTTTCATGTTAGAGTCTGTCGTTTGTGTTCGCCCGGCAGTCGAGTCGTACCATACCAGTTTTGCAGCCTGCCATGTGAACGAAACCACCGCAAGAGCAGCGAGACCATGAATTTTAAATCATGACGTTTATGAAATACATGTCATGAATATCATGTCATGACTAGTCACTTATGCTCACAATAAAGTCATGGTATGCCATACCAATTTTGGTATTGATACCGTTATCGAAATGGCCAGGAGAGCTAAAAATCATAGGTGGCTAGATGGATAACAATGGTTAAAATCGCCGAAGTTCGCTAAGAAATGCTTCGCAATAATGCGGTCACTACATCGGAACAGCCTTCACTGGCGGTAGAAGCACCCAATGTGGCTCCATAGGTTTCCCTTCAGTGCCAAGAAAAGTTGTTGCCGAGTACAGAACATCCGCTCTCCACGCAAACGGCCCGGGTTTGATACCCCTTCAAAGCCAAACGACCCGGGTTCAATCCCCACGCTAAACCAGGATTTGTTAGCACTTCTTTGTGACACCAACATCGTTGTCGACACCTAGAATTTCTGTGAAACAAGCTCTTTAACCAAAGCACCTTAAGTGAAGGGGTACAAAGAATTTGTATACATCAACGGCACCACTAGCAAATTATACCTTCCCGTTGCTTGAGCAAATTTAGGTAGTGCGCACAGAATAGCACTCCAATTTCTACTTAGCTTACTGCATTCAAACAAATTAAAGGGTTGGGTATATTAAATGCATATCTCAGCATATCACTGTGCCTTTTGAAAAACCTTCGGTGGAGTGAGGCAAACACGGGCATGAGAAAACGAAATGATCTATTGTTTCCGGTTGCTTGCAAACTGCACATAGCTTAGTTATTGAGAAGCCAGTTATCTCAAGATAAAAATCACAGCATATCCACGAATTACATGATAATGAGTCGGGTGAAACGTCCGTCCGTCCGTTCATTCTTGCTTCCGTGCATTCATGCATTCATCTGTATGACCGTCCATCCGTTTGTGCGCCCATCCGTCCGTCCATGCGTCCGTTTATCTCTGGGTTCATCTGTGCGTCCGTCCCTGCGTTCGTGCGTGACCTCCGTCTTTCCATGCATTCATCCGTCCATCCATCCATACGGGTGTCTGTCCGTGAATCTGCCTGTCCTGTCAGTCCGTCCATCTGGCCGTCCATGCAGTGAACACTCCAAGTATCGCCATCTCTCCTCTTTTCGTCATGTATTCAGCATTTAGAAGTACCGCCAAGCAGCAGACATTCCACGACTAAATGAGAGGTGGTATTTGCACACTTTCTTACGGCCTGCGCTTCGTGTCTACTTCCCACCTTTCACTGCTTTTAGTTCATGGCTATTCGCAATGCCCAAGGCCTATTGGTGGCGTGCCGTGCAATCCAAGACGACTGCGGAGGGATGATCAAGCCGTGAACTCGCATAGAAAAAGACAGGACGCACAGACGTGCTCCGGTGCCGCATTCATCGGATGAACTCTCGATCATCAACTGAATGTATACTGGACCAAAGTACTTCCCCAAAGAATAGGAACTGCTAAGTATTCGCTACCTTGTTTCTTGCCGCTGTGCGAAGGGTGGGGTGCCAGCTGATTGTCCGTGTATCCAGGATTCTTTGCGTAATGCTGAGCGTGCTACAGAAAACTGCGCAAAGTATAACTCATGTATGAACTGAACGCCACTGCGAGATTATTTGTGCCGAGCCTGCCTGGCTAGGCAAAAATGTTTACCGTAGCGTTGGTTTGCAAACATATTACTACGGCCGTCGTCATTACTCGTGTTGTCAGCATCATGCAGCTACTTCTTAAACGGAACACAAGCGCTTATCTTCCCATTAAAGTAGTGCTTGTGCCGCAGCCATGATTAGACTTCAGTGTGCCATTCCCCACACACGGATGCAGCAGGTTTCATCAGCGCGATCGAAACAAGTATATCAAAACGAATACACGGGTATGCTTTTCTCAACGTCAACACTACAAAAATTTGTGAAAAACAACGTCGTTCAGAATGGCATTTGTGAAGTGGGGGAAAACTTAGCGTGAACTGTCGTCATACCTTCATATTTATTTGCTTTACCCATTTCACTTCGCTGGTCGAGCTCGAGCGTATTGGCAGCCTGTGGCGTTTGTAATATTTGTGGTGTTCGCGATAGCACACCTGATAACCGAACTGTCGTTAGTGCGCATGCGCCCACTAGTGCTTAAATGGTAACGCTCAATGCACTGTCCCCCCATTCCCGTGATGTAACCCCAGTCGTACGCTTCGGCAATAAACGCTGTTGTTTGCCCGTTGGACCCCTGGCCTTGTCAGTCCCTGGACGAGATCCAACACTGGCGACGAGGGTGGGACGAAAAATGAAGAGTAGCGAGCAGTGTGGTGAAGAAGCGACAATGCGGTCTGCAGGGCAGCTGGGCCAGATGGAGTCATTCGACGTTACTGCAAGCGACTGGACGGCATACAAGGAGAGGTTGACCTCTTTTCTGATTGTCAACAAGGTTCCCGACAGCGACAAGGTACACGCATTCCTCAGCATCATCGGACCGCGTACGTATGGGTTGCTGAAGTCGTTGGCTGCACCGGACCTACCATCGGGAAAAAGTTTCGAGCAACTGAAGAGCCTCTTGGATGCACATCTTGCCCCAAAGCCGTCCATAATCGGGGAACGAGCAAAGTTTTACCGCAGAGCACAGCACGAAGGCGAGTCTCTGCCCGAATATGTTGCTGAACTTCGGAAGTTGTCCCAGAGTTGTCAGTTTGGAGCAAATTTGGACGAAGCGCTGCGGGATCGTTTTGTCTGTGGACTACTGCGAGAGGACGTGCAGCGAGTACTCTTTACCGAGGACGACAAACTGACGTTCCCGAAAGCAGTCGAGCGCGCCCTGGCCATGGAAGCAGCCCGGAAGAATGTTGCCGAGACTAGAGTCGTAGAGTCAGTGGCCACACAGCTGCACAAAATGGAAGGAGAATGCAATTATGACCCTGCTGATCTGTACGAGGCGCAAGCGATTTCCGGTAAGCAGCGACTGGCTTGTTATCGCTGCGGTTCTCCGAGCCACACTCATTCAGTATGCCCTCACGTTAATAATACGTGCTATAAGTGTGGAAAGAAAGGGCATATTCAAGGGCCTGTCGCAGCAACGGGCAATATTGTGGCGGGTATCAGCAGAAACGGAGAGTGAAAAACGCTGAAAGTGGTCACGCAGGTGCCACCCATAGGCGTTTCGGAACAAGTGGCGTCCGGCCGCACTCCTATTTTTGTTGGACTGAAAATAGATGGAGCACTGGTGGAAATGGAACTTGACACGGGAGCCGCGGTGTCTATCATGCCTTACAAGCAGTTCAAGCAGCAGTTCCCTTCAGCCAGATGCGGACCAACAGACATCGTCCTGCGCACCTATACCGGAGCACTCGTCCAACCTTGCGGCGTGGCGGTCGTCAAGGTGCAGCACGGGGAACAGACGGCGAAACTACCACTCTACCTCGTCGATCAAGCAGGACCACCACTGCTAGGGCGTGAATGGCTGCGCACAGTACGGCTAAACTGGAACCAGATTTGGGGCCTCAACCACGTCTCAAGGTCAGTGTTCGACTTGTCCTCGCGAACGAAGGAAAGGCTAGAATCGTTGCTCGAAAATACAAATGCTGTTTAAGGATGAGCTAGGCGCTATCACAGACGAAAGGGCCGAGCTGTTCTTCAAAGCCGATCACCGGCCGAGGTTCCTGAAGGCACGCAATGTGCCATTCGCACTGCAGTCAGCAGTAGAAGCAGAGATAGAAAAATTGGTGCAGCTGGGAATACTCACACCCGTGAATACATCAGAATATGCCACGCCCGCCGTGCCAGTGATAAAAAAAGATGGGAAGCATACGTCTCTGTGGGGATTATAAGACAACGATAAACCCCTCTCTGGACATCACACACTACCCGCTGCCTAAAATTGATGACCTATTAGCTGCGTTGGCCGGGGGAAATGCACTTTAGTAAGATCGACCTTAACAGGGCATACCAACAAGTACTCATGTCAGAAGAGTCGAAAGAAGTACTTGACTTTGAACACGCAGAAAGGGCTGTTTGCAGTCAACAGGCTACCTTTCGGAATAGCGTCAGCACCAGGTATTTTTCAGAAAATAATGGACACAATGCTGAAGGGCCTAAACGGAGTTTGTTGTTATCTCGATGACATCTTAGTCACAGGAAGAAACGCTGAAGAACACCTGGTAAAACCTAGACTCACTCTTGAAACGGTTGCTGGAGCGAGGCGTCGGAATAAAGAAAGAAAAATGCGCGTTCTTTCAAAATGAGCTCTGTTACCTGGGGCACAAAATTAGTGCAGCAGGAATATCTGCGTCACCGGAGAAAATTGAAGCAGTCATAAACGCTGCCGCACCGACAAACAAGCAGCAACTGCAGTCCTTCCTGGGTGTCGTTAATTATTATGGAAAGTTTTATGCCTAATCTATCAACAATGGCTGTGCCTTTTTACCAGCTTTTACGGAAAGACGCTCCTTGGTGTTGGGACGACTGCTGCCGAGACGCGTTCAACGAAGTTAAAAGAATGCTGTCATCGCCGCAGGTGCTGGCCCACTACGACCCGGATAGGCCATTAAAGCTGGCCTGTGACGCATCGCAGTATGGGGTAGGTGCAGTGCTCTCCCATGTTTTTGAGGACGGGAAGTCTAGGCCAGTTGCTTTTGCTTCGCGCACGCTTTCCGAGGCAGAGAAGAAATATAGCCAGCTTGAAAAAGAGGCGCTGGCCATAATCTTTGGCATAAAAAAGTTTCACTGCTATATTTATGGCCGCGCATTCACTTAATCACTGATCATAAGCCCTTACAGCAAATTTTGGGGCCAACAACAGGTATTCCGCCTATCGCGGCTGCGCGCCTACAGCGGTGGGCTGTGACGTTGTCGGCATACAGATACGACCTTCTTTTTAGAAAATCAGCCGATAACGCAGAAGCCGATTTTGCTCCCGTTTGCCGCTACCATGTGTGAAAGACGAAACGCAGGAGTCGGAAGAGACTTTCTATTCATTGCGGCTGGCCTCCCTACCAGTGTCGAGCAAAGGAATTGCCCATGCCACAGAGCAGGATAACGATCTGGCGAAAGTAAAAGAGTGCATAAGCACAGGCTGGCCAATATTTGTCAGTGACCATAGACTGAAACAATACTTCGCCAGACGCAATCAACTGACATTGCATGGAGGATGCATTTTGCTGGGAACGCGGGTAGTCATTCCCGCAAAGCTGCAGAGAGCAGTTCTGGCCGAATTACACGAGGGTCACCCAGGTATAGTTCGCAGCAAGGCGCTTGCGCGTAGTTACGTCTGGTGGCCGTCCATCGAGGGGGACTTTGAGCGTATGGTGCAGTCATGTACAGATTGCCAAGAACAGCGCAGTGCCCCTTGCAAAGCTCCGTTGCACCCTTGGGCCTGGCCCTCAGCGCCGTGGCAACGCATACATATAGATTTTGCAGGACCATTTCAACAGTCAATGTTTCTTATAGTGGTCGATGCTCACTCGAAGTGGCCCGAAGTTTTTATGATGCGTTCAACTACTGCAGATGCAACAATTGAGTGCTTACGAGATGTTTTCGCTCGTTTTGGGTTCCCTGAGACAATCGTGTCGGATAACGGCCCACAGTTCACGTCAGAGGAGTTCAAGCAGTTTGTAAGGGAGATGGGTTGCCGACACGTGCAAACAGCCCCCTACAATCCCAGCACCAATGGACTCGCGGAGCGTTTCGTACAAACCCTGAAGAACGCGCTAAAAAAGGATGACGTGCATCAACCTATGAAGGTAAAGCTCAACAAGTTTCTGCTCGCTTATCGCAACACGCCCCATGCTACGACACACGAGGCACCAGCCAACTTGTTGTTGGGGCGACGTTTGCGCACCCGCCTCGATGTACTCAAACCCGCCGTGGGGGAAAGGGTGGCTTACAATCAGTGCAGACAGACGGTGAACCGACAGTGTCGTGTGCGTGACGTGAGTGTTGGTGATCATGTACTTGCACGAAATTACAGGGGACAGCCCAAATGGGTACCAGCTGTGGTGATGGCTCAAAGTGGACCAGTGTCTTTCAGGGTACGAGCGTCGACATCTTCAGGATGCTTCGAGTGGCGGCGCCACAAGAACCAGCTACTTCAAGGCACGGCAGGGCTTGCCGAAGACGCCGCGCAAGACGACGGTTTCTTCTCCGTGTGGCCACAGAGTGACACCGAACCGGAGCCAGCACCTTCATTGCCTGCAGCTAGTGTTTCGCCTTCACCACCGACGTTGCTGACAGACACTTCTCGAGGCGACCTGGATCGGCGCTACCCGCTACGAAATCGCCGACCGCCTGATTGGTTCTGAGAGGGAACGTGAACTATTAGCTTCCGAATAAAAGCAGAGGAAGTGTGGTGTTCGCGATAGCACACCTGATAACCGAACTGTCGTTAGTGCGCATGCGCCCACTAGTGCTTAAATGGTAACGCTCAATGCACTGTCCCCCATTCCCGTGATGTAACCCCAGTCGTACGCTTCGGCAATAAACGCTGTTGTTTGCCCGTTGGACCCCTGGCCTTGTCAGTTAGGCTACACGTAATTTTTGAGATCGTCGAATGATAATATACAATAGAATCAAAGTGACGAACGAGCGTGAAGAAAAAAACATCAACACAAAATGGCACGGGAAGTGCAACTCGCTGCTCGGGAGCTAGCAGCTGATCGTTCATCGTCGTTGTCACTCTCAGCGCGGTAACAATCTACGTCCAACGAAAAATCCTTGACGTCAACAAGGTTTCTTTCAACATCACTGCTCAAAGTAATCTGAGGAACTCTCTCCGCCAAACGACTTCCATAGCACCGATAAAGCGCCCATGTGCAACACCAAAACGGCATGACGATAGTTATAGCGCGAGAACAAAACGACAACACACATACACGAAGGACACGAAAGACACGAGTGCTAACTTCCAACAGAGTTTATTGCACAGAGCACAAAAACATAAATAGAGGAGACAGTAACCATGTCATAAAAGACCATATGGCACAAAGAGCAGAACATGAGTAAAAGAAAAACAAAGACAAAAACACAAAAAACAAAAGCACAGAAAAACGGCAAAGAAAAATCTATAGGAAAACGAAACACAAAGGTAAAGATAATATAACTACCTGCGCGCACCGAAACCTTCAAGGAACCTGAGTTCCTTCTCGGACAGAGCCACGGAGGGCTTGCTAATAAAAGGCACCTGTTCGCGTGCCATCTGCGCGGCCTCGACAATGACTCGGGTGCGCTCATCTCTGTGCTTGTACAGCGTCGCTGTGACCTTGAAGAGGGGAACACAATTGCACTTAGTGCAGTGCTGAGCAAAAAAACCATCTTTCCCGTTTCTAACATTGTTAGCGTGTTTCTCTCAGCCGATCGTTCAGACACCTTCCGGTCGTTTCGACGTAACAAGCACCGCATGAAAGAAGGGTCCTATAGACAACTTTCCGGAAGCAGGCCACATACCTGTTTATATGTTGAACTCTTCATTTTGTTGACGACTGCGTTTTCAGGGGGTTTGTAGATTTGGTGAGGCTGATTACTTTGAACGGTGCCGAGAACAGGACACGAACTCCTACACGTTTTTTGATTTTCTTGAACCTGTGTAATATCTGGTGTTTGTATGGAATCACGGCTATCCTTTCACGTTCTGTATCCACGCTCTGATAGAATTTTTCAAACAGTCAAATCAATCTAATCTTATCGGTTTTTCAATTGACATGAAGGACCTATACTACTCTCTGCCTCACGATGCCGTATTAGAAGGTATGGGGATAACATAGAAATTTTCGGGGAATTGAACTTCCAATTAAAAACTGGCATCAGTTCACGAGGCATTCTAACCTAGTTTTGCTGTATCTTACGTCTACTTTCGTTCAATGAAATTATTGCATTTATCTGCAGGAAAACGGTGTTCCATTCGGCTCATGCATAGCACCTCTACTCAGTGATCTTCTAATGGCAAAAATGGCAAAAAACTGCGGGAAAAGTTAGAAAGGCTCGCATGTCGTCAAATATTCAGATACGTGGATGATATTTTGGTTCTTCTAAATTGTAATTCTTCTATGTTCCGCTCGTTAGCGACTCAAACGATAGGTGTGTTCGAAGATTGCTTAAGCCTCTCGTGTTGACACGTGAAATGCCCGAGAATGACAAGTTACGCTTTTGGATTTAAAACTGGTTTTCAGCTCACAGAACATCAGTTGTTGTTATGAGCCACGAGCGCAGAATCCTCTACTTCCCTTTTCTTCCGCTAACAGCAAGTTAGTTAGGCGAGGCATAGCACGAACCTGTCTTGAGAATGCCTTAAATAGGTCGTGTGCCCACGATATCTCTGCAAGCTTCAAAGCTCAAGTTTTCCGGCTTAAGGCTTCGGGTTTCCCCGAGGCGTTTATCGCTTCCGTTGCTGAGACGATCCTGCGTACTAATAAGGTAGAGCAGAGGCAGTGACAGAATCTGAGCAACACGGATACAGAACGTGAAAGGATAGCTGTGATTATATACAAACACCAGATATCACACAGGCTCAAGAAAATCGGAAAACGTGTTGGAGTTCGTGTCCTGTTCTCTGCACCGTTCAAATTAATCAGCCTCACCAAATCTACAAACCCCCTGAAAACGCAGTCATCACGGAATGCAGAATTCAACATAGAAACAGGTACGCGGCCTGCTCCCGGGAAGTTGTTTATATGACCCACCTTTCATGCGGTGCTTGCTATGTCGGAACGACCCGAAGGAGTCTGAACAATCGGCTGAGAGAACACGCTAACAATGTTAGAAACGGGAAAGATGGTTTTTTTGCTCAGCACTGCACTAAGTGCAATTTTGTTCCCCTCTTCAAGGTCACAGCGACGCTGTACAAGCACAGAGATGAGCGCACCCGAGTCATTGTCGAGGCCGCGCAGATGGCACGCGAAACAGGTGCCTTTTATTAGCAAGCCCTCCGTGGCTCTGTCCGAGAAGGAACTCAGGTTCCTCGAAGGTTTCGGTGCGCGCAGGTAGTTATATTATCTTTACATTTCTGTTTCGTTTCTTATAGATTTTTGTTTGCCGTTTTTTCTGTGCTTTTGTTTTTTGTGTTTTTGTCTTTGTTTTTCTCTTACTCATGTTCTGCTCTTTGTGCCATATGGTTTTTATCACATGGTTACTGTCTCCTCTATATATTTCGTGCTCTGCGCAATTAACTCGGTTGGAAGTTAGCGCTCGTGTCTTTCGTGTCCTTCTTGTCTCTGTGTCGTCGTTTTGTTCTCGAGCTATAACTATCGTCATGCCATACCAACTAGCCCAAGCTGCCACACCAAAACGGCACCACTCACGATGTTTATCTGGGGGTACGGAGAACATTTCTCTCCGATACCAGGCGAGAAAGAATCGCTTGCAGTGTGCTGCCATCTATCAACGAACGTAGAAAACAAGTGGCACAACGTAGGCTAATGTTTGGATGCGCAAATCATGAGGCTGCGCTACTTGCCGCTTGTAATGAATGTTATGGGTTTCATGCACTGCAAAATTACTGACGAATGCTATAACCCACGTAAAAAAGGAAAGTTTTAACTGCAAAGGTTATTCATTAGGATTTAACTATCCAACGTGGCTGCGGAAAATCTCGCGAAGCTCATATGTGTACTTTATGGCCTATTATTTAAAGCACGAGTTGCCACGCAATTTCAGGAGAACTTCGCCTCTCGCAAGTAAGAATAAGATGTATCATGTCATTTACGGTTTGGTATATTCACTGATGCACGCAACATACAAAGTGATTTGTGTTCGTTTCTTGCTAACGCGTTAACCCTGAGGCTAGCACCGCCGAACAAGGGAGCGTTGGGAGCGTCTGCCTAGTGATCATCCTTGAGATGACGCTCCTTAATTCCGCTAGGTGGCACAAAAATCTATGAACATTGCGAATATACGTGTTGGCTATATTCGTGGGACTGTGAATATACTAGTTGACTATATTCATGGGATCCTCGCTCAACCTTGTCAAAACCAAGGAGATTACGCCCAGCGAGTTTAACATGGGAACCCTTTCTACTCAGAAAGTGCTCAAAGTGCGCCTTTTCGATACTAGTTTTCATAGTAAGCATCAAATGCAAGGCAAATTTTATTGGATATTAAGTCAGCACTACTCATCTCTGTAAGTTATTTATTCAGAAACCACAATCTTTTTGATTTATGATTGCCCCACCGTGGCGGTCTAGCGGCTAAGGTGCTCGGCTGCTGACCCCGCACCTCGCGGGCTCGAATCCCGACTCTGGAGGCTGCATTCCCGACGGAGGTGGAAATGTAGGCCCGTGTGCTACGATTTTGGTTCACTTTAAAGAACCCCAGGTGGTCGAAATTTGTGGAGCCCTCCACTTCGGCATCTCTCATAATAATACGGTGGTTTTGGAACGTTAAACCTCACAAATCAATCAGTTTTATTTATGAATAACGTGCGCAGGGTTCCTCCTCATTTGAAAAGGGTGTACGCGAGCCGCTCCTTTAGTCCTGCCGTAGAGATGGCTGCCTACTACTACAATGACTACGTACACCGCGGACGCACCACACACGAATAAGTAGTTTCGCCCCCATAATTTTACCGGAAAACTCTACAGCGATCTCTTGTCAGGGTACATTTTCGATAACTCAAAGCGCAAGAAGGACGCAGACGAAGGTCCCTTGCTTGATGTTGCCCGCGTCCTCGCAAGTGGAGCACACCATGAATTCACTGTAACGTTTGTTGCTCTTACTTGCCCCGAAATTTTTTCAGAACACGCCACGCGAGTTAATCGCCACGCGACGCGGGAGCACGTGCGTTAATCGCGCGTGTGCAGAATCTCATTACAGGACACCACCACGTGATGGCTGAGAGTGTAAGCGAGAGAGGCCACAGCCTCTTCCAAAGCCCCCTACGTAGGCCTGACAAAACCCGCTAGTGCGTGCAAGCTTGTTCTTTCTATGGGATACAATACATTCGTTTTCTGGCGCGTCTGCAGAATTTCGCTCCCCGACGCCATCACTTCTTTGCCGAAGAAGTGTAAGTAGAGAGGACACAGCGGCTTACCCAGCCCCTTAGAAAGGTTAGAACCGCTAGCAGGTGAGCGAATTCTGGCAGTGTTTGCGCCAGCTGTTGCACGTGCGTAGTAAGGGTGATTACGCATTCCACATTGAGCTTTGACATAAGCTGCTTCACATATAAAAGCGGGACGCCTCTCAGATTCATAGATTCATTGGGCCAGCCCTCTATAGCCTGTCAAAGTATATTGACCTTGGCTCTTCGGGCAAGGAAGAGTGAAACTAACCTCCAGAACACCAACGACTTTGTAGTGCCTAGACAAGGTGGTGAATGGACAAGGCCGTACCCTAATCGCAGCTTTTAGATACGAAGCGGCTTTCTGACTAGCATCTGTAATGCTGTCCCTTCATGCGTGTGTACGAAACGTGCCACAATGCGCTCCTTTCCGCGCAAGAGTTGGAACGGATGCCAAGTAGGTCACACCACAGCTGCAGGTTCACTGTCACGTTCCGTTTGCAGTACGCGCTGATGTCCCTCTCCCTCGCCAGCCAAACGCTCGCCGCAGCGCCCGCAGCTGCCGCCTCGTCCGTTCGTCCGCACACTTGTCGGTATCGCCGCTCGCTCCGCTACCACGACAGCCACTCGCTATACCGCTGACTCGTCGTTTCACGCGTAATAAACTGAACACGCGCCTAACATACGCGTTAAAGCAAGTCAGTACGCGCCAGCTCTCTCTCGCTTCAGCCTCTCTACAACTCGCAACGCTCGAGTGCACATCGAGTGGAAACACTCGGCTCCTTCACCTGCGATGGAAAAAAACATCGCTTCAAATTTTTCAGCGCTCCCCGCAGTATTTGCGTTAGCACCACGCAACCCGTGACGTCACCTATGCCCAACGCTGCTACTTCGTATCATATCAAGGTTCCCTTTGGTACGTTGATGAGACACATGCTTGGGCTACTTGGTGATTGGTAACCAACATAATTGCACAGCGCAAGATTGCGAGTGGTTACGGCGTAACTACGGAAGAAGAGACAAGGACAGAAAAGAGCGCTGACTTCAGCTGAAGTTTTATTAGAGAAACGCTAGAACGATATACTCTTGACAAAAAGCACCACGTCCACCGCACAACAGAGGCCAACTTGGTTGGTATTTATTGTAGAGATTGTGGTTGCAGACCAGAATTTGAAAAGTGCACCGTCGTCGCAAAATACCGTCAGCAGCTAACACTTGAAATTATTGAGGCCAATCAAATGCAAATGCCAGGTGATCTATGTATCAGCATGCCTTCGGTTGCACTCGCCAAAAAAAATCGAGTATCTGGCGTTGACGCAATATACTGTGAGTTTGCGCTGAGGTGTTGTTCTACTCAATTGAGGAGTTGTTGATTCTCTGGCTGTGACTCAATAAGTTGTGCAATTGTGCTATTGCTACTTTCTGTCACGAGTATATATTTTCTCCGTTTGCTAATAAATTTTTAGTTGAAGTCAGCGCTTTTTTCTGTCCTCTCTTCTTCCGTATTTACGCAGTAACTACTCGTAGTGTTGTGCCGTGCACTGTACAAATAAGATTCCCTTTGAAAAGCTTGTGTGAATTTCATTGAAATGCGGAGCTAGAAGCTATAGCTTCTGCGGCGTCGAGCCACGTCGAAGCCGGGCTATTCCGTTCTGGGGGGCTCGCAAACACGAGGTAAGCAGCTCTCTTCTTCTTTTACAGCGTCTACCGTGGAGCTACACAGGGCCCTTTTCTAGCGCGAGTAGCGTGATTGACAAAAATACATGCAAAAGAGAAGCTCAATGAGCAAATACTGTGTGCATGTGCAGCAGTTCAATAACAAGTCCGGAGAAAGTTTGGGTCAGCTGACCGGCGAAATCGATTGCGCGGGTTGTCGAGCCTGATAGTCGGGAATAGGAAGGCGTAATCCATGTGCCGCGTAGAACCCCGCGGTCAGATGCGCGCTGCCAATGTGGAGACGGGGACTTAAGTACTGATTTGATTGATATGTGGGGTTTACCGTCCCAGAACCACCATATGATTATGAGAGACGCCGTAGTGAAGGGCTCCGAAAATTTCGACCACCTGGGGTTCTTTAACGTGCACCGAAATCTGAGCACACGGGCCTACCACATTTCCGCCTCCATCGGAAATGCAACCACTGCAGCCGGGATAGAAGCCGATCAACAGGTTATCGTTCTGACCAGTGAATTGGCACGTTCGAGACGGTCCAGGATCCGCGTCCTGTGTCGTGTAAAGAGCGCCGATCAACCGCCGCCGAACTTATCAGTGCTGCCCTTTCAGGAGTCAGTCAGCAAGTTTGTAGGCTTCGATGTCTAGTGGTGAGAGGAACTACATCAAGTCGCCGTACCAAGTGCCTTGACATCATCGACAGGCTGGTGCCGCAGCTCCTTGCTGGGGAAAACACCCTTGTAGTCTTGACGGTAGATGGTAGGGCCCGAACCTCTGACCTACAGCCCGTTTTTGTGTGGAGGATGGTCAGGTGGCATAGATGGCGATGTCTCAGGAATCCATGGGCAAGCACCATGCGAGACGTTCTCCACAATAGATTTGAGTCATGCTTAATTGTAGCCAGCGTCGAGCCTGCGTTGTCACAACTGTCGCGGGTCTTCAACGAGGGGATACACGCATGAACGGCCTGTGTGCGCTCCGGAATTGCATGCTATGCTGTTAGAGGGTATGGAAATATAAACACTACTGCATTTTTAAATAGAACAGGTTAGCGTCAATGGATCGATAACTACGGCTTCCTCATTGTGTTGTGTGGGCTTGAGATGGTAGGCGCTTGAGACGCACGGGGAGGTATAGACTTGGTTGAGATAGTCGGTGAGGACAGGTAAATTAATGTAAAGTATGCTTTAGGTCCTGTGAGCGCTTTGCCTAGCGCCGTAAAAGTGGAGATTGAGTAGTTTGTCGTAGGAGCACCGGCCCGTCGAGACGTTTGAGAGCATTTGAGGTAAGTTATATAAAACGTACTTAAGCATTGCCAGTATAATTACGGGAGCCAGATGTGTTGAGCTCCAGCGCCACCTCGAGTTCCTCGAAGCATCATTGATGAA
>WOVY01003667.1:0-65786 GCA_013436015.1 Rhipicephalus annulatus | reverse complement strand
ATGACTGGAGTGCCTCTAGACCCAAATAAAATTCTAATAGTGACGCCGAGCGTGCCGTGGGTGACCAAGTGCGTGCTAGGTGTAGGAAAACAGGTGCAAACGACCCCGCTTTCCTTAACAGACGCTGTAATAAAAGCGTAGGCTGAGAGTAGTAAGATATATTTTATCTGTATGCCGAGTAAAAAAGTTGACGACGAATAATGAAAGCGGATCCTCTGCCAAAGAGCTCCGATAGTGTCGGAGCTCTTCCTAACCGAGCGAGGAACTCGAGAAATGATCTGCGCACGCGCTTTGATGGTTCCTCTTATCACCTTTGGCATCGTCACGTCGGGTGTCGCGGAGAGGTCATTCAAGAATCGACTACAACAAGCACACCTTTCTGAAAGACGGCAAACCCTTTCGGTTTGTCGGTGGCTCGATGCACTACTTCCGAGTTCCCAGACCGTACTGGGATGACCGGCTCCACACGTTGCGCATGGGAGGACCGAACGTGGTAGACTTTTACGTCGACTGGAGCGGCCACGAGCCCGAACCCGGACAGTACAACTTCGCCGACAACTACGACCTGGTCGCCTACCTGGAGGCCATCAAGAAGGCCGACCTCCTGGCGATCGTCAGGCCGGGACCCTACATATGCGGGGAGGTGGACAATGCGGGCTTACCTTACTGGCTGCTGCGCAAGTACCCGTGCATGGAGTACCGAACGTTGCACGACAATGACTACATGAGAGAAATGAGCAAGTGGTTCCACAGGTTGCTGCCGATGCTGGTTCCGTATCTCTACAAAAATGGCGGGCCTATCATAATGGTACAGGTCAGTGTCAGGACATGAGGTTTACTGAGCCAAAGTTTAGATGTGCAGAGTGGCCTAATCTCAGCTAGTTTGGCCGACATCATGAAATGAAGTCCAGAAAGAACGAGACATCAAAGAAGATAAAAAAGTGGAAGAATGGGGAGTATTTTGTAGGAAAATATTTTTTGGCAAATAAGCTTTTCATTCTGAGAAATTCGTACGGATTTTTTTGTTGTTTCCTGCAAGAAATATTGATTGCCTATTTTTTTAATCTATTGTAGGCCCGTGTGCTCAGATTTGGGTGAACGTTAAAGAACCCCAGGTGGTCTAAATTTCCGGAGCCCTCCACTACGGCGTCTCTCATAATCATATAGTGGTTTTGGGACGTTAAACCCTACATATCAATCAATCTTTTTAATCTAGAATTAGATTAAAATTGTTCTTGAAGAGCACAGGGTAGCTATTAACACAATAAACAGCTGTTTGTCTAGAGTCCCCTGGCAATTGCGAGCCAGCTACTTTCTATAATGAATTCGCATGAGGAGTTTACCGAAGTCAAAGGCTCCAAAAACAAGGATTTTTTTTTCTTGAAAAAAAAATTAACCACATCTTCGCCACTCAGATCAACTTCCATTTCTAAAATGTTTGCGAACTTCGTTGACTTTGAGCGTATCTATCTATCTATCTATCTATCTATCTATCTATCTATCTATCTATCTATCTATCTATCTATCTATCTATCTATCTATCTATCTATCTATCTGTCTATCTGTCTGTCTGTCTGTCTGTCTGTCTGTCTGTCTGTCTGTCTGTCTGTCTGTCTGTCTGTCTGTCTGTCTGTCTGTCTGTCTGTCTGTCTATCTATCTATCTATCTATCTATCTATCTATCTATCTATCTATCTATCTATCTATCTATCTATCTATCTATCTATCTATCTATCTATCTATCTATCTATCTATCTATCTATCTATCTATCTATCTATCTATCTGTCTGTCTGTCTGTCTGTCTGTCTGTCTGTCTGTCTGTCTGTCTGTTATCTATCTATCTATCTATCTATCTATCTATCTATCTATCTATCTATCTATCTATCTATCTATCTATCTATCTATCTATCTATCTATGTCTATCTATCTATCTATCTATCTATCTATCTATCTATGTCCATCTATCTATCTAGCTATCTATCTATCTGTGTCTATCTATCTATGTCTATCTATGTCTATCTGTCTGTCTATCTATCTATGTCTGTCCGTCTGTCTGTCTGTCTGTCTGTCTGTCTGTCTGTCTGTCTGTCTGTCCTGTCTGTCTGTCTGCCTGTCTGTCTGTCTGTCTGTCGGTCTACGACATTTAGCTCTCCTGGCCGTTTCGAGAAATGTATCAATACCAAACTTAGTTTGGAAGAAAATGACCGTATGAAGAACATAGTTGACTAGTCATAACATGAAATGATGACATGTATATCATGAATGTCATGAGATACATTTTATGGTCCTGCAGCTCTTGCGGTGATTCCGTTCATATGGCATGTTACAAAACTGTTATAGTATGGCATGATTGCATGGCGAACACAAGCGACAGACGCTAACGTAGAAATCATGACATGCATGTCATGTAAGTCATGAGTCATGACTACATGCCACGCCCATGATGCGCTCGCAGCCGTCTCGCTAGCTTCACATATGCCGAACTCGGCGTTACGTGATGCGAATGAATGACGAAGGTATGTGACTGGTGCAACATGATAATTATGAGATGCGTGTCATTTAACATTATGACTAGAATCCACACTCATGATGCACTCGCAGCCATTTCGCTAGCTTCAAATACACCAAATTTGATATTACGGGACGTGAATGGACGACAAAGGAATGTGACTAGTGCAAGCATGATAATCATGTGATGCATGCCATGCAACAACATGATTACATGCTACGCTCATGATGCGCTCACGGCCGTTTCGTTAGCTTCATACGTACCAAATTCAGTATTACGTGACACGAAAAGACGACATGCAAATGACATGTCCAAAAAATGATAATCATGACATACGTGTCTTGTAACAACGTGACTACATGCGCACTGATGAGGCGCTCGGGGCCTTTTCGCTAGATTTATATATGCCAAATTTGGTATTACGTGACGTGAATGGATGACGAATGTATGTGACTGGTGCAAACGTAATAACTATGAGATACGTATCATGTAAGAGCATGACTACATGCCACACTCAAGGCGCCAATACACTTAGACGTTATCCAGTCTGCGTGTGGTCAAGCGTTCGTTTCGTGGCGTCATGCCAGCGATGCCACGCCAGACGCTGGCATATACTCGCAGGCACGCGCCGCACTGGGTTGCTTTGACGCAGGCACTTTTTAGCACGCCCGGCAACGCTTCTACACGAAGCTAGACAGAAGTGGTGCATTCTGGGTAACGTGGTTGGTGCGAAATGCAGCATGTCGCATTTCGCACCGTTTGCCGCCGGGCTGCGCCGACAGACGCTGGTCGCGTCTGGCGTCAGACTATAGAGTGCTCGCGTTTTGCTAGCGTAGCGTCACTAAACCCAGCGTGCGCTCGTCCACGTAGCGTCGCAGTATATTGGGCCCTTCATGATGCTCTCCCCGCCGTTTCGCATTAGCTTCACATATTCCAAGTTTGGTAATGCGGGACGTGAATGAACGACTGAAGGTATGTGACTGGTGCAAACATGATAATTGTGAGATGCGTGTCATGTAACAACATGACCACTTGCCACGCTCATGATGCACTCGGGGTCGTTTCTCTAGCTTCACAAAACCTAATTGGTATTGCATGACGTCAATAGACGGCGAAGTTAAATGACACGTCTGAACATATTTAGGATATGCGTGTCATGTAAAACATGACTACATGGTACGCTCATAGCACACTCGTAGCCGTTTTGCCAGCTCCAGAAACTAAATTTTGTATCAGGTGGCGTGAATAAATGATGAAAGTAAATAACACGTCCAAACATAATAATAATGACATGGAAGTTGTGTACGGCATAACTAACCTCCACCTCGTAATGTTGTTTTGATTTTAAACTGACATATAAACCTTCCCAATATCTGCTTCGCACAACATCGATTCCCACTGTAAGTGGGATCTGCCAGTTCTTTTTGAAGATGAAATTGTAAGAATTTTCTTCAAATTGAACATAATGCTTATGGCCCTTCCGATGGCCAGCTCAAAACAAAACTTTCGCTACAAATACCTTGACGTGTGGAAAGTGCAATTTTGTTGTTATAACTATAACACTTTATATCGCTTACATAATTATTATGAACCGAAGGGAAGCAATTAGTATAGGTTAAGCATTAGGACTTCTCACAATACTCTTTTTCTTGCTCATTAGATATCTTATTACACAGTTTCTTATTAATTATTTGCGTTCTGCACGTAATGTTGAGCAATGTGGACTAATAATTGTACATAACCAGAGAAGTTCGTGGCATAGAAAGTGCGTAAAAAAGCCTTATTTTACACGTTACAATGGTAAAGATGAAAACTATACACCTTACTATAAAACTGACATAATTTAAACCAGCATAAAAATCTATGTAAACAGCCGCAATTCTATTAATTAAGGCTGTAGATCAAAGATTAGGGAGTTTTAGCTTGTACGTATACTTCTTTACGTTACCGTGTTACCGGTTTACGTTTACCGTGTTACCGGCGCCCGAGTTTCAGCAGCGTTTTGCTACACATACGGGAACCTTTACGTTCGTACGTAAAAGTTTACGTTCGCCGATGATGATGATCATGAATGCACACATATTCGTTTTCTTTTAAATAAAACTTAACCAGCGCTGCGGCGCAAATATAATAACTTTTAACATGTAAAATTATCAAGTATTTTGGTGCTATATATTCACCTAACCCATTAAAGTTGGCTGCGTGCAGAAAGCTATAAGGAGCTACCGCATAATTCTTTTAAGCCTCTCTGGCTAAGCCTCTCTGGTTGAACGGTCAGCGGCTAGCCGCATTCGCAAAGAAGTGGTCGTCGATATGGCAAAGAGTGTGCTCCAAGATCTAATCCTGGCTCAAAATCTACCGTGGAAGTACATCGACGATCTACTGATTATGGATCTGCTACAGCCGCAGCCGCGGAGGAACCTTCGCGAGAACGGCGTGTTGGATATCGACGGTGGATTGCTCCGTGCGTCGTCTGCTAGCCACGTCATGCTTCTATGTGCGCGTACGTCTTGGAAATTTTCAAAGTGTGGTTTGTCCAGTCATGTCAGTGCGAGTGTAACTGTTTTACCTATGCCTATAACGACGTACGAGAGCATTTTATCTTTCGGATGCTTATGCGTTGTAATAAGATCAGCGAGTGCAACTTTCCAAAGTGCCGTTTATTGTCGTTCTACCCTCCATTCACCAGAATAATTTCAGAGTGGGTGTCGCTTTCTGTTTCAAGCATATCACAAAATGCTCATATCACTTGGCAGTGGTGACTACGCTGCTAGACACTCTACTGAATTTCGCTGCTTGTTTCACTACAGATAGCCGTTTGAACCGGAGCTGCATACCGACGGAAGAAGCGATCTTCAACACGTGCAATCGCCGTGGTCAGCGAAAGCACTGAACGATCTTCCTAGGACTGGCTGCCACCAGGAGGCGTGTGGCCTATCATCAGCACTCGGCAATCACTCGGCATCTTGTGATACCACCTTGCTATAAAAGCAGACTACCGGCCACCCGATCTTTCACTTGGCAGTGGTGACTACGCTGCTAGACACTCTACTGAATTTCGCTGCTTGTTTCACTACAGATAGCCGTTTGAACCGGAGCTGCATACCGACGGAAGAAGCGATCTTCAACACGTGCAATCGCCGTGGTCAGCGAAAGCACTGAACGATCTTCCTAGGACTGGCTGCCACCAGGAGGCGTGTGGCCTATCATCAGCACTCGGCAATCACTCGGCATCTTGTGATACCACCTTGCTATAAAAGCAGACTACCGGCCACCCGATCTTTCACTTGGCAGTGGTGACTACGCTGCTAGACACTCTACTGAATTTCGCTGCTTGTTTCACTACAGATAGCCGTTTGAACCGGAGCTGCATACCGACGGAAGAAGCGATCTTCAACACGTGCAATCGCCGTGGTCAGCGAAAGCACTGAACGATCTTCCTAGGACTGGCTGCCACCAGGAGGCGTGTGGCCTATCATCAGCACTCGGCAATCACTCGGCATCTTGTGATACCACCTTGCTATAAAAGCAGACTACCGGCCACCCGATCTTTCACTTGGCAGTGGTGACTACGCTGCTAGACACTCTACTGAATTTCGCTGCTTGTTTCACTACAGGTTAGTGCAGTTTTGTACAGTTACATTTATATGGTGTCGTCACCACTGCCAAGTTTTTCAATTTTTTGATTTTGTGATTTTTTACCTGTTTTTTCGCGCTTGTTACTGAATATTAGGCTTATTGATATGGCTAAGGAACTAGCGAAGCTCAAAGAAGAAATGAGGACTGAATTGCTTAAAGAAATTAGGCAGGAATTCAAGTCTTTCAAAGAATCACTGGAGCGTGATCTCAGGAATGAGATACGGGATGTGCGCACTGAGCAACGCCAGATGAGCCAGAGCATTGACTTCTCGCTTGAATCGGTCGAAGAACTGAAACAGAACCTTGCTTCTGAAATTTCAAAGAATACTAGTCTGGCGAAGGAAAATGATGAACTACGCACAAAATGTGCAGCATTGGAAAAAAAAAGCATCAGAACTTGAAAGGAGGCTAACGAATTCGGAGCAATACTCGCGAAATACGAACCTCGAAATCCAGGGTGTCGTCAAGAAAGAAAATGAGGACCTTTCTACTATTCTGTCTGAAATAGGCAATGCAATTCATGAGCCTATCAGTTCATCTGACGTTGAGTGTTGTCACCGTGTTCCAACTCGCAACCCAGAGAAAACAAACATCATTGTACAGTTTAAATCCAGAGCTAAACGCGACGCTGCTCTGAAAAAAGCAAAGAAAACAAGGATCACAAACAGAGACTTGGGGTTAGAATCCACTTGTCCCATTTACGTGAACGAGCATCTTTGCCCATCACTAAAGAGGCTGCTTGGTATGGCAGTGAAAAGGAAGTATGAGCACAAATGGAAATCTGTATGGAGCAGCAACGGAAAAATCTATGCAAGGGAAAATGATGGTGGTGATGTTGTGCAGATCTCGGAAGAACGTGATCTTGCTAAGATTACTTCGATTATTTCTGGTACCACACAAACCACTTCCTAAGAACCACCATGGAATATCACGATTTCATCTTACCGCATCAATTACACTTTCAGAAAAATTCCAGTACTTCCGTTCTGCACTTGAATGCTCGATCAGCAGCCAATAAACAAGAAAATATTAGCAACTTGTTAAATCTGTTCTGTTTTAAGTTCGATATCATCATGCTAACAGAAACATGGTATCATGACAGCAATTCTCGGCTGTACCTAGATGGCTATGCTGATTACGTTTTAAATCGAATTGATAAACGTGGAGGTGGCGTTGCAATTTATATTGCATCAGGACAAAAATATGAACTCTTAGCAGATTTTTGTAAAACAACTTGCGACTATGAAATTTTAACACTTCAACATTTGTCTGACATAATCTCGGTGGTGTATCGCCCGCCTAATGGAAATGTTTTCAAATTTATGAGTTTCTTTGATAATTTACTGGAATATGTTGCTGCTAACGAATTTAGACTTGTATGCGGGGGAGACACTAACATAAATTTTCTTGTAAACAGTGCTGTCTCAGTAGATTTTACACATAGACTTAGTTCTGGTGGCTTTGTCAACCTAATTAACACCCCAACTCGTGTAACGCTGTCTTCGTCTACATGTCTTGACATTCTGATTACGAATATTGACACTGTAGTAGAGCATACTGGAACAGTGACATCTGACGTCAGTGATCATTGCCCTGTATTTATGACGTATTGTGCGAATGCTAAAAAAATTTTTTCTAAATCAAATGTGTTCGCAATACAAGATTTAAGCGAGAAAAACATGGATCTTTTTAAGCATGATATTTCCAAATATGACTGGTCTTTCTTATATGAAATAAGTGATGTAAATGTCGCGTATTCGAAGTTTCTTTCTGCGTTCCTGCAAATTTACAATCTACATTTTCCTTTCAAGAAATTGAGACAGACTAGAAAGATAAGAAAACCCTGGATTACGCAAGAACTTTTTAAAATGATAAAACACAAAGATAAATTGTACCATAGTTTTCTTGCTACACGTTCGCCTGAGGTGCTGATAATGTTTAAAAAGTATCGAAACAAACTGAATGCGCAACTCAGGCGTGCCAGGATTGCTTATCATGAGCGTATGTTTACTGACGCCACGGGTAAACATCCTGATATCTTGTGGAACATAATAAATAAGGTTCTTGGTCGTGAGAAACATTCTGCCGCGCCGGAGAAGTTAATCCACAATAAAACCGAAATCTCTGGTTTAGCACTTGCTAATCACTTTAATGAGTACTTTGCAAGCATAAGCGCGGTTCAACAGCCACAACAAGCTCCACCAAATACATCATCGTTCTTTCCACTCCTAATAGCTTATTTTTAAATCCCACTAATGAATATGAAGTATTTACTACATTTAAGAACCTTAAGAATAGTAAAGCTCTCGATATAGATGACATACAGATAAAGCCTGTGAAGTATGTATTAGAATACATTGCTCCAGCTTTAACACACATCTTTAATTTGGCTTTACAGTATGGAATTTTCCCAGAAAAAATGAAAATGAGTAGGGTAACTGTTATTTTTAAAGGAGGTGACAGAAATGATACGTCAAATTATCGACCAATTTCTATAATTCCAGTATTTTCCAAAGGCTTAGAAAAGATTATTTTTTCGCGTGTTTCAAGTTTTTTTGACAGACACAGTGTTCTATCTGATGCCCAGTTCGGCTTCCGTAAAGGCAGGTCAACGGAAACCGCTTTGCTCACACTCAAGGAATATGTACTGAAAAATATTGAGAGAAATCTTTTCACCTTGGCGCTCTTCATTGATTTTAGTAAAGCCTTCGATTGCATAAATCACAAGATTCTACTGTGGAAATTATCACAGAATGGCCTTAGAGGTATTCCATTAACATTATTCGAGTCTTATTTAACTGATCGCAAACAATCTGTTTGCATAAGAGACGAAAAATCATGTTTTCTTCCCATAATAAACGGTGTACCACAGGGTAGTGTATTAGGTCCGCTGCTCTTTAATGTCTACGTTAATGACATTACTAATATTACCACCTCTGTTCAATTTATCATATACGCGGATGACACTACACTTCTTGTTTCTGGTCCGGATTCACAGAAATTAATGAGACAATGCAACGATCTACTGGTTAAGTTATCTCAATGGTCGATTGCTAACTGCCTTAAAATAAATCCTACAAAAACTAAAGTAATGTTATTTCGCGCTAAAAACAAATCTCTGACTTGCCAACAAACGTTATTATTTGCTGGTAAAGAACTTCAAATTGTTGATGAACATAAATTACTAGGCGTTACTTTTTCTTCGCATCTTACTTGGGATAAACACGTAGAAAATATCTGCAAAAAACTGTCAGCTATAACAGGTGTTTTATCTAGATGTAGGTATCTTCTTCCACCGAAAGCAAAACTTAACATTTATTATGCTCTATTCTTTTCTCATTTAAGTTATTGTAGCTTAGTCTGGGGGACTACTGGGAAAACAAACATTATGAAATTATTTTTACTTCAAAAAAGGATGATTCGGCACATTGACAATATGGGCTTCTTAGAGACAACACGGCCAGCTTTCCTAAATCATAGAATCATTAAAATAGAACATCTTTACACTTTTCGCCTACTTTATTCCTTTTATTTCTCTAAAAAATATCTTCATAATTTTCTTGCGTCTACTGCATCGTTGACACCTAGAATCACTTCCGCCAATACTAGAAATAGTGACATGTGGTATGTTCCTAGATTTCGCAATAATTATAGGCTACAATCATTAGAACACAACTTGCCGCATATTTTAAATAAATACAAAGACGTCAAGTGCTTCTCAGCCAAGGAACTCAGGACTCTCTTTGTTAACATGTGATGACTTAACGTATTACTATTTCCTGCAATTATTGTTTTCTATGTTTCACTTGTCAGAGCAAATTGTGTATGATTTCCTGTCTTCTGCTGCATAGAATTTTTTTGTTTTCATTGTTTTTCAATAATTTCAGATATTGTTGTGTACATTTGTGTGAACATTTGTTTTTTTTTTTATGTTGCTTTTTTTTCGTACAACTGCCACATATGCCTTGTAACGGACCATCGACCCTGTCAAGCTGTTTGACAACAGCTTTTAGTCGATGGTATCCGCCAGAATCTTTGTATTTCTGGAAATAAATCTATTCTATTCTATTCTATGCTCTGGGCATCCTCCCAAACATGAGGACTATTAAATAGTGTATAAATGCAGCGTGTTACTATAGAGACTCGGTAGCCAAAAAAAAAAAAAAACAGGCTCTAGGCCATACATTTGGGTGCTGTTGGTAGGTGTACAATTACAGCCCTGTTGTTTATTGATCGTGCTAGGAGCCTTAGTTGTGTTTATTTGGCCGTGGTATCGCTACATAGGAATATTACTACCACATAAACAGTGACACATCGGTACTTAAACTGTACTGAAAACAGAGTTACCGCGTGCTTAGATTTAAGAATGCTTTAAAGAAGCCAGACATTGGAAATAATTCAGACGGCATGCCTTATATGTAATGTCGTGTAACTTAACTGAAAATTTCATCTTTGTTACATTGTCTTCAGCGTTTATGTGGCATTGTTAGTGACTGACTGAAGGCAGTAATAATTTTTGTAAAAAAAACATGCTTGTCTCATTAATCAGGCTTTTGTTGTAGCACTGTCATGCACGTAATCAATCGATGAAAGCTTTCTGCTGAGCTCTTATATAAGATTTTTATGTTATTACTGGTGCGAGAACATGTGCGTACATGTGGTAAATGCAGTATAGTGTCAGCCCCTGAGCCACTGAACGAAGCGTGGCTGCGAGTATTTGTATATGCGCCGTCGACCGCCTATCCACACTTGCGCGGGTGCGGTGCTGGCACCTATAGCCCGATTTTTGGGAGGTTGCCCGATATGACAAATTCTTGAGCCGCTAGACACCAATGGCTAAGGTACCCTTTATTGGCTGCTGTGCTTCGCTTTAGGCATCTTCATAATTTACCTTGATGAGATCAGCTCCTGTGTCATCCCTTCTCTCTGCACATAACAGTATGTTAAAAACAAAGTAGTGCACAACTGTCTGACACTAGGCATGTAGCTTATGCCTTTCTTCATGACTTATCTTCAAATGAAGGGGTGATTATTTCTACACTGTTATCTTCTGTCTTTTTAAGTGTTATGTGTTCTGGTTTAAGTGCAGTTGTTCTCTAGTGGTGTCTGTTCTTCAAGGAGTGTTTAGAAGACGCCTCTGACATTCCAAAAATAACAAAACTTGCTCGTTGTGCCAACAGAACCTAACAGCTACTCATGTCTGCATTTTCCCATTAGTCTATTGTAAGATGGTCTGTTGAAGGCCGCAATCAAGTTTGGTGAACTACATGTGTGTGTGTGTATGCACATGACAAGGTAATCATGGTGGTGTTATCGGGTCGCCCCACACCTAAAAATCTCCAACTTTTTTTATGAACCACGATGTGATGAAAATACGGAGATGACAGTCAGACACCTTGCTATGTGGAAGGAGTGAAAGCAACTACCTGTAGCAGCACCCTCTGCCGATGCTCGTGCTCTAAACCCATTTTTATTTATTTGCAACACACCTTAAATGTATTTAGAGCAAACTTTTATGTCCATTTTGCAAGATATGCAGATATATATATCCATTTTGATGTACATAGCTGGGCAATAATGGTCAAATATTTTGCAAAGGTTGCTTGTGCTAAGTCTGCGAAGTAGCGAGTGCCAAAAATGAGACACCCAATCAAAATTACGCACACGCAGAGTTTCACACCGATGGCACGCTTAATTATGCTTGTTGAGTGCTTCTGATGGGACTTTGTACGCGACTTTGAAGACTTCTGTTGTGTCTGTTTCAGCATATCTTGTTCACGCATACCCAACACTCATAAAAAGGCCCTTAAAATACTTTGTGCCTTTTAGGTTATGCATTTTTAGGATTCGTGGTTACATTGATGTATAATTTGATGGGATGTTTGCAGTTGCATAGATGTATATCTGTTTGGTGCTGAAAGATGTGTATACTTTATGCAGGTTTCTGCAGCTGTGTGAAAATGAAGGATTGTTCCGTATTTCACCCAGTGTCGATGTTTTGAAATGGCATACAGTAGTCTGGAGTAGAAAAATCATGGCCTAGGGTAAAGGCTCATTGCTCACTCAAAGTCGCAAAGTGTGCATGAAATTGTGACATAAACCTGGTGAAAAAAATATTTGGTTTTATTTTGTTTCACATATTTCATTACTAAAGTCACTACTCCGTCGGGGCACTCAAGCTTTCCAAAGCATATTTGTAAAATTTCAGGTACAACAAGCATCACAGAATGTATCACATGAGACCACAAAATGAAAACTATTTTAGCCCAGCCAGAAACTTTGATCTGCAAAGTGAAAGCAAGAGGCAACATCTGAACAAGAGCTGGCTAAGCAATGTAAATATACATGAGTTTATTGTCTATCACATAATTAACCGACTAGATTTATTGAGAAGTAGCTCGGGGACATTCAAGATCTTAAGTACATGTAACAAATTTCAGGTACATCTAGTATCACAATAATATATCATGATAGCCCCTGCAATGACGACACTTTCTGCACAGCCAAAAAATTTCATCTAGCTTTTGACCAAGCTGGGTATGCACAACACCTTAAAAGAAATAGCCAAAGCACAATGCATTTCGTAGCTTGAATGCGTGTCAACCCCTACCATAAGAAAACAAATTATGAACAAACTTGGCACAATTTACCACCAGCATGGCCAGAAAATATATATCTCAACAAAAATTGGAAACACCGTTGCAGTGGCTAATATTCATGGACACGTGCACCTCGACTACAACAGAGGCCGACCAAAGGCCAAAGCGGAGGCTTTGATTTGTTTTTTGCATGCTTGTTGACGTGACGGAGTATTGTAATAGTGACAAGGGTCACAGTTACACTGCTGTAAGAATAGACAGGTTTCAAAGGTGAAATTTTAGGCAGCATACGCATGGAACAATCAGAAATAGCAGATGAAGTAGCCATAATGTTGCAGGAAAAAACATGCACACGAGTGCAGAGTTGGTGTTTTGACAGTATTTGTAGTGATTGCGCAGGGTGTGATCAGTCAGGTCAATTTCCTCCAATCTAAGTGAGCTTTCTCGTTCTTTTTAGTGCAACATCATCCTCCCGGCAAGTGTAGCTCCACCCGGGTACAAATCATGGAGCATTAGTGAAGGCGAAGTATATATGGTTTGAGCCTGGCGACATGAACGTCACTATCGACGTGACGTAGCAAAAACACGTCAGCTGGTGCTATTTCGTATACCATGTCACAGAATTGGCGTAAGGTCTTGTACGGACCAGAATGACAAGAGAGCAGTTTTTCCGCTTAGCTAACACGGCACGAGGGCGTCCAGAGCAGTACAAGAGAAGCAAGAGACAATTGTGTCTTTGTGCTGATGATCGTAGCGTCGCTTTTGAGAAGGTTGCGACGTCTTGACGAGCGACCTCTCAAGCATGGACGGCCGAAGTGATTGCATCGTGGGCGTAATTGGTCGTTGAGAATATAACACCAGAGGGTAGGAATGTGTAGAACGGCAAGACAGAGCCGCAGCCATACAAAAAAAAAGAATGGGGAAAATCGAGCGGTTTCGTGACAGGACGAATTGTAAGCAAAATGATTGTACAGTAAAGCGGTGGACAAAGTGATGGGGATTGTCGGAAACGTACATGGCCAGCATGTCAGTTAGGAGTGTGGTTTAGTCGCTCAGTGAGCCCCTTCCTTTGATGGTGGTATGCGGTAGCAATCTTGTGTTCAGAAGCTCAAAAGCGGAAAGGGCCATCGTCGACCTTTGACAATAAGTAACGCGGCCACGATCCGTTAGTAACTGTGGAAGGGTGCTGTGGTGTAGAGTAACATCGGGGAGTAGAAAGTCCACAACATCTGCTGCACAGCTGGTCGGCATTGCTTGTGCGATGGCGTATCTTGCTGCATAATCTGTCACAATGGCAATCCACCTGTAGCGAGAAAGGAAGACGGCACTGCGGCCAACGTGGTCGTGTCAAACTCGCTGCTTTATTCGATTGCCGAAGTGGAGCGGCGGCGGTTGCCACGCCAAAACCGCCAGGCGCGTGAGCTTGTTCTAATCCTCACGCAGCTCGAGCTATCATCAGCTGCGCGAGAGGCGCGGCGCGGTGATCGAGAGATGACAATGATAATCATGCGTATAGGCCCCCCCACCCCCCCCAGCGCTTTGCGTGATTAGAAGTGTATATAACAAAGAAAGAGACTATACACGTGAACGACAATCCGCAAGGTGTCCGTTTGGGAAGTCCAGTTTGTCAACATGTACTGACCATCGAGAAGCAGTGGGTCTCTGGTGGGCGACACTGGGAGTTGCGCAGTGGACGAAGAAGTAAGCGTTCGGTCGCTGTGTTTGCAACACAAGTGGGTGACAAGATGACCAGCTGGGGCCAGCTGGGAGCGCACAGGGTGTCGCAAGTGAGCATTGCAGGTAGAGGTGCGTTCAGGGTGAGATGAGGGCGGGTGTACAAAAGTCGATTTGGCCCCTGCACGCGAAGCAAGAACTCAGTAGGAGGCATGTCATGTGATCCAGCAGATGTGAATTCTGGAGAAGGCTCTGTGGGCGTACCTTGACTTGGGGAAGCACCTTCAGTAGTCCGTGCACGTGGGGGCGTCTTCTACCTTGTGGTCATAGATGCAGGAGTGGATGTAGGAGTGGGTGGGGACAAAGAGTGGTGCATGAGCGGCGAACGTGTCCGATGACCTGGCGAAGACGGGGAGTGGTAAGATTTTGGCGAGAAATGGATCTGGTTGACGATAGTGATCTGGTTCGGTGTGAAGGGCGAGAATGTATGATCATCGAGCAGCAGGTGGTTGCGACTGGCATAACCGTTGACGCTTGGTTTGCCATTGTCGCTGACTAAGACATTGGCTGTCGGTTTTCCAGGGTGGCGGCAAGCACATGACGTTTACTGCAAAGCTCCATCGTGGTACCCAGCACATTCACCAAATGTTGCGGGAAGAGTGCAGAGGCACACGAGTGCATAGTTGGTATATTGACAGTAATTTCAGCAGTTGTCCAGGGAGTGACGAGTCGCGTCATCTGCTTCCAATCTGAGCGAGCTTCTTCGTTCTCTATATTGCAACAATATTCCACTGGCCCTAAAAAATCAGGTATGCAAAGTTGTCTAATGCAAATCCGAAACAGCAATAAAAAAACTACGCTAAAAGCACGATTCCCAAGGAAGCCTTGGTCATTCTGGCAAAAGCGGGCAGATCCCTAAACGTGACCATCTTGTAGTTCCCCACTCACATCACCAACGGAACGTGATATCCTCCCAAATAAAAACGAGACTACACACTTGATGGTCAGATACATGCTGCGCTGAACACGGACATGCCTCTCGTACAATAAGGAACATACCTTTTGTATAAGGATAGGATCACTAGCTATATAATGAGAAAAACAAAAGCATATGTTAACACAAGAAGGATATTCCCACTGCTTAGTCCCAAACAAAACAGCAGACAGGCCATTTTCTGGGGGTAACTCTAGATGAACAACTTCCCTAATCCAGTCCGTCTAAGATGGATATATTCGAACAACCATCAGGATGACACGTAAAATTCGTACCAGAAAGGACGTGCAACACTCTAACACATATTATAGGGTTGTAGTTATGTTGCCAGAATGCTTGCAGTTACTCTGGAGACCCTTTCATTGAGGTTGGCTACTGCTCTGCACATCTAAAACTTTGGCGTCTAAATGTGAGCAGTCCAGCAAGATCACGAGGCGGCTTTGAGGCAAAGCTTAGACATTTCCCCGTGCGAGACCAAGCCAATATTGCATTAAACCTTGATAGACATTCGATAAAGTTGTATCCATAATGAAAAAATTGGAAGCGCAAACCAACGGGACACAAGAGAAGAGACAAACAAGCCCGTTGTCCCGTTGGTTTGCGCTTCCAATTTTTTCATTATGAATTTGTACCAACTAGCCCGCCTGTCAACCCTTCTGAAAGTTGTATCCTTCGAACCATAAAGTAAGAGAAAGAGGCAACATCTGAATCTCGAGCTTGTGTCCCATAGCTAAAATGTCTCAGCCTGAAGTAAAATTAGGGAAACAACAAATTCAACAATGAAGAGGAGGCTGTAACTCAATGAAAGCATATATGCACCTGCAGGCATCATATGAGGTCGGTTAGAAAAGTATCCAAACTTTGGTGGAACAGCAAAAACGGGCATTATTGGAGCATTGTAAACCTAAACACCCTCAAAGTAGTCCCCTTGGGACTCTAGAGACTGCTCTTAGAGGTGCTGCCATTGCTGGAAGCATTCTAGCACTGCTCCAGTCGCTCCCTCATTTTCCTTACAATGAAAAACCAATGAGAGCACTGTGCATACCTCACTCAAACACTGCATCCCAGCGACTGCCGAAATTGCCAGAAAAATTCACGTGCACACGAAGGTTCAAAATCGGCTAATGCAAGCGCGCTTGTTCGAAATTCATGAAGTGCTTGCAAAAAAAAAAAAGGGTCGGGTACTTTTCTAACAGACCTCGTACATTTTCCACTGGCCTTATGTGAGACAGAGGGGCAATGTATTGGCAACAGCAAGTGGCAAACGGGAGGCGCTATCTGCAGAGCTTGTTGAACAGCTAACAGCAAAGCATCATCAAGAGCAGCTGTTCCAGTTTTGTACAACCATAAAATGGTTCATAAAATATGCATAAACCTCCATGTAACAAAGTACAAAACATCACCGATACAAATCATCGCATTGAAGGTTCTTCGCATAAAAGTTGGTACTTCTATGGCGAAACTCTCTGCAGTGCTATTCAAATGATTATATGACTTTTGTATTAGATTACCACACTGCATTTTTTCTACTTCAACTCTTTCCAAAATTTAGAAAAATGTATTTCCCTTCAACTGTAGTGGCTGGTCTCTGTTGCACGGAAGATGACTTGACAAACGCTAAAACTACATGTTTTGACCACTGGCACTAGCAGATGTTTTAGTGTATTGCCTTCCTTTATCGATTTTTTTTATAAAGCGCATGGACATTCACGTGCTAAATAAAAATGAAACTTCACCCTTAATTTTCTCCACGAATAATTAATTTCCAACTGTGAAACATGGGGTTAGAGTTCTCAGAGTGCAGTTTGTCAACCTAAAACCAAGTCATTGCACCTCTTTAATGTTCACTCCAAGGAGCCATGACAAGCAATTTTCATAATCTGTATTATAAAAGTTGGTCCTTTGCTGTTGACAAATGAGCTGGTGAAATTTCAGCACATTTGGCTGAATGCTTAATTTATAATGAGGATTGTTATAAACACGCATGTGGCCAGGTAGCCTCACAACAGTACATGTGAACCATGACATAATAAGACACTTGCTTTGTGAGCGTATCTATTCCGCCCAACAACTGTTTCATGGTCAGTTGCGGTACAATGGAGCTACTTCAACTTTTGTATGCCTTGGAATTGAAAAATTGAAGAATTTGCACTGGCTGAAGTTCGGGAGAAGACAGATCTCCTGCATGAGACACATGACGACCCACACCCCATGGCAACATAACGGTAGCTGGCAGTGGGCGGAGTTTATAGCTGGAGACTTATATAGCTGACTTAGCAATTAGATATTATTTTTTTAAGTCTGTTTTTCATACATTTACAGGCACAATAGACGCTCTACAATATTTAGCTGAGAATAGCAGTACGGAGGGTGACCTTGTCATGGCCCCGAATAAGTACTTAGTTATGGCGGACTTCGTTACATGGAGGTTTAAACGGATACATCTACTTATTTATGAATGACTTTATGATTTCAAGCTGCGCTTCTTGATAGCTCCTGTTGTGCCTGCGCTCCTCAGCTAGCGCCTCTAGCTCAAGCTCCTTTAGCTTGAATTTTGCCTCCTGCTCCACCTGCCTCTGTTGAAACTCCATTTCTTTCAGCTTCATTTTCTCCTCATGGTGCTTCATCTCGAACCGGAGCCGGTCCTCTTCAAGTTGGAGGCGGCGGTTCTCGATTGCAGTGTCCCGATCACAGCGGGCCTCAATGAGGGCATATGTTGCCTCAGCGTACCGCTGTGGACCTGCACAAATTTACAAAGAACAGTTAACTGTCTTAGGTTTAAATGGATGAGCAAGTGCAACAGTTTACAAAGCACCATGATATTCTACTGAGCACACATGGTTCTTTTTAACTCAGTAGACTCTCAGTAAACCGAAATCTATTAAAGGGAATTGTTTCTTAAATGAAACAACTTCATTCAACACGGTTGCTTTCGTACTTAGATTCTCCACTTTTTTTTTTATCTCGGAGCTACTGTTAAACGGAAAACATTTTCTCGTCTCTTCACATTACATTTAACGAGAGTCTACTGTACAGTACTATTCCAAAACACTAGACTTATTAAACACAGGCAGGTAAATGCTGTAATAATAGTCAAGCTGCCTCTGTACACACAAAATTGCTTGCAACAAAATGTTGCGATTACTTGAAAAAGTATTGGGAGAAATCTTATAAGTTGTTTCTATGCATCAAATGAAAGGTCAAGCCCTCAAAACCAAGAAAGTTCACTTATACACTTGACTACACTTTAAAAAGCAAATGCAACACGTTTTTAAAAAGCTGGTTCTGTTTCATATACTGTATACTGGCGTCGAGGCACACTGTAGCCACATGAGTTGGCGATATGCTCACGCTAGATATGGTGATATGGTGACATTACACGGGCGTTCCATCATCTATTGCTATACACATATGGGCCTTTCCTGGCCAAGACTAAAGATGCGATAAAGCCATATACTCGGAGATTTTAGGGGACAGAGAAATAAGCTTTCTCAAAGAAAGATTTACTACACAATTAAAGTGTTTTTTTTTTACTCTTGCCTTCAATAGCAAGCATCTTCATCTACAATTGTGTACCTGCATTTTGAATGATACTCTTGTTTTCTACAAGGCAAAATACAAGATACACTGATATGACCAAGCCTTCTTTTTTTTTTGTTACACACCTTGCAGAGGCACACGAGTGTTGGCCACCCATCTGGTTTCGCCAGTGTGGGAATCAGGGGGGCTCCCATGCACAGTTGCATTGCCTGGTAGTCCAAGAGATCACAAGTAACCAAGTTCAGAAGGAGGCTGCTACTTCAGTCTAATGCACATAAAGCAGACTTATTCTCAAGGAGACAAAGCAAAGATAGAAAAGCAGCAAGGGCAACTAAAAGAAGTGGATCCATGATGATACTATGCAACTAGTTTTTGAACATACTGAAACTACTTACACTTAATAGGTACTTACTCTCTTATTAATTTATTATTGCATAGGACAAAAATATAGTACTGAAAAACAAAACAATGTCCTTCGCTGAGCTCATATTAATTTAATTAAGGACTTGGTGCAAATGTTAGCAACAGCTAAAATCTGACCCTGTATTTCTTTCATAGCACAAAATAGAATTTTTCAGGTCATCTTGAATGATTTCCTAGACTCAATAGCTGTACCTAAAGTCGCTTTTGTTGATGTTGAAAGCACTAATGACGAAAATCACTTGAGTCTGTAGGCATGCACCAACAAAACTAGGGATTACAAACCTGCAGCAGCAACATCTGAAGGACTAGATGTTGGAGTTTGAGCTCGACTGGGTGCAGCAGTTGTGATGCGGTCAGGTGCTGGGCATGAGGCCGTCCGAATGTCTTCGAGTTCTGTACATCACAAGTAAACCAACTTAAGAGCTGTGCTGTGTGCTTTGAGCTTGAACACAGCTTTCATTTCCAATACACATCGGCAATAACTCCTCTCATGCAGCAGCTCTTTTGATGAGAAATACAGGCTCTTCCTAGTGCTTTATTTACATGCTGGAGGCTAGGGCTCAATAGTGCCGGTGCAATTACTTGAAAAACCTTATTTTCTATGATCTCCCAGGTATAACATGGACCCAAAAAATGACAAACAACAGAGGGTGATGCACAAGCTATCAACTAGCCCCTATTGCCGCCTTAGTAGCTTCAAAAACACACTGCAAGGCTAAAAATGACAGGTAGGAGAAAAGAGAAAAATAATGAAAAGTAATTTCAGGCCATGCTGAGAGGCCCACCTGACTGGAAATGACTATTTAGGACTATTTTAAGGGGTCCATGGTGTTGCCATTTCTTCGGTGTGTTTGTGTACGTGCATTTTCCAGTCTTAAAATGAATTAACACCAACTATCCCAATTTTGCATGCTACAGCATCCACTAGTTTATGCAACAGTGTATTCAGCACGTGTGTAATGAAAAAATTTTAGTGTTTCTCACTGTATTTTCACTCACCACAGTCAGGCAGATCCATGTGAATCTCTATGTTCTCCGGCTCATACATTGAAGTAAGAAGTGTCTGAGCGAGCCTGTGACGTGCTTGCACCATCTGCTGGTCAGGAAGAAAACAAATTTTTATTGAGCTCTACTTAATATAGCCAGCAGAAATTTGATTTGTTATAACATAAGGGCTCTAAACCAAGGATTAAGAAACAAAAGAGAGGGAATACAAGTACTTATAGATAATGAGTAGGTTACACATAAATAATAATAATTATAGAAAAATGGAGAACCATGCTAAAAAACATCTACAAACTCCAGCTAGACAATTATTTCAGGTACACTTATAAATAGTCTATTTCAGCCTTGTGCAAAGCTGTTGAAGGCAAAAGTGTCACCTAATTCCTTGAAAAAAAAAATCATCACATTCACATGTTGCTTGATCTTTAAATCTAGCCAGTACCTCAGCCCAACAATCTGTCTGACATCGAATCCCACTGTTTGGTTCAGAAGAATGAAGTTGTTCTAATCTTTGCTAGACACTAAATGGCGTATCACAGCCTTCTTTGGTGAGACAGCTATTCCTCAACCTTTGGCAGAATAGTTCAAGCTCTGACCTAGTAAAATGTTATGTAACTGATGAAATGATTATGTAACATAGAAAACAATTGCATATTCATAAGAATTTCATGTCTACTGCAGGATGAAGGCTTGCATGAAGATATTCCAATTCGCCCATGTTGTGCAAGCAGACTGCATGCCATGTCTATAGCATTGTCAATGTTGCCACTTGATATAACTCATGTTCAAGGTTCTCTGCGTGACTCTTTTCTGAAGATGTGTGTGTTTGTGAGTAGACATATCTTTTTGCACATGTGATCCTTTTTTACATCACGGTAATCACCTGACACCAGAAGTAGCAAGCAAGGCAACCAAGCAAACATTTCCGGGAATCTTATTAAACATTGCTATATCTCTGTCTCCACCTATCTGGTAAATATACCACAGTGCCACACAAGTAGCACCTAAGTCATACAACAGGCCGCAAAGTGTGCTGCAAGCATGGCTGCTGCCTTCAGATTTCACACAGAAAACTTCCAGAGGTTGTGCCTGCTATGATCGTGCAGAAAGCAAACGTTTACAAATATTTGTCCAGTTTGTTACTCTCTTCTTAACTTACTCAACCGGTGAAGCACTGTAGTATCATGCAATTGATCAAATGACACCACCTGTAAATTCAACGCAGGCCAAGTGTACGGCTCACTATCAGTTAAGTACGAGTAAGAATTGCGAAATCACATTTCTTACCAGGCTCAACACCGTCCCCCGCTGTTAACTCGGCGTAGGCCGCCAGGGCATCTTCTTCCCTGTTGTCGACGCGACGTTTCGCTGGCGGTCGGGCAACCGAGTTTCTTGTGGCTCTTTTTTTGATGTCGTCGCGTTCAGCGAGCTGTCGTGCGGTTGACGGCGGTGGCGTGTAGCCGCACTCGCGCGCTGTCAGCCGCTTGCTGCAGGAGGTCCTCCAGTTCGGACTGCTCCTCTTCTGTACCGGAGCTATTGCGGAGCCAGTAATCACAATTTTTGTCAATGGGAAAGAACAGTACATAACAAAGTTCAATACGAGACGCACTTACCTCTTAATTTTCTTCTTCTGATCTCGCAGAAAACGCAGGAGGATTAAGTTAAGCCTTTCCCTGACACTGCGAATGCTGAAGCATCTGCCGAGCACCTCGGAGAGCCGATCGGCTATCTGCAGCCACCTCGCAGGGTCAAGGAAAGGGTTTACATATAATACCTCCTTTACTAGAGCGATGTCATCGCTGAGAGTAAATCGCTTGCGCCCGGACATCGATTCCGCTGATGACAGAGCGAATGTAAACAACGTGTTCGCTGTTGGCGCTTCTGCTTCGGCTTGTCTTGACTCGGTGGCTTGCTCCGGGCCGTGAACGTAAAGCCTATCCGGCGAATAGTTTACGTTATGTAAAGGTTCACGTTCCGTAAAGACTCGCGCATGCGCAGATTCTATCCGGTATCCGGTAACACGGTAACGTAAAGAAGTATACGTACAAACTAAAACTCCCTATTCTTTCTTTTTTTCGAGTAGCATCTGCCGTTAACGTACGAACGAGCGCAATAGGTAAAAGGGCCTGAAAGTGTTACCACTTCAGCCATCGAGAGGAACTTAACGAAAGGAAATGGGGACGCGGAAGAAGCAGATGACTGTTTACAGCCGTACGGCCTTGTTATCGAAGCTATCTCTTGTTTCTTTTCAGTCTCCACTGATGGCTCTTTTGCACGACGCCTCCACACTGCCGGCTAGTGTTTGTGGCTTGACTATTATCGACCTCCTCAACTGTTGTCATTGTGACACATGTTGGACATACGCTGAAGCTCTATTAGAATTGCTCAGGTTGCAGTTTTATAGACTTGACGAATGCGGTATGGCACTGAAAAAAAACAATCGTTCACGCCGAAAAGGATGAAAGCTTCTAATGATATGAAAGTCGAGCAATAAATAGCCTCTAATATCCTTAACAGTCCCGGGCGTCATTCTCGAAATCGATATGTACATTCGCGGGTAAAAGAGTTTTCGATTATTACAAGTGTTTATTGAGCTGTATTCGCACGACGGACCAAATCGTGATTCGAATCTGCGGATTGCGTACTGCGTCACTATACGTCAGCCGTTCTCGCGTTTCCGCTTCGGTACGCGGGGACTAATTTGGGAAATGACGGAAGCGCAAATCGCTGTTGGCATCTTGAACAAGGGTGCCAGGCTAGTTGGTAGTTTATTGCAATATTTGGGTGTAGCGCTGCGTGAAAAAATTGTAAGAAAAAGTAGTTGACATGAAAGAGGTGCTCTGACAGGAAAGCGCCACTTTTTTATCAACTACTTTTTCTTAAAAATTAGTACGTGGCACTACACCAAAATTTTGGGATCTTAGGTAACCAATTCTGAAATCCTCGCTTGTAGCGTGAATTATCCTCCGTCGTGTGAATTCTGGCTGCGGAGGGATCTAAATTACGTCGCATCGCTCGCCATTGATGCGTCCGCGCTCACGTCTGTCTTGTGAATACAGCTTCACGTGCTGGTACAGAAACTCACTGCAAGCGATCGTCCAGAGCAACGCGACAGAGAGTTGGTTACTTACTCCCCTTTGCCCACTAATGCAGGTCGAGAATCAGTACGGCCATCTCGAAGGTAACTGTGACCCCTTATACGTGGATGCCGTATTGTCCCTCCAGCGGGCGCTTTTAGGCACGGACGTAGTCATGTTCCGCGCCAACGCACCATCTATGGAACGATACAATTGTGACAAGGTGCGAGAAACCTTGGTGGCCGGCAACCTCGACCCCAAGAGCAACGTAAGCAGAGACTTTGACGTCATTCGCCAAGCACAGGTCAAGCCGGGGGCTCCCATCGTAGTGAGTGAGTACTACACCGGTTGGATGAACTACTGGGGCTGGGACGACAATCCGGCCTATCCACCCATGGTCATCGGCACCTTCGAGAAGATGATGGAACAGGGGGCCAACGTTATTTTCTACATGTTCCACGGAGGCACGAGCTTCGGCTTCAAGGCTGCCACCAGCTCAGAATCGCCGTTGGTAACGAGCTACGACTACGACGCGCCCATGGGAGAAGACGGCGACCCGAAGGCCTACTACTTCACACTACGCAAATCAATCGGCAAGTACATTCCGCTCAAATCCGGGGAGCTTCGTAAGCCCTGGCCCAAGTTGAAGATAGACGCCATTCGCATGCCGCACAGCATGTCCCTGACGGACGTAAAGACACACTTCAGAGATAAAGGCTGGCTCAAGCGAAGAAGGTCCGAGTATCCGTTGACCTTCGAAGAGCTCGGCCAGGACTTCGGGTTTCTTTCGTACCAAACTTTCTTCACGGTCGCCCCGGATGGCTGGTACTCCGTGGCGCTTCACGGTCTCCGCGACATGGCGCAGCTGCACGTGCGTGACGAACGCTACTTCATGCGCATATTCGACACCGCACGCCTGCCAGCCAAAACCGATTGCGACGTGATGCTCATGAGGGGCGACAGCCTGTCCATCCTGGTGGAGAACATGGGCCGCGAAGACTTCGGTCCCAAGAATCGCGATCCGAAGGTGAGTGAGTAGGTCTTGTACACCCGGTCATGACGAGTCAAATGTATGCTTGACTTATCTAGCCAACTATGCCCTTAGCCCTTGCTCCCCCTACCGCGGGATTGTTACATAGAGGCCCAGACCAGCAGCACTCACTCGTTTTTGTGACGCTAACCATTTCCCGCCAATTTCAAGAAGCGCATATACTCATACAAACGTGTTGGTGTCACAGCTCTTAATTCGACAGCTTCAACTGATTGGCATGTTTAATCGAATATTCTCACTCGTTGTTCCGGTAAGTGTGATAGCTTAATCAGAGAAGATGAAACATTGATTACTGATATCTGGAGTGTTCACATCAGGGGGAAAACACGCTTACGGGGACAACGGAAACAACAAGCCCCGACTCTTTTACACAGATGAAGTACATGGGCATCGCAGTTGTGTAGGTTATTGAGGCGACAAACCTTAAGGCTCGTGCGCACTTGCGAATTCTCGGTCCAAAGCAAGCGGAACTCTTGAGCCGCCGACATTCCACGTCATTCACACTGCTTAGCGACCACACCACCGAAACGACATACGGATCAAAAACGCGAAAATGAAATGTCAGCGTCTGCAGCGTCGGCGGCATCAGCGGCGTCGGCTTCAACAAATGATCGAAAAAAAAAAGATTATAACGGTATGAAGTTGTCATAGCGTCACAGATCTCAAAACTTTCTGAAAACCTGATGACAACGCAAGACGACGCCCCTCCCCCCTCTGCGCATTGCATCATCGCTTGGTTAATTGTGGGCCGACCAAAACCAAGTAAGGTGCACAAAGCATGTGAAGCCTCCAATCCTTGAGGTATTAAGAAACCTCGTTAGGTGTAGAAAACTGTCGAAAGAGAGCAGGGGTACCATTAGTGCATCGATTGAGAAGAAAAATCATACGACTACGGCCTTCGACTTCTCATAAGCGAAGACATAAGGGACCTTGAGAATATTATTAGGATATGAATTATATGGGCACTCTCGACAGCTTTTCGTGATTGATTTATAAGTATATAGGCATATATAAGCCACAAAGTGCAACATATATGCCAGAAAAAATCCCACCGTATCCACGAAGGGAATGACGTCACCTTATCATTAACCAACGCGAACAGCACTCGGTTATGCAAAGACGGAACACGTGCGTGCAGTATATACAAACTTGTTTAGTGATCACAATGTGCATATGATGTTGATATCAATATGGTATGAATTTCCGTATGTATTTCCATATCCATACAGATATGGATAATCACGTGGAAATGAATATACATATGGACATTCATATGAGTATCCACATGTACAGGGATATTCATACGAATATCCATATCCGTGCTGATATATATATATATATATATATATATATATATATATATATATATATATATATATATATATATATATATATATATATATTGTCCCGCCGCGGTGGTCTAGTGGATAAGGTACTTGGCTGCTGACCCGCAGGTCGCCGTTTCGAATCCTGGCTGCGGCAGCTGCATTTCTGATGAAGGCGGAAATGTTACAGGCCCGTGTGCTCAGATTTGGGAGCACGTTAAAGAACCCCAGGTGGTCTAAATTTCCGGAGCCCTGCACTACAGCGTCTCTCATAATCATATGGTGGTTTTGGGACGTTAAACCCCACATATCAATATCAATATATATATATATATATATATATATATATATATAATATGAAAACGAATATCCATAGCATGTCACGCTGTTTCAAGCTGTTTGCCGTCCTTAACAAGACTTTGCAATATGTTGCTGTTGCTCAAACAACGCACAATAAACGCTGACTTACCTCTGCAAGGACACGTTTCATCTTTGTATTGTTGCGATTCTTATATATAGGGGGAAGCCACGTTTTTTAAGTAGTGACCGACTGTAAAAACGTGCTCTTTTACCCAGGGAATTAGGAACGTGTCTGTGGACGGCATCACCCTGACTGACTGGATCATCGAGGCCCTGCCTCTGACACAGAAGAGAGATATTAATGAACTCTTCGAGCTCATGCGGACGCCCAGAAATAGCCAGGGCAAGATACCACACTTCTACTACGGTTCGTTCACGTTGCCCAAGGGACAGAAGCCGCTGGACACGTTCCTCGACCCTTCAAACTACACTAAAGGTGTAGCGTTTCTTAACGGCTTCAACTTGGGGCGCTACTGGCCGGCAGTCGGGCCGCAGATAAGGCTGTACGTTCCCGGAATCTACATCAAGCCGTATCCCGAGGAAAACAGGCTCATCTTGTTCGAATTGGAAGGGCTTCGCACTAATCACCCTGACCGAGGTGTTAGCTTTGTTGATAGGCCTTACCTCAACGCTATCGCGGGACAGCCTCACCCTTAGCGGGAAGACCAGAAAGGCAACAAGCAATACTTGAAATTACCGAGTGTTTATTTCGTTGGAGTTGAGTCTTTACGAAACGAACGCCAAAGGTCGGGCTAACAGGTCCCCAGAAGACCACCGACAAGGGCCCCGGTCATCGATATATTTCACTGTATCAATCGATGGTGTGCGAACGCCTTTTGCGAACTAGAACTTCATCGTTGTTACGCATCATCCAACTTTGTTCACGAGCACGTTCAGTCTACTCAATAAACATGTAATTTTTTTTCACGCCTTGTCATGCCACATGACTGATCCATGAAGTTGCCTCTAAAACACGTTCGTTTTAGTGAAGAAGAGAGAATGGGTGTGGTTATAGTCCCTCTTACAACTTAGGTGATCGAGGAGCCAAGTGGTATATATATGTGGCTAAACTACCGAGCTCCGTACTGTAACATTGCGTACACCATTCCGATTATTCTGCATGTTTCTTCATTTCTTCACAAAATCTGAGCACTGATGTTGAGAAGAATAATAACAGTGAAGCTTCTTTCGCTAGCTGTAATTTGTGCGACCTACGAGAAAACTATATTACCATCACAAACGAGTATGTGCCACAGAACTCGGGAAAGTCTCGCAGCTCACCGCTCATCCACAAGAAATAAAGCAGCAACACTGGGCCGAACAAATGACTGCGATGCGACGGCGGTAAGCGTAAGACCCCAAGTACGTATGACAGAATACCTGGAAACGGGAGAAGGCAATGGCGGCTGCGATAAGAACGCAAATCGAGGGAAGGCCTACGCCGTTGACGACCTGCTTGTAGATCTATGAGAGGTGCGAACGCTTCGTTTCGGCGCGAGTTTCAATCCATAGAATCTGCACATCCGTATCGTGACGGCCTTTGGTTTAACTCGAACTTCTTTCTATATACACTGAGAATCAACGTGAGAACATTCTAGATTCACCGATTTAAACCGTATACCAACGACATAGAAGCGACCTGGAAACAGCCCGCATCGGCTAGCTAAGGCTTCCGAACCACTTGGAAGGCAGTAGATCAGTCTATATTAGTCTAGTCTACAGATTAGTCTAGATTAGTGCCAGCTCATTAGCATAGTTCAATATGTGTCTGTTTGGGGGTGTTGGTAACACATGTATAGTAATGTTCAAGCGCACAAGCAGACAATGGACGTGAGACCCGCTGGCGCTAACTTGCAACACCTTATTGTGCGCAAAGCTATTCGCAACGCCCCCGAACAATAGGTGGCGCGCTGTGCGAATAATGATGGCACTCAGACGAGGCTCAACCCATTTGTTGTCTTACGAACAGATAGCACGTGTGGACTTAAAGCCCGTGCTTCTTTCATCGGATGAAGTCATGGGCTTCACTGAAACGGACAGTGGCTGGCGGCAACAATTCACGCCTCCCGGCGTGCATTGCGGTCGTGACTTCATGTTTCGTTGCCCTAACAGTTTCGTTTTGCTGATCGAGCCAGAGCGTGTTGGCGGCATGGGGCACTTCGTGACATACATACACAACAATTCCGCTAAATGCAATGCATCAGAAAAATGATGTGTATTTTGATCTTGATGTAGGATATTAAACAATAAATGCCATTAACGTGACTCACGATCGTGAAAAAAAACATTAACGCATGGTGGGATGTAAAGCGCAAATCAGCCCTCGAGAGTTAGCTGTAACTAGATGCTTTTTCCACCTCTTACGTCGAGTGAAAAAAAAAACACTAGATCGGAAGACGGTTTCTTTCAGCATCACTGCTGAAAACAATTTGATGAATTTCCTCAACCTAACGACTTCGACCACTTACGTCACTACGTTTGCAACAAAGAAAAGCCCGAGCTGGGGGACGATTTCGCTCTATAAGCGGTCAAAAACCAAATCACTTTCACTGCGCTGCCGCTTAACAACAAAGGTACAGTGAATAGCGGCGCAGCGTTGGCTATGAAAACATCACAGGTAAAAGGCTCCTTGATATGCGTGGAGCGGACGCGTCCTCCAATGACTGAAACGTTGTCTGCACGGCTCATAACAAAGCCTTTCTGACAAAAAAAAGAAAATGCCTTATTTTAGTAAATCATTATTTATCAATTGCTCGGTTACAGAAAAGTGCATCGTGAACCCGCACGACTTTCCGCGTACAATGCCATGACTCAAGAGATTCGTGCACTACAAAAAGTCGGCTTTCTTCATGAGTGGAAATTTGAGATATATACAAATAACTAAAGAGAACGTGGCATATCTGGGAAGTGAATGATGATAAGTGGACGAAGCAGTGAGATCGTTAGGTGTCTACCCTAAATAACCCGTGACATTGACCACTCGGCCGTGTAAATTAGCGTCAAGCGGTGTACAGTTATATACAGCGTTTATTGGTCATAACTGGTATAGGTTGTGTTGACTTCAAAGTTTCGTTTTGCCTTCATTATCACTGCTTTGTGGTATCGAATCTAGCCTGAGGTTGGCACAGACGAGGTCTGGGCACGTTCCCCTGGCGTTTGTTGGTTGTGTACAGTAGTACGAAATGCGTGGTGGAGCATGTCGAGACGTCATATACAGCACAGACCAGTCGTTGTCCGTGATCGAAATCTTCAACATCATCATGAGTCATCGTGATCGTTACGCCATATAGTGAGTACCTTGCATGTGCTCTGCCATGATGGCAGAAAGAACGTGGGATCGGGAATGCAGTTGTTCTTCATCAGAATCGTCAGCGAAGGCTAGGCGCACGGCGCCAAAGCCAACGGACAAACCTCGACCACAAGGAGCTTCGCCTCTAAAGCACTGACGAAAGCTATACGCAACAGGATGCGTCTTCAGCTGCGAAATCAGACGATAATAGTTTTCTGGGTCTGGTGAGTTTAGAAAACGTGCTTAGCGATATCGAGTGCTTCGTACTAAACTATGGAAGAGCAGTGAGCCGTCCCGAAAAGTCTACTGCAGACGCGTCTTGTTGTCCATTTCTTCTAAACCCATGATCTAACCGCAAAAGTGTACGTGAAGTTATAGCACAATTATAAACAGCGTGAACCTTCGACACTATCGCAGTAAACTTACAACTCGGACGTGAGTTTGCTTAATATAAGCTATATCGCCTCAACTTTCGGCAGATTAGGTAATTATCGCTAGCACTGGAAACACCCATCTTCTACCTTAGTAGATTTGCACTGCCACCACCGCACTAACCACTGAAACACTAAAGAGCGGTGGGCGCACTAGAGGGCCATTTTCGGCAGCAAGCCAAGCGAGTCCTTGCCGTCACGTCACATCAGCGCGACCGCCTCTCCGCTGGTGTTCGTTCTCAGGGCTAAAACTGCGGCTTCCCTGCGCCACCTTGAATAGGTATGGTCACTTGTCGCACTAAAAATGTTACTCTCCTTAGTGTGCCACGCACAAACGTTTCTTGTATGCTGTTTTTATGCCTGCTATTACACATACGTACCCTCCACCGCTCCCCCAAGCACCACCAGATGATGTGGGTAAGAATAATAACTGGGTTTTTAACGTTCCAAAACCACGAAATGAAGGGACGCTGTAGTGGAGGGTTCCGGAAATTTCGACCATCTGGTGTGCTTTAACATGCACTGTCATCGCTCACAGTGCACGAGCCCTCCACCATTCAAGCTCCTTTAAATTGTGACCACCACGGGGCCGGAATAAAACCCATGACCTTTAGGTCAGTATCTTAGTACCAAGATATCCGGGCAAAATGAATGAATAAATATGTATATTTTTCTCAGAGCCGTTAGTAATGGGTGGATAATCTTACATCACCCAGTCGATACGCAAATCGCATGAAGTCCTGCGATTGCACTCTTTCGCCACCCCGGATATTACATCCGTCAACCCGTTTTCTCGCGATACATGACGTTTGCATGGACGATTTCATTTTTTTCGAAAACAATTCAAATGGTGGGGTATTCCTGTAGGAGATCACGTGCTTGCCGTGATGGTTACTTTTTCCCGATCGGGACAGTGTATGCAGTTACTCATTGTGCTATCCGACAATCATCATGCCTTCATATTTCTCTTTTTCCTGGTCACTCCCGGGCAGAGTAGCAGGCTAGAAACCCACTCTCCAACCTCTTCTCCTTCGTTTCATTAAACGTCTTAGCCCCGTATTCTAGGACGTCCGTTCACTCAACGCTTCACCTTCACTTGAGAAGGCCGATGGGAGCACCGTCTCTAGACAGGGCAAGCCACTGCATATCAGCGATAATCTGCTGCGACACTTGAGTAGCGCAGCATCATTTTCAGCCGAGCACAGTGCTGAACTTTGTCAAGTGCAAGGCTGAAAGTCGAGTCGAGGAGCGTTTGTGAATACGGGGGTTAATCTTCTTGCTGTGATCAGGGCTTACGTTCGAATCTGCCTCGAAAGCCGCCCCCCCCCCTTTTTTTTTTCAGAACGTGTGTGACAGTTGACAAGCTCATCGAAGTAACCGACACGTGTCACCAAAAACGAACCCTTTTTAACGTTCTGTAGTGAAATATATACGGTCAAAATAATCTCCTGGTGGGAGAGTTCTGTGATAAACGGATGCTGGGAAGAAAAATACCGTGGGTCTCGGCGCTTGTCTCTGAAACAGACGGCCATGGAATGAATCAGGATGACGTCACAGTAGTATGGAGACAGGTGGTGCAGGTGGTGGTAGCGGAGAAATGCACTCAGAAAATTGGTTCTTGTTTCGAGCTTGTATAGCACCTTACGCTGCAAAAACGGAGGAGTCTAAGAAAATACGCGCTCCAATAATTCAACACCACGTAAGTAATGGAGTAATGCCTTGGTTGACTTCCGACTTGAATGCTTTTGACTGCATTGCAGAGAGCTTCTCTTGGTGATCAAATTAGGTGTTCATAAGCACATTAGTCGCTTATGAGCACATTAGTCGTCGCTCTAACGAAAGCGCGGTTTTTGAACTTGATTCGTGACCTTGCTAGTACGTGAGAACATAAACAAAAAAGGGTTGTTATCTCAGACCATGCAGGCGTACTTTATGGGATGCCAGTGATATAAATTGGATGACGTGATAAATTCTAAAACAGGCGTTGTTGCTGCGGCTAACCTTTGTACAAGAAATTTACTCTTCGTAAAAACAGCAAGTCTGCTTTAGAGAAACGCTGGCTTCCGACAGACTCTCAGCTGGAAGAATTCTCATCATTTCAAGTCTCCATTTGTCTCTATACTAGAGCATCATGTCCTTTACTTATGTCATTTAAGTTGAAATTGTTCCAAGGACATTGGGGTGCAGAGAAGACGTGGTCTTGTGATTCGAAGAAACTGCGTGCCTATCGACAGAGGGTGGCCCCGCCGTGGTGGTCTAGTGGCTAAGGTACTCGGCTGCAGACCCGCAGGGCGCGGGTTCGAATCCCGGCTGCGGCGGCTGCATTTCCGATGGAGGCGTAAATGTTGTAGGCCCGTGTGCTCAGATTTGGGTGCACGTTAAAGAACCCCAGGTGGTCTAAATTTCCGGAGCCCTCCACTACGGCGTCTCTCATAATCATATAGTGGTTTTGGGACGTTAAACCCCACATATCAATCAATTATCGACAGAGGGTGGGATGGGACATTATTTAATCCTCTCTTCCCCCTCCTCGCCGAATGAAACTGCATGCAATAAAGGTTTATGGATTCATTCATAGGTGTGTATCATGGTTGACTAGAGCAAGGCAGTTTACGCATTCACTTTTGAATAATTTTTCGTTTATTTCGATCCAGGAAGAGTGTCATTGAACGCGAAACATATTCCGTGTGATGAAGCCGTCGATTGGCTCATGGAAATTGTAGCTTTTTTTTCACTCAGGAACAAGGGTGTGTTATTCGCCACAGTGGTTTTAAGATGCTCGACTGCTGATCCGCAGGTTGCAGAATCGAAGCCCGCCCACGGCGGTTGCATTTTAGATGGAGGCTAAAATATTCGAGTCCTTTGCATTTGCATTCAAGTATTCTAACTGCTCAAAAATTTTCGCAGTCCACTACGGCTCTTCATAATCATACGGCGGTTTTGGAACGCTGAACCCTTCCTAGTGTCATTTGTGTAACGAAGGATTCCGGTAAACTGTGGTGGGCACATCTTTAAATGACATTTCCCAGAGAAAATGTGCCCCGGGTTTTCTACCTGGCCGGAATTAATGATGTTTCTCAACACCCGAAGACCTTATTATCGAAAACACAGTGAATGGAATTGAAAAAGAGACAAATGCTTTAGGTGACAGGCCAGCAAGTAATAAAGCTTTAATGACGAGTGATATTTGAAGCGTCGCTAAGAAACACCGATGGAAGAAGTATACGGCGATCGTTACTACAAAACACCCCACTTGTCTGATCCCTTGGTCGCTGCACACGCGAACGTTTTGGCTGAGTTGACGTCACATGAAGAAATGTGAAAGGTTTTTCTACAAAATAAGGTGCCAATTGGCACATGCGTATTTGTCCACCATGCGTGGACTCTGCTAACCTAATTGCCAATGCAAACGCAGCTACTTTGTCTATCGTACGTATTAGGGAAATATAAACGAAACATAAATTATGCACTACATTTTCCGAAGTGCGGTAATACACCGTTTTGCGAAAACTTATGTACGCGACGAATACCGCAGTCACAAGTACCGTTAATTAGGAAGGCGATCGCCGGGCTTATTCCAAGGGCCGAAATATCGAGCCCCCGAACTGCACCACGAAAGCGAGGACAATTTAGAAGTGGACCTATTTGGCGCGCCAGCGGACGCCGGCTGTGGACCAAAGAACAAGTCAGAGCCGAGCGTTGATAAACAAAACAAAATTATATTCTCAATTACGGCAGATCGAACCGATACGAAAATATGCACACTTGACAATAGTTGAATACGATATGTCACCAATCAAACAACGCACTACACAGTACAATGAGCTACACTCGAAACAACGGACACAAACAACAGTACGCGCTACAATGCAATCACATGCATCGAACAACCAAGACACTTAAAGACTAAAGAGTTTGAAAACTTATTCAGTCCAAAGTCCCTGGAACAAAGTCTGAATGGTACTCTTCCAAGAATCACTCACTTAAACTCCAGCGCTGTTGTTCCGCTGCCTCCGACGTTTCTCTTCCAGGAAACCTCTCGTCTTCAATTGGCCGCTCTCCAAGCACCACCTTTATTTTTATTCACAATAACTTCGCCGGTAACACGTCGGCTTCCCACGCGTTGAGATTGCAGGACGCGTCTTCGCTCTCTGGCGGTAGTCTCCAGCTCTTCTGCTTGTAGCACGAGTTTTCACCCCCCAGGTGGAAATCCTCTTCATCACCTGCTTTGTCGCTAAGGACAAAACCTTCGCTGACGACACGGCGGAAACACCCTGCGCACCCTGGCACATACTTTCTTCTTATGTTCATCTTCTTTCTCCGCTGCTCACTTAAATACCTTTCGCGCTAGATTCCAGAAAATTCTCATCGTTTCGTCGGCGCGATGCACAGCCAAGGCTGGGGAAAGAGCGAGATGTGTCGAGGGCCATCCGCTACACGTGAAGCAACTCCGCATCACCACGCCCCTTTCCTTCGAGAACCTTCCAGGGCTTGCTCGGCCGCCGATGTGAGGAGGATGGCCGGCGAGACTACGCTTCCGAGAGGGGAGAGACGGTGCGCCCGAGGAGCCTTTGTATGTTGTTTTCTCCTTTATCGTTACCTTGAGGCGCCTTTCTGCGCTTGGTATTGTACTGTCGCTAGAATTCGACGGCGCGCGCTTTTTCGGAGCGCTCGTTTGTTACAACCGCTTTTCCACCGAAGCAGAAGAAAAGAACCTTTTTTTGTAGTTGTTTTCGTTTATGCACCTCTAAAGGTTGCTTTCAAAGCATCCATTTATGACTGGAGTGCCTCTAGACCCAAATAAAATTTTAAAAGTGACACCGAGCGTGCCGTGTTGACCAAGGCGTGTTTAGGTGTAGGAAAACAGGTGCAAACGATCCCGCTTTCCTGAACAGACGCTGTAAAAAAGCGTAGGCGGAGAGTAGTAAGATATATTTTATCTGTATGCCGAGTAAAAAGTTGACGACGAGAAATGAAAGCGGATCCTCTGCCAAAAGAGCTCCGATAGTGTCGGAGCTCTTCCTAACCGAGCGAGGAACTCGAGAAATGATCTGCGCACGCGCTTTGATGGTTCCTCTTATCACCTTTGGCATCGTCACGTCAGGTGTCGCGGAGAGGTCATTCAAGATCGACTACAACAAGCACACCTTTCTGAAGGACGGCAAACCCTTTCGGTTTGTCGGTGGCTCGATGCACTACTTCCGAGTTCCCAGACCGTACTGGGATGACCGGCTCCACACGTTGCGCATGGGAGGACCGAACGTGGTAGACTTTTACATCGACTGGAGCGGCCATGAGCCCGAACCCGGACAGTACAACTTCGCCGACAACTACGATCTGGTCGCCTACCTGGAGGCCATCAAGAAGGCCGACCTCCTGGCGATCGTCAGGCCGGGACCCTACATATGCGGGGAGGTGGACAATGCGGGCTTACCTTACTGGCTGCTGCGCAAGTACCCGGACATGGAGTACCGAACGTTGCACGACAGTGACTACATGAGAGAAATGAGCAAGTGGTTCCACAGGTTGCTGCCGATGCTGGTTCCGTATCTCTACAAAAATGGCGGGCCCATCATAATGGTACAGGTCAGTGTCAGGACATGAGGTTTACTGAGCCAAAGTTTAGATGTGCAGAGTGGCCTAATCTCAGCTAGTTTGGCCGACATCAAGAAATGGAGTCCAGAAAGAACCGAGACATCAAAGAAGATAAAAAAGTGGAAGAATGGGGGGTATTTTGTAGGAAAATATTTTTTTGGCAAATAAGCTTTTCATTCTGAGAAATTCGTACGAATTTTTTTCTTGTTTCCTGCAAGAAATATTGATTGCCTATTTTTTTTTAATCTATTGTAGGCCCGTGTGCTCAGATTTGGGTGAACGTTAAAGAACCCCAGGTGGTCTAAATTTACGGAGCCCTCCACTACGGCGTCTCTCATAATCATATAGTGGTTTTGGGACGTTAAACCCCACATATCAATCAATCTTTTTAATCTAGAATTAGATTAAAATTGTTCTTGAAGAGCACAGGGGGGCTATTAACACAATAAACAGCTGTTTGTTTAGAGTCCCCTGGCAATTGCGAGCCAACTACTTTCTATATAAATTCGCATGAGGAGTTTACCGAAGTCAAAGGCTCCAAAAACAAGGATTTTTTTTCTTGAAAAAAAAAATAAGCACATCTTCGCCACTCAGGTCAACTTCCATTTCTAAAATGTTTTGCGAACTTCGTTGACTTTGAGCGTATCTATCTATCTATCTATCTATCTATCTATCTATCTATCTATCTATCTATCTATCTATCTATCTATCTATCTATCTATCTATCTATCTATCTATCTATCTATCTATCTATCTATCTATCTATCTATCTATCTATCTATCTATCTATCTATCTATCTATCTATCTATGTCTATCTATGTCTGTCTGTCTGTCTGTCTGTCTGTCTGTCTGTCTGTCTGTCTGTCTGTCTGTCTGTCTGTCTGTCTGTCTGTCTGTCTGTCTGTCTGTCTGTCTGCCTGCGACACTTAGCTCTCCTGGCCGTTTCGATAATGGTATCAATACCAAACTTAGTTTGGAAGAACGTGACCGTATGAAGAACATAGTTGACTAGTCATAACATGAAAATGATGACATGTATATCATGAATGTCATGATATACATTTTATGGTCCTGCAGCTCTTGCGGTGATTCCATTCATATGGCATGTTGCGAAACTGTTATAGTATGGCATGATTGCATGGCGAACACAAGCGACAGACCCTAACGTAGAAATCATGACATGCATGTCATGTAAGTCATGAGTCATGACTACATGCCACGCCCATGATGCGCTCGCAGCCGTCTCGCTAGCTTCACATATGCCGAATTCGGCGTTACGTGATGCGAATGAACGACGAAGGTATGTGACTGGTGCAACATGATAATTATGAGATGCGTGTCATTTAACATTATGACTACAAGCCACACTCATGATGCACTCGCAGCCATTTCGCTAGCTTCAAATACAGCAAATTTGATATTACGGGACGTGAATGGCCGACAAAGGAATGTGACTAGTGCAAGCATGATAATCATGTGATGCATGCCATGCAACAACATGACTACATGCTACGCTCATGATGCGCTCACGGCCGTCTCGCTAGCTTCATACGTACCAAATTCAGTATTACGGGACACGAAAGGACGACATGCAAATGACATGTCCAAAAAATGATAATCATGACATACGTGTCATGTAACAACGTGACTACATGGCGCACTCATGAGGCGCTCGGGGCCTTTTCGCTAGATTTATATATGCCAAATTTGGTATTACGTGACGTGAATGGATGACGAATGTATGTGACTGGTGCAAACGTAATAATTATGAGATACGTATCATGTAAGAGCACGACTACATGCCACACTCAAGGCGCCAATACACTTAGAAGTTACCCAGTCTGCGTGTGGTCAAGCGTTCGTTTCGTGGCGTCATGCCAGCGATGCCACGCCAGACGCTGGCATATACTCGCAGGCACGCGCCGAGCTGCGTTGCTTTGACGCAGGCACGTTTTAGCACGCCCGGCATCGCTTCGTCACGAAGCTAGACAGAAGTGGTGCATTCTGGGTAACGTGGTTGGTGCGAAATGCAGCATGTCGCAATTCGCACCGTTTGCCACCGGGCTGCGCCGACAGACGCTGGTCGCGTCTGGCGTCAGACTATAGAGTGCTCGCGTTTTGCTAGCGTAGCGTCACTGCACCCAGCGTGCGCTCGTCAACGTAGCGTCGCAGTATATTGGGCCCTTCATGATGCTCTCCCGCCGTTTCGCATTAGCTTCACATATTCCAAGTTTGGTAATGCGGGACGTGAATGAACGACGAAGGTATTTGACTGGTGCAAACATGATAATTGTGAGATGCGTGTCATGTAGCAACATGACCACATGCCACGCTCATGATGCACTCGTGGTCGTTTCTCTAGGTTCACAAAAACCTATTTAATATTGCATGACGTCAATAGACGGCGAAGTTAAATGACACGTCCAAACATATTTAGTATATGCGTGTCATGTAAAACATGACTACATGGTACACTCATAGCACACTCGTAGCCGTTTCGCTAGCTCCAGAAACTAAATTTTGTATCAGTTTGCGTGAATAGGTGATGAAAGTAAATAACACGTCCAAACATAATAATAATGACATGGAAGTTATGTACGGCATAACTTACCTCCACCTCGTAATATTGTTTTGATTTTAAACTGACATATAAACCTTCCTCATTGGTGCTTCGCACAACATCGATTCCCACTGTACGTGGGATCTGCCTGTTCTTTTTGAAGATGAAATTGTGGGAATTTTCTTCAAATTGAACATAATGCTTATGGCCCTTCCGATGGCCAGCTCAAAATGAAAAATTCGCTACAGAATTCGCTGTTGGGATCTTGAACAAGGGTGCCAGGCTAGTTGGTACTTTATTGCAATAATATGGTGTAGCGCTGCGTGAAAAAATTGTAAGAAAAAGTAGTTGACATGAAAGAGGTGCTCTGACAGGAAAGCGCCACTTTTTTATCAACTACGTTTTCTTAAAAATTCGTACGTGGCACTACACCAAATTGTTGGGATCTTAGGTAACCAATTCTGAAATCCTCGCTTGTAGCGTGAATTATCCTTCGTCGTGTGAATGCTGGCTGCGGAGGGATCTAAATTACGTCGCATCACTCGCCATTGATGCGTCCTCGCTCACGTCTGTCTTGTGAATACAGCTTCACGAGCTGGTACAGAAACTCACTGCAAGCGATCGTCTAGAGCAACTCGACGGAGGGTTGATTACTTACTCCCCCGTGCCCACTAATGCAGTTTGAGAATAAGTACGGCCATCTCGAAGGTAACTGCGACCCCTTATACATGGATGTTGTATTGTCCCTCCAGTGGGCGCTTTTAGGCATGGACGTAGTCATGTTCCGCGCCAACGCACCATCTATGGAACGATACAATTGTGACAAGGTGCGAGAAACCTTGGTGGCCGGCAACCTCGACCCCAAGAGCAACGTAAGCAGAGACTTTGACGTCATTCGCCAAGCACAGGTCAAGCCGGGGGCTCCCATCGTAGTGAGTGAGTACTACACCGGTTGGATGAACTACTGGGGCTGGGACGACAATCCGGCCTATCCACCCATGGTCATCGGCACCTTCGAGAAGATGATGGAACAGGGGGCCAACGTTATTTTCTACATGTTCCACGGAGGCACGAGCTTCGGCTTCAAGGCTGCCACCAGCTCAGAATCGCCGTTGGTAACGAGCTACGACTACGACGCGCCCATGGGAGAAGACGGCGACCCGAAGGCCTACTACTTCACACTACGCAAATCAATCGGCAAGTACATTCCGCTCAAATCCGGGGAGCTTCGTAAGCCCTGGCCCAAGTTGAAGATAGACGCCATTCGCATGCCGCACAGCATGTCCCTGACGGACGTAATGACACACTTCAGAGGTAAATGCTGGCTGAAGCAAAAAAGGTCCGAGTATCCGTTGACCTTCGAAGAGTTCGGCCAGGACTTCGGGTTTCTTTCGTACCACACTTTGTTCACGGCCGCCCCGGATGGCCGGTACTCAATGGCGCTTCACGGTCTCCGCGACATGGCGCAGCTGCACGTGCGTGACGAACGCTACTTCATGCGCATATTCGGACACCGCACGCCTGCCAGCCAAAACCGATTGCGACGTGATGCTCATGAGGGGCGACAGACTGTCCATCCTGGTGGAGAACATGGGCCGCGAAGACTTCGGTCCCAAGAATCGCGATCCGAAGGTGAGTGAGTAGGTCTTGTATACCCGGTCATGACGAGTCAAATGTATGCTTGACTTATCTAGCCAACTATGCCTTTGGTTCCACCCTTAGCCTTTGCTCTGCCCTACGGCGGGATTGTTACATAGAGGCCCAGACCAGCAGTACTCACTCGTTTTTGTGACGCTAACCATTTCCCGCGAATTCCAAGAAGCGCATATACTCATACAAACGTGTTGGTGTCACAGCTCTTAATTCGACAGCTTCAACTGATTGGCATGTTTAATCGAATATTCTCACTCGTTGTTCCGGTAAGTTTGATAGCTTAATCAGAGAAGATGAAACATTGATTACTGATATCTGTAGTGTTCACATCAGGGGAAAACACGCTTACGGGGACAACGGAAACAACAAGCCCCGACTCTTTCACACAGATGAAGTAGATGGACATCGCAGTTGTGTATGTTATTGAGGCGACAAACCTTAAGGCTCGTGCGCACTTGCGAATTCTCGGTCCAAAGCAAGCGGAACTCTTGAGCCGCCGACATTCCACGTCATTCACACTGCTTACCGACCACACCACCGAAACGACATACGGATCCAAAACGCGAAAATGAAATGTCAGCGCCTCCAGCGTCGGCGGCATCAGCGGCGTCGGCTTCAACAAATGATCAAAAAAACAAGATTATAACGTTATGAAGTTGTCGTAGCGTCACAGATCACAAAACTTTCTGAAAACTTGATGACAACGCAAGACGACGCCCCCCCCCCCCCTCCTCCGCGCATGGCATCATCGCTTGGTTAATTGCGGGCCGACCAAAACCAAGTAAGGTGCACAAAGCATGTGAAGCCTCCAATCCTTGAGGTATTAAGAAACCTCGTTAGGTGTAGAAAACTGTCGGAAGAGAGCAGGAGTACCATTAGTGCATCGATTGAGAAGAAAAATCATACGACTACGGCCTTCGACTTCTCATAAGCGAAGACATAAGGGACCTTGAGAATATTATTAGGATATGAATTATATGGGCACTCTCGACAGCTTTTCGTGATTGATTTATAAGTATATAGGCATATATAAGCCACAAAGTGCAACATATATGCCAGAAAAAATCCCACCGTATCCACGAAGGGAATGACGCCACATTATCATTAACCAACGTGAACCGCACTCGGTTATGCAAAGACGGAACACGTGTGTGCAGTATATACAAACTTGTTTAGTGATCACAATGTGCATATGATGTTATATCAATATGGATATGAATTTACGTATGTATTTCCATATCCATACAGGTATGGATAATCACGTGGAAATGAATATACTTATGGACAGGGATATTCATACGAATATCCATATCCGTGTTGATATATATATATATATATATATATATATATATATATATATATATATATATATCGAGGAGGCCTAGTGGCTAAGGTACTCGGCTGCTGACCCACAGGTCGCGGGTGCGAATCCTGGCTGCGGCAGCTGCATTTCTGATGAAGGCGGAAATGTTGCAGGCCCGTGTGCTCAGATTTGGGAGCACGTTAAAGAACCCCAGGTGGTCTAAATTTCCGGAGCCCTGCACTACAGCGTCTCTCATAATCATGTGGTGATTTTGGGACGTTAAACCCCACATATCAATATATATATATGTATGTCTTGTTATGGACGGCAAACAGCTTGAAACAGCGTGACATGCTATGGATATTCGTTTTCATATATATATATATATTTATGTATATATATATATATATATATATATATATATATATATATATATATATATATATATGAAAACGAATATCCATAGCATGTCACGCTGTTTCAAGCTGTTTGCCGTCCATAACAAGACTTGGCAATATGTTGCTGTTGCTGAAACAACGCACAATAAACGCTGAATTACTCCTGCAAGGACACGTTTCATCTTTGTATTATTGCGATTCTTATATATAGGGGGAAGCCACGTTTCTTAAGTAGTGACCGACATTAAGAACGTGCTCTTTTACACAGGGAATTAGGAACGTGACTGTGAACCGCATCACCCTGACTGACTGGATCATCGAGGCCCTGCCTCTGACAGAGAAGAGAGACATTAACGAACTCTTCCAGCTCATGCGGACGCCCAGAAATAGCCGGGGCAAGATACCACACTTCTACTACGGTTGGTTCACGTTGCCCAAGGGACAGAAGCCGCTGGACACGTTCCTCGACCCGTCAAACTACACGAAAGGTGTGGCGTTTATTAACGGCTTCAACCTGGGGCGCTACTGGCCGGCAGTCGGGCCGCAGATAAGGCTGTACGTTCCCGGAATCTACATCAAGCCGTATCCCGAGGAAAACAGGCTCATCTTGTTCGAATTAGAAGGGCTTCGCACTAATCACCCTGACCGAGGTGTTAGCTTTGTTGATAGGCCTTACCTCAACGCTATTGCGGGACAGCCTCACCCTTAGCGGGAAGACCAGAAAGGCAACAAGCAATACTTGAAATTACCGAGTGTTTATTTCGTCAAAGGTCGGGCTAACAGGTCCCCAGAAGACCACCGACAAGGGCCCCGGTCATCGATATATTTCGCTGTATCAATCGATGGTGTGCGAACGCCTTTTGCGAACTGGAATTTCATTGTTGTTACGCATCATCCAACTTAGTTCACGAGCACGTTCAGTCTACTCAATAAACGTGTATTTTTTTTCACGCCTTGTCATTCCACATGACTGATCCATGAAGTTGCCTCTAAAACACGTTCGTTTTAGTGAAGAAGAGAGAATGGGTGTGGTTGTAGTCCTTTTTACCACTTAGGTGATCGAGGGGTCAAGTGGTATATATATGTGGCTAAACTTCCGAGCTCCGTACTGTAGCATTGCGTACACCATTCCGATTATTCCACATGTTTCTTTATTTCTTTACGAAATCCGAGTGTTTTCAGTTAATTCCCAATATAATGACCATGTGTTTCCGTACGAACGTTAAAGAAATACGAGGAATAATTGGAATGACACACAGAACATTGCAGCAGAAAACACAAGTGTGCACATAGATTAGTTACTGGTGTAGTGATTGAGAAATTTTGGTTACACCGACGCTGATGTTGAGAAGAATAATAACAGTGAAGCTTCTTACGCTAGCTGTAATTTGTGCGACCTACGAGTAAACTATATTACCATCACAAACGAGTATGTGCCACAGAACTCGGGTAAGTCTCGCAGCTCACCGCTCATCCACAAGAAATAAAGCAGCAACACTGGGCCGAACAAATGACTGCGATGATCGTCGGTAAGTGTAAGACCCCAAGTACGTATGAAAAATTCCTGGAAACGGGAGAAGGCAATGGCGGCTGCGATAAGAACGCAAATCGAGGGAAGGCCTACGCCGTTGACGACGTGCTTGTAGATCTATGAGAGGTGCCAACGCTTCGTTTCAGCGCGAGTTTCGATCCATAGAATCTGCACATCCGTATCGTGACGGCCTTTGTTTAACTCGAACTTCTATATACACCGAGAATCAACGTGAGAACATTCTGGATTCACCGATTTAAAGCGTATACCAACGACATTGAAGCGACCTGGAAACAGCCCGCATCGGCTAGCTAAGGCTTCCGAACCACCTGGAAGGCAGTAGATCAGTCTATATTCGTCTAGTCTATAGATTAGTCTAGATTAGTGCCAGCTCATTAGCATAGTTCAATATGTAGCTGTTTGGGGGTGTTGGTAATACATGTATAGTAATGTTCAAGCGCACAAGCAGACAATGGCCGTGAGACCCGCTGGCGCTAACTTGCAACACCTTATTCTGCGCAAAGCTATTCCCAACGCCCCCGAACAATAGGTGGGGCGCTGTGCGAATAATGATGGCACTCAGACGAGGCTCAACCCATTTGTTGTCTTACGAACAGATAGCACGTGTGGACTTACAGCCCGTGCTTCTTTCATCGGATGAAGTCATGGGCTTCACTGAAACGGACAGTGGCTGGCGGCAACAATTCACGCCTCCCGGCGTGCATTGCGGTCGTGACTTCATGTTTCGTTGCCCTAACAGATTCGTTTTGCTGATCGAGCCAGAGCGTGTTGGCGGCATGGGGCACTTCGTTATATACATACACAATAATTGCGCTAAATGCAATGCATCAGAAAAATGATGTCTATTTTGATCTTGATGTAGGGTATTAAACAATAAATGACATCAACGTGATTCACGGTCGTGAAAAAAAACATTAACGCATGGTGGGATGTAAACCGCAACTCAGCCCTCGAGAGTTCGCTGTAACTAGATGCTTTTTTCCACCTCTTACGTCGAGTGAAAAAAAAAACACTAGATCGGAAGACGGTTTCTTTCAGCATCACTGCTGAAAGCAATTTGATGAATTTCCTCAACCTAACGACTTCGACCACTTACGTCACTACGTTTGCAACAAAGAAAAGCCCGAGCTGGGGAAAGATTTCGCTCTATAAGCGGTTAAAAACCAAATCACTTACACTGCGCTGCCGCTTAACAACAAAGGTACAGTGAATAGCGGCGCAGTGTTGGCTATGAAAACATCACAGGTAAAAGGCTCCTTGATATGCGTGGAGCGGACGCGTCCTCCAATGACTGAAACGTTGTCTGCACGGCTCATAACAAAGCCTTTCTGACAAAAAAAGAAAATGCCTTATTTTAGTATATCATTATTTATCAGTTGCTCGGTTATAGAAAAGTGCATCGTGAACCCGCACGACTTCCCGCGTACAATGTCATGACTCAAGAGATTCGTGCACTACAAAAAGTCGGATTTCTTAATGAGTGGAAATTTGAGATATATACAAATAACTAAAGAGAACGTGGCATATCTAGGAAGTGAATGATGATCAGTGGACGAAGCAGTGAGATCGTTTGGTGTTTGCCGTAAATAACTCGTGACATTGACCACTCGTGCGTGTAAATTTGTGTCAAGCGGTGTACAGTTATATACAGCGTATATTGGTCATAACTGGTATAGGTTGCGTTGACTTCAAAGTTTCGTTTTGCCTTTATTATCACTGCTTCGTGGTATCGGATCTAGCCTGAGGTTGGCACAGACGAGGTCTGGGCACGTTCCCTTGGCGTTTGTTGGTTGTTTACAGTAGTACGAAATGCGTGGTGGAGCATGTCGAGACGTCATATACTGCACAGACCAGTCGTTGTCCGTGATCGAAATCTTCAACATCATCATGAGTCATCGTGATCGTTACACCATATAGTGAGTACCTTGTATGGGCTTTGCCATGATGGCAGAAAGGACGTTGGATCGGGAATGCAGTTGTTCTCCATCAGAATCGTCAACGAAGGGTAGACGCCAAAGCCAACGGAAACACCTCGACCACAAGGAGCTTCGCCTCTGAAGCACTGACGAAAGCTATACGCAACAGGATGCGTCTTCAGCTGCGAAATCAGACGATAATGGTTTTCTGTTTCTGGTGAGTTTAGAAAAAGTGTTTATCGATATCGAGTGCTTCGTACTCAACTATGGAAGAGCAGTGAGCCGTCCCGAAAAGTCTACTGCAGACGCGTCTTGTCGATTTCTTCAAAACCTATGATCTAACCGCTTAAGGGTACGTGAAGTTATAGCACAATTATAAACAGCGTGAACCGTCGACACTATCGCAGTAAACTTACAACTCGGACGTGAGTTTGCTTAATATAAGCTATATAGCCTCAACTTTCGGCAGCTTAGGAAATTATCGCTAGCAGTGGAAACACCCATATTCTACCTTAGTAGATTTGCACTGCCACCACCGCACTAACCACTGCAACGCTAAAGAGCGGTGGGCGCACTAGAGGGCCATTTTCGGCAGCAAGCCAAGCGAGTCCTTGCCGTGACGTCACATCAGAGCGACCGCCTCTCCACTGGTGTTCGTTCTCAGGGCTAAAACTGCGGCTTCCCTGCGCCACCTTGAATAGGCATGGTCGCTTGTTGCACTAAAAAATATTACTCTCCTTAGAGTGCCATGCACAAACGTTTCTTGTATGCTGTTTTTATGCCTGCTATTACACACACGTACCCTCCACCGCTCCCCCAAGCACCACCAGATGATGTGGGTAAGAGTAATAACTGGGTTTTTAACGTTCCAAAACCACGAAATGGAGAGACGCTGTAGTGGAGGGTTCCGGAAATTTCGACCATCTGGTGTGCTTTAACATGCACTGTCATCGCTCACAGTGCACGAGCCCTCCACCATTTCGGCTCCTTTAAAGTGTGACCACCACGGCGCCGGAATCAAACCCATGACCTTTGGGTCAGTATCTTAGTACCAAGATATCCGGGAAAAATGAATGAATAAATGCGTATATTTTTCTCAGAGCCGTTAGTAATGGGTGGATAATCTTACATCACCCACTCGCTACGCAAATCGCATGAGGTCCCGCGTCCTGCGATTGCACTCTTTCGCCACCCCGGATATTACATCCGTCAACCCGTTTTCTCGCGATACATGACGTTTGCACAGACGATTTAATATTTTTTTTTCGAAAATAATTCAAATGGTGGGGTATTCCCGTAGCAGATCACGTGCTTGCCGCGATGGTTACTTTTTCCCGATCGGAACAGTGTATGCAGTTACTCATTGTGCTATCCGACTATCATCATGCCTTCATATTTCTCTTTTTCCCGGTCACTCCCGGGCAGAGTACCAGGCTAGAAACCCACTCTACAACCTCTTCTCCTTCGTTTCATTAAACGTCTTAGCCCCGTATTCTAGGACGTCCGTTCACTCAACGCTTCACCTTCACTTGAGAAGGCCGATGGGAGCACCGTCTCTAGACAGGGCAAGCCACTGCATATCAGCGATAATCTGCTGCGACACTTGAGTAGCGCAGCATCATTTTCAGCCGAGCGGTGGCACAGTGCTGAACTTTGTCAAGTGCAAGGCTGAAAGTCGAGTCGAGGAGCGTTTGTGAATACGGGGGTTAATCTTCTTGCTGTGATCAGGGCTTACGTTCGAATCTGCCTCGAAAGCCGCCCCCCCCCCTTTTTTTTTCAGAACGTGTGTGACAGTTGACAAGCTCATCGAAGTAACCGACACGTGTCACCAAAAACGAACCCTTTTTAACGTTCTGTCGTGAAATATATACGGTCAAAATAATCTCCTGGTGGGAGAGTTCTGTGATAAACGGATGCTGGGAAGAAAAATACCGTGGGTCTCGGCGCTTGTCTCTGAAACAGACGGCCATGGAATGAATCAGGATGACGTCACAGTAGTATGGAGACAGGTGGTGCAGGTGGTGGTAGCGGAGAAATGCACTCACAAAATTGGTTCTTGTTTCGAGCTTGTATAGCACCTTACGCTGCAAAAACGGAGGAGGCTAAGAAAATACGCGCTGCAAGAATTGAACACCACGTAATTAATGGAGTAATTCAACACCACGTAAGTAATGCAGCCTTGGTTGACTTCCGACTTGAATGCTTTTGACTGCATTGCAGAGAGCTTCTCTTGGTGATTAAATTAGGTGTTCATAAGCACATTAGTCGCTTATGAGCACAATGGTCGCCGCTCTAACGAAAGCGCGGTTTTTGAACTTGATTCGTGACCTTGCTAGTACGTGAGAACGTAAACAAAAAAGGGTTGTTATCTCAGACCATGCAGGCGTACTTTATGGGATGCCAGTGATATAAATTAGGATGACGTGATAAATTCTAAAACAGGCGTTGTTGCTGCGGCTAACCTTTGCACAAGAAATTTACTCTTCGTAAAAATAGCAAGTCTGCTTTAGAGAAACCCTGGCTTCTGACAGACTCTCAGCTGGAAGAATTCTCATCATTTCAAGTCTCCATTTGTCTCTATACTAGAGCATTATGTCCTTTACGTATGTTATTTAAGTTGAAATTGTTCCAAGGACATTGGGGCGCAGAGAAGGCGTGGTCTTGTGATTCGAAGAAACTGCGTGCCTATCGACAGAGGGTAGGATGGGACATTATTTAATCCTCTCTTCCCTCTCCTCGCCGAAGGAAACTGCATGCAATAAAGGTTTATGGATTCATTCATAGGTGTGTATCATGGTTGACTAGAGCAAGGCAGTTTACGCAATCACTTTTGAATAATTCTTCGTTTATTTCGATCCAGGAAAAGTGTCATTCAACGCGAAACATATTCCGTGTGATGAAGCCGTCGATTGGCTCATGGAAATTGTAGCTTTTTTTTTCACTCAGAAACAAGGGTGTGTTATTCGCTACAGTGGTTTTAAGATGCTCGACTGCTGATCCGCAGGATGCAGAATCGAATCCCGCCCACGGCGGCTGCATTTTAGATGGAGGCTAAAATGTTCGAGTCCTTTGCATTTGCATTCAAGAATTCTAACTGCTCAAAAATTTTCGCAGTCCACTACGGCTCTTCATAATCATACGGCAGTTTCGGAACGCTGAACCCTTCCTAGTATCATTTGTGTAACGAAAGATTGCGGTAAACTGTGGTGGGCACATCTTTAAATGACATTCCCCAGAGAAAATGTGCCCCGGGTTTTCTACCTGGCCGGAGTTAATGATGTTTCTCAACACCCGAAGACCTTATTATCGAAAACACAGTGAATGGACTTGAAAAAGAGACAAATGCTTTAGGTGACAGGCCAGCAAGTAATAAAGCTTTAATGGCGAGTGATATTTGAAGCGTCACAAAGAAACACCGATGGAAGAAGTATACGGCGATCGTTGCTACAAAACACCCCACTTGTCTGATCCCTTGATCGCTGCACACGCGAACGTTTTGGCTGAGATGACGTCACATGAAGAAATGTAAAAAGTTTTTCTAAAAAATAAGGTGCCAATTGGCACATGCGTATTTGTCCGCCATGCGTGGACTCTGCTGACCTAATTGCCAATGCAAACGCAGCTACTTTGTCCATCGTACGTATTAGGGAAATATAAAGAAACATATATTGTGCACTACATTTTCCGAGGTGTGGTAATACACCGTTTTGCGAAAACTTATGTACGCGACGAATACCGTAGTCACAGGTCCCGTTAATTAGGAAGGCGATCGCCGGGCTTATTCCAAGGACCGAAATATCGGCCTCCCGAACTGCACCACGAAAGCGAGGGCAATTTAGAAGTGGACCTATTTGGCGCGCCAGCGGACGCCGGCTGTGGATTAAAGAACAAGTCAGAGCTGAGAGTTGATAAACAAAACAAAATTATATTCTCAATTACGGCAGATTGAACCGATACGAAAATATGCACACTTGACAATAGCTGAATACGATATGTCACCAATCAAACAACGCACTACACAGTACAATGAGCTACACTCGAAACAACGGACACAAACAACAATACGCGCTACAATGCAATCACATGCATCGAACAACCAAGACACTTAAAGACTAAAGAGTTTGAAAACTTATTCAGTCCAAAGTCCCTGGAACAAAGTCTGAAGTATACTCTTCCAAGAATCACTCACTTAAACTCCAGCGCTGTTGTTCCGCTGCCTCCGACGTTTCTCTTCCAGGAAACCTCTCGTCTTCAATTGGCTGCTCTCCAAGCACCAACTTTATTTTTATTCACAATAACTTCGCCGGTAACACGTCAGCTTCCCACGCGTCTTCGCTCTCTGGTGGTAGTCTCCAGCTCTTCTGCTTGTAGCACGAGTCTTCACCCCTCAGGTGGAAATCATCTTCATCACCTGCTTTGTCGCTAAGGACAAAACCTTCGCTGACGACACGGCGGAAACACCCTGCGCACCCTGGCGCATACTTTCTTCTTCTGTTCATCTTCTTTCTCCGCTGCTCGCTTAAATACCTTTCGCGCTAGATTCCAGAAAATTCTCATCGTTTCGTCGGCGCGATGCACAGCCAAGGCTGGGGAAAGAGCGAGATGTGTCGAGGGCCATCCGCTACACGTGACGCAACTCTGCATCACCACGCCCCTTTCCTTCGAGAACCTTCCTGGGCTTGTCGGCCGCCGATGTGAGGAGGATGGCTGGTGAGACTACGCTTCCGAGAGGGGAGAGACGGTGCGCCCGGGGAGCCTTTGTATGTTGTTCTCTCCTTTATCGTTAACCCTGAGGCGCGTTTCTGCGCTTGGTATTGTTACTGTCGCAAGAATTCGATGGCGCGCGCTTTTTCGGAGCGCTCGTTTGTTACAACCGCTTTTCCACCGAAGCAGAAGAAAAGAACCGTTTTTTTGTAGTTGTTTTCGTTTATGCACCTCTAAACGTTGCTTTCAAAGCATCCATTTATGACTGGAGTGCCTCTAGACCCAAATAAAATTCCAAAAGTGACGCCGAGTGTGCCGTGGTGACCAAGGCGTGTTTAGGTGTAGGAAAACAGGTGCAAACGACCCCGCTTTCCTGAACAGACGCTGTAAAAAAAGCGTAGGCGGAGAGTAGTAAGATATATTTTATCTGTATGCCGAGTAAAAAGTTGACGACGAATAATGAAAGCGGATCCTTTGCCAAAAGAGCTCCGATAGTGTCGGAGCTCTTCCTAACCGAGCGAGGAACTCGAGAAATGATCTGCGCACGCGCTTTGATGGTTCCACTTATCACCTTTGGCATCGTCACTTCGGGTGTCGCGCAGAGGTCATTCAAGATCGACTACAACAAGCACACCTTTCTGAAGGACGGCAAACCCTTTCGGTTTGTCGGTGGCTCGATGCACTACTTTCGAGTTCCCAGACCGTACTGGGATGACCGGCTCCACACGTTGCGCATGGGAGGACCGAACGTGGTAGACTTTTACATCGACTGGAGCGGCCACGAGCCCGAACCCTGGACAGTACAACTTCGCCGACAACTACGACCTGGTCGCCTACCTGGAGGCCATCAAGAAGGCCGACCTCCTGGCGATCGTCAGGCCGGGACCCTACATATGCGGGGAGGTGGACAATGCGGGCTTACCTTACTGGCTGCTGCGCAAGTACCCGGACATGGAGTACCGAACGTTGCACGACAATGACTACATGAGAGAAATGAGCAAGTGGTTCCACAAGTTGCTGCCGATGCTGGTTCCGTATCTCTACAAAAATGGCGGGCCCATCATAATGGTACAGGTCAGTGTCAGGACATGAGGTTTACTGAGCCAAAGTTTAGATGTGCAGAGTGGCCTAATCTCAGCTAGTTTGGCCGACATCATGAAATGAAGTCCAGAAAGAACCGAGACATCAAAGAAGATAAAAAAAAATTCCGTCATATCCACGAAGTGAATGATGATAAGTGGGCGAAGCTCCGGAGGTAAACCTGGTAAACCATGAATCCTCTGTACATTTTGCCCACTCAATTTTATTACATCGCTCCCCCTAGCGTACGTCGCCGCACTAAATCGAACGATTGCCTTCAAACAATGACACGCGCCATATGTGACATCATTCCTATTTTATAAGATCTCGCGTCTTTCATCAACTACAAGTACCGCTTTCTAGTTTATAACATCTTGCATCTTTTCATCATCAGCTACAAGTACCACCATCTAGTAAACACTACAAGAACTAAACGAGAGGTGGCTACATACAGGAGACGGTACCGCCATCTAGTGAACACTGCAAGAACTAAACTAGAGGTGGGTACATGGATGGATGGATGCTATGAGCGTCCCCTTTATAACGGGGTGGTGACAAGTATGCCACCGGGCTCGACAAAAAAAAAAAACTTTTTTCCCTTTTTTTTATGTTGGCCTAATGCCTCTACTTCGATAAATTCTATCTTAATGGAAAAAAGGTAAATTTTCAGCTTAAGTTCTCTGCCATTTACGGCACACTGTCCATATTTTATTTTTCCAATATTTATTTTTGTCCTTTCTCTCTAATTTTCTGCCACCAATACTCTAACCGTCTCTTACTTATTTCAATCGCGGGTGTGTTCAGCTTTCCATTGTTGTCCCTAAAACCCAAGGCTTCCTGTAGGTTCGTGCCCAAACGTACACCTGGGTGGATATCTCCACATTCAATCAGAACATGTTCCGCCGTTTCCTTATCTTTCCCGCAGCATGTGCATTGTTCTTCTTCTTTACTGAATCTTGCTTTATAACTACGCGTTCTAAGGCAACCCGATCTCGCTTCAAACAGTAAAGCGCTTCCCCTTGAATTATCGTAAAATGCCTCCCTCCTTATTTCATTTTTGCCCTTTCGGTAGTTACTCAAAGCCGGTTTTTTCTCCATAGCTGCCATCCAGTAAATCCTCTCCGCCTCCCTGACTTTTCCCTTAACGCTCTTTGTTGACATATGGCTCACAATACCAGCCGTATATTTACTAGTGAGTCTTCTAGTTCTTTTTCTCCACTGTGTGTCCACGCTCTTCCTATACAAATAACGGAACACCTTCTCTGCCCATCTACTCTCCTTCATATTTCTTAGCCTTTCTTCGAACCTTATTTTGCTCTGCGCTTCCCTCGCCTCAAAACCTGCCCACCCCATATCGCCCTTTACAGCCTCGTTTGTCGTCTTCCCGTGAGCACCCAACGCGAGGCGTCCCACAGTCCTTTGATTTACATCCATTCCCGATTGCACCTCTGCCCTCATGCACACCACTGAGTTCCCAAAAGTAAGCCCTGGAACCATTACACCCTTCCACAGACCTCGAAGCACCTCATACCTATTGTATCCCCACAACGCTCTGTGCTTCATTATTGCCGCATTCCTCTTTCCTTTTGCTGCCGAGGCTTTTTCCTGTACCTCCATGTATCTATCACTCTCATTTACCCATACTCCAAGGTACTTGTATTCACTTACCCTCGGTATTTCTTGGCCTTGTATGGACACCGTCTGATCACAGGGATCATTGAATACCATCAAACCACACTTCGTTACACTGAATCCTAGTCCAAGAGCTTCACCTTCCCTTCCGCATATATTCGCCAGCTGCTGTATATCATCTCGACTGTCCGCAAATAAGACGATATCGTCCGCATAAAATAAACCTGGAAGCTTCTGCTCAATCATCATGCCGCCCTGTTTGTGTGACAGATTAAAACCAATGTTGCTACCTTCTAGCGCTTTTTCCATACTCACCATGTACAGCATGAATAACAGTGGGGACAAAGGACATCCCTGTCTCAGACCCCTGCTAACCTCAACGTTCTCTTTGCTACGCATTCCTTCCCACTCTATGCAAACTGTATTTTCTCGGTATATCTCCCTCAAAAGCTGTATACAGTCGTCGCCCATGCCCATTCCTTTCAATATATCCCACAAAATTTCCTGATTAACGTTGTCGTATGCCCCAGTGATGTCTAGAAAAGCCACGTACAAGGGCCTATTCTCTATTTTAGATATTTCTATACACTGAGTGAGAACAAACAGGTTATCGTCTAACCGCCTGTCGACTCGAAATCCGTTCTGAAGTTCTCCCAAAATATCGTTATGTTCGGCCCATGTTTCTATTTTCATTTTTACTGCTTGCATCGCCAACCTGTATAGTACCGATGTAATGGTTAGTGGTCTATACGAGCGAATCTTGTCCTTTTCTCCCTTGCCTTTATAGATTAAGTTCATTCTACTTTGTCGCCAACTGTCCGGTATTTGTCCGTCCTTTAAGCTTTTTTCTACTGCTTTTAACAATGCTTCTTTAGTGTTATGTCCTAGTTCGTTAATGAGGCTAACGGGAATCCCATCTAAACCCGCGGCAGTGCGCTTTGGAATTTTTCCTTCGGCCTTTTTCCAGTTGAAATTATCTAGTACTAGCTCTTCCTCTGTTGCTTTCTCCGCCACACTTTTACTCACTGGGGAGATCCCCTGGACGCTCTTTTGAAACGAATCGGCTGTTACCTTTTGGATGTAACCTAGCGCTTCGTACCCTTCCAATTGATTTCCTCCTTCATCTAGAATATGTTGTTGCGTTGTGACAGACTTCCTACCTAGCGCCTTTATGTGGCTCCAAAAAATCCTAGGCGCGGCCTCCTTTTTTTCGTGTATCTCTGTCATCCAGCGTTCACTTTCACCTTTAATTTTTGCCTCTACCAATTTCTGTACAAGGGATTTTTTCTCCAAATATATTTCCCATATTTTTTTGACTTCGTCCTGCGGCCGCTTCTCCTTTTTTGCCTTTCTATGCTCCCGTGATGCTTCGCGTCGCTTCTCGATCGCCTCCCGGATTTCCTTGTTCCACCAACTTTTTGGCTTCCTTTTTCCTTTCCAGCAAACGGTTTTCTTCTCTTTCCCTATCTCCTTCGTCATTAGATGTAACAGCTCCCTATACTCCCAGTCCTTGCCTGGTATTTCGCCTACTTCTTTCTCGACTCTTGCGGCTATATTTATTATTTGTTTGTCATTTAAATACGAGCTGCCAGACTTTGATTCCATGCTCGTATTTTTAGTTTCGTATCCCATTTGTAATGTTATTCGTTTATGATCACTACCCAAGCTGTTAATGCCTTCCTCGTCTATCCTCATTTCTGTCAGTTTGTGGTAAATTCCTTCAGTCATGAGACAATAATCAGGACGGCGGTACCGTCCCCTGTATGAGGTACATACAGGGGACGGTACCGCCATCTAGTGAACATGGCAAGAACTAAACTAGAGGTGGCTACATACAGGCTACAGGCGACGCACAGCCCACGCCCTAAGGAGCTTCGCCCCTATAAGGAAGAATGGGGGGTATTTTGTGGGAAAATATTTTTTGGCAAATAAGCTTTTAATTCTGAGAAATTCGTACGAATTTTTTTGTTGTTTCCTGCTAGAAATATTGATTGCCTATTTTTTTTTAATCAATTGTAGGCCCGTGTGCTCAGATTTGGGTGAACGTTAAAGAACCCCAGGTGGTCTAAATTTCCGGAGCCCTCCACTACGGCGTCTCTCATAATCATATAGTGGTTTTGGGACGTTAAACCCCACATATCAATCAATCTTTTTAATCTAGAATTAGATTAAAATTGTTCTTGAAGAGCACAGGGTAGCTATTAACACAATAAACAGCTGTTTGTCTAGAGTCCCCTGGCGATTGCGAGCCAGCTACTTTCTATATGAATTCGCATGAGGAGTTTTTTGAAGTCAAAGGCTCCAAAAACAAGGATTTTTTTTCTTGAAAAAATATTTAGGCACATCTTCGCCACTCAGATCAACTTCCATTTCTAAAATGTTTTGCGAACTTCGTTTACTTTGAGCGTATCTATCTATATCTATCTATCTATCTATCTATCTATCTATCTATCTATCTATCTATCTATCTATCTATCTATCTATCTATCTATCTATCTATCTATCTATCTATCTATCTATCTATCTATCTATCTATCTATCTATCTATCTATCTATCTGTCTGTCTGTCTGTCTGTCTGTCTGTCTGTCTGTCTATGTCTATCTATCTATCTATCTATCTATCTATCTATCTATCTATCTATCTATCTATCTATCTATCTATCTATCTATCTATCTATCTATGTCTGTCTATCTATCTATCTATCTATCTATCTATCTATCTATCTATCTATCTATCTATCTATGTCTATCTGTCTGTCTGTCTATCTATGTCTGTCTGTCTGTCTGTCTGTCTGTCTACGACATTTAGCTCTCCTGGCCGTTTCGATAATGGTATCAATACCAAACTTAGTTTGGAAGAACATGACCGTATGAAGAACATAGTTGACTAGTCATAACATTAAAATGATGACATGTATATCATGAATGTCATGATATACATTTTGTGGTCCTGCAGCTCTTGCCGTGATTCCGTTCATATGGCATGTTGCAAAACTGTTAAAGTATGACATGATTGCATGGCGAACACATGCGACAGACGCTAACGTAGAAATCATGACATGCATATCATGTAAGTCATGAGTCATGACTACATGCCACGCCCATGATGCACTCGCAGCCGTCTCGCTAGCTTCACATATGCCGAATTCGGCGTTACGTGATGCGAATGAATGACGAAGGTATGTGACTGGTGCAACATGATAATTATGAGATGCGTGTCATTTAACATTATGACTAGAATCCACACTCATGATGCACTCGCAGCCATTTCGCTAGCTTCAAATACACCAAATTTGATATTACGGGACGTGAATGGACGACAAAGGAATGTGACTAGTGCAAGCATGATAATCATGTGATGCATGCCATGCAACAACATGACTACATGCTACGCTCATGATGCGCTCGCGGCCGTTTCGTTAGCTTCATACGTACCAAATTCAGTATTACGTGACACGAAAGGACGACATGCAAATGACATGTCCAAAAAATGATAATCATGACATACGTGTCATGTAACAACGTGACTACATGGCGCACTGATGAGGCGCTCGGGGCCTTTTCGCTAGATTTATATATGCCAAATTTGGTATTACGTGACGTGAATGGATGACGAATGTATGTGACTGGTGCAAACGTAATAACTATGAGATACGTATCATGTAAGAGCATGACTACATGCCACACTCAAGGCGCCAATACACTTAGACGTTATCCAGTCTGCGTGTGGTCAAGCGTTCGTTTCGTGGCGTCATGCCAGCGATGCCACGCCAGACGCTGGCATATACTCGCAGGCACGCGCCGCACTGCGTTGCTTTGACGCAGGCACGTTTTAGCACGCCCGGCAACGCTTCTACACGAAGCTAGACAGAAGTGGTGCATTCTGGGTAACGTGGTTGGTGCGAAATGCAGCATGTCGCATTTCGCACCGTTTGCCGCCGGGCTGCGCCGACAGACGCTGGTCGCGTCTGGCGTCAGACTATAGAGTGCTCGCGTTTTGCTAGCGTAGCCTCACTGCACCCAGCGTGCGCTCGTCCAAGTAGCGTCGCAGTATATTGGGCCCTTCATGATGCTCTCCCCGCCGTTTCGCATTAGCTTCACATATTCCAAGTTTGGTAATGCGGGACGTGAATGAACGACTGAAGGTATGTGACTGGTGCAAACATGATAATTGTGAGATGCGTGTCATGTAACAACATTACCACATGCCACGCCCATGATGCACTCGTGGTCGTTTCTCTAGCTTCACAAAAACCTAATTGGTATTGCATGACGTCAATAGACGGCGAAGTTAAATGACACGTCTGAACATATTTAGGATATGCGTGTCATGTAAAACATGACTACATGGTACGCTCATAGCACACTCGTAGCCGTTTTGCCAGCTCCAGAAACTAAATTTTGTATCAGGTGGCGTGAATAGATGATGAAAGTAAATAACACGTCCAAACATAATAATAATGACATGGAAGTTATGTACGGCATAACTAACCTCCACCTCGTAATGTTGTTTTGATTTTAAACTGACATATAAACCTTCCTAATATCTGCTTCGCACAACATCGATTCCCACTGTAAGTGGGATCTGCCAGTTCTTTTTGAAGATGAAATTGTAAGAATTTTCTTCAAATTGAACATAATGCTTATGGCCCTTCCGATGTCCAGCTCAAAACAAAAATTTCGCTACAAATACCTTGACGTGTGGAAAGTGCAATTTTGTTGTTATAACTATAACACTTTATATCGCTTACATAATTATTATGAACCGAAGGGAAGCAATTAGTATAGGTTAAACATTAAGACTTCTCACAATACTCTTTTTCTTGCTCATTAGATATCTTATTACACAGTTTCTTATTAATTATTTGCGTTCTGCACGTAATGTTGAGCAATGTGGACTAATAATTGTACATAACCAGAGAAGTTCGTGGCATAGAAAGTGTGTAAAAAAAAGCCTTATTTTACACGTTGCAATGGTAAAGATGAAAACTATACACCTTCCTATAAAACTGACATAATTTAAACCAGCATAAAAATCTATGTAAACAGCCGCAATTCTATTAATTAAGGCTGTAGATCAAAGATTCTTTCTTTTTTTTTTCGAGTAGCATCTGCCGTTAACGTACGAACGAGCGCAATAGGTAAAAGGGCCTGAAAGTGTTACCACTTCAGCCATCGAGAGGAACTTAACGAAAGGAAATGGGGACGCGGAAGAAGCAGATGACTGTTTACAGCCGTACGGCCTTGTTATCGAAGCTATCTCTTGTTTCTTTTCAGTCTCCACTGATGGCTCTTTTGCACGACGCCTCCACACTGCCGGCTAGTGTTTGTGGCTTGACTATTATCGACCTCCTCAACTGTTGTCATTGTGACACATGTTGGACATACGCTGAAGCTCTATTAGAATTGCTCAGGTTGCAGTTTTATAGACTTGACGAATGCGGTATGGCATTGAAAAAAAAAACAATCGTTCACGCCGAAAAGGATGAAAGCTTCTAATGATATGAAAGTCGAGCAATAAATAGCCTCTAATATCCTTAACAGTCCCGGGCGTCATTCTCGAAATCGATATGTACATTCGCGGGTAAAAGAGTTTTCGATTATTACAAGTGTTTATTGAGCTGTATTCGCACGACGGACCAAATCGTGATTCGAATCTGCGGATTGCGTACTGCGTCACTATACGTCAGCCGTTCTCGCGTTTCCGCTTCGGTACGCGGGGACTAATTTGGGAAATGACGGAAGCGCAAATCGCTGTTGGGATCTTGAACAAGGGTGCCAGGCTAGTTGGTACTTTATTGCAATAATATGGTGTAGCGCTGCGTGAAAAAATTGTAAGAAAAAGTAGTTGACATGAAAGAGGTGCTCTGACAGGAAAGCGCCACTTTTTTATCAACTACGTTTTCTTAAAAATTCGTACGTGGCACTACACCAAATTGTTGGGATCTTAGGTAACCAATTCTGAAATCCTCGCTTGTAGCGTGAATTATCCTTCGTCGTGTGAATGCTGGCTGCGGAGGGATCTAAATTACGTCGCATCACTCGCCATTGATGCGTCCTCGCTCACGGTGTCTTGTGAATACAGCTTCACGAGCTGGTACAGAAACTCACTGCAAGCGATCGTCTAGAGCAACTCGACGGAGGGTTGATTACTTACTCCCCCGTGCCCACTAATGCAGGTCGAGAATAAGTACGGCCATCTCGAAGGTAACTGCGACCCCTTATACATGGATGTTGTATTGTCCCTCCAGTGGGCGCTTTTAGGCATGGACGTAGTCATGTTCCGCGCCAACGCACCATCTATGGAACAATACAATTGTGACAAGGTGCGAGAAACCTTGGTGGCCGGCAACCTCGACCCCAAGAGCAACGTAAGCAGAGACTTTGACGTCATTCGCCAAGCACAGGTCAAGCCGGGGGCTCCCATCGTAGTGAGTGAGTACTACACCGGTTGGATGAACTACTGGGGCTGGGACGACAATCCGGCCTATCCACCCATGGTCATCGGCACCTTCGAGAAGATGATGGAACAGGGGGCCAACGTTATTTTCTACATGTTCCACGGAGGCACGAGCTTCGGCTTCAAGGCTGCCACCAGCTCAGAATCGCCGTTGGTAACGAGCTACGACTACGACGCGCCCATGGGAGAAGACGGCGACCCGAAGGCCTACTACTTCACACTACGCAAATCAATCGGCAAGTACATTCCGCTCAAATCCGGGGAGCTTCGTAAGCCCTGGCCCAAGTTGAAGATAGACGCCATTCGCATGCCGCACAGCATGTCCCTGACGGACGTAATGACACACTTCAGAGGTAAATGCTGGCTGAAGCAAAAAAGGTCCGAGTATCCGTTGACCTTCGAAGAGTTCGGCCAGGACTTCGGGTTTCTTTCGTACCACACATTGTTCACGGCCGCCCCGGATGGCCGGTACTCAATGGCGCTTCACGGTCTCCGCGACATGGCGCAGCTGCACGTGCGTGACGAACGCTACTTCATGCGCATATTCGGACACCGCACGCCTGCCAGCCAAAACCGATTGCGACGTGATGCTCATGAGGGGCGACAGACTGTCCATCCTGGTGGAGAACATGGGCCACGAAGACTTCGGTCCCAAGAATCGCGATCCGAAGGTGAGTGAGTAGGTCTTGTATACCCGGTCATGACGAGTCAAATGTATGCTTGACTTATCTAGCCAACTATGCCTTTGGTTCCACCCTTAGCCTTTGCTCTGCCTAGGGCGGGATTGTTACATAGAGGCCCAGACCAGCAGCACTCGTTTTTGTGACGCTAACCATTTCCCGCGAATTCCAAGAAGCGCATATACTCATACAAACGTGTTGGTGTCACAGCTCTTAATTCGACAGCTTCAACTGATTGGCATGTTTAATCGAATATTCTCACTCGTTGTTCCGGTAAGTTTGATAGCTTAATCAGAGAAGATGAAACATTGATTACTGATATCTGAAGTGTTCACATCAGGGGAAAACACGCTTACGGGGACAACGGAAACAACAAGCCCCGACTCTTTCACACAGATGAAGTAGATGGACATCGCAGTTGTGTATGTTATTGAGGCGACAAACCTTAAGGCTCGTGCGCACTTGCGAATTCTCGGTCCAAAGCAAGCGGAACTCTTGAGCCGCCGACATTCCACGTCATTCACACTGCTTACCGACCACACCACCGAAACGACATACGGATCCAAAACGCGAAAATGAAATGTCAGCGCCTCCAGCGTCGGCGGCATCAGCGGCGTCGGCTTCAACAAATGATCAAAAAAACAAGAATATAACGTTATGAAGTTGTCGTAGCGTCACAGATCACAAAACTTTCTGAAAACTTGATGACAACGCAAGACGACGCCCCCCCCCCCTCTTCCGCGCATGGCATCATCGCTTGGTTAATTGCGGGCCGACCAAAACCAAGTAAGGTGCACAAAGCATGTGAAGCCTCCAATCCTTGAGGTATTAAGAAACCTCGTTAGGTGTAGAAAACTGTCGGAAGAGAGCAGGAGTACCATTAGTGCATCGATTGAGAAGAAAAATCATACGACTACGGCCTTCGACTTCTCATAAGCGAAGACATAAGGGACCTTGAGAATATTATTAGGATATGAATTATATGGGCACTCTCGACAGCTTTTCGTGATTGATTTATAAGTATATAGGCATATATAAGCCACAAAGTGCAACATATATGCCAGAAAAAATCCCACCGTATCCACGAAGGGAATGACGCCACCTTATCATTAACCAACGTGAACCGCACTCGGTTATGCAAAGACGGAACACGTGTGTGCAGTATATACAAACTTGTTTAGTGATCACAATGTGCATATGATGTTGATATCAATATGGATATGAATTTCCGTATGTATTTCCATATCCATACAGGTATGGATAATCACGTGGAAATGAATATACATATGGACAGGGATATTCATACGAATATCCATATCCGTGTTGATATATATATATATATATATATATATATATATATATATATATATATATCGAGGAGGCCTAGTGGCTAAGGTACTCGGCTGCTGACCCACAGGTCGCGGGTGCGAATCCTGGCTGCGGCAGCTGCATTTCTGATGAAGGCGGAAATTTTGCAGGCCCGTGTGCTCAGATTTGGGAGCACGTTAAAGAACCCCAGGTGGTCTAAATTTCCGGAGCCATGCACTACAGCGTCTCTCATAATCATGTGGTGATTTTGGGACGTTAAACCCCACATATCAATATATATATATATGTCTTGTTATGGACGGCAAACAGCTTGAAACAGCGTGACATGCTATGGATATTCGTTTTCATATATATATATATATATATATATATATATATATATATATATATATATATATATATATATATATATATATATATATATATATATATATATATATGAAAACGAATATCCATAGCATGTCACGCTGTTTCAAGCTGTTTGCCGTCCATAACAAGACTTGGCAATATGTTGCTGTTGCTGAAACAACGCACAATAAACGCTGAATTACTCCTGCAAGGACACGTTTCATCTTTGTATTATTGCGATTCTTATATATAGGGGGAAGCCACGTTTCTTAAGTAGTGACCGACATTAAGAACGTGCTCATTTACACAGGGAATTAGGAACGTGACTGTGAACCGCATCACCCTGACTGACTGGATCATCGAGGCCCTGCCTCTGACACAGAAGAGAGACATTAACGAACTCTTCCAGCTCATGCGGACGCCCAGAAATAGCCGGGGCAAGATACCACACTTCTACTACGGTTGGTTCACGTTGCCCAAGGGACAGAAGCCGCTGGACACGTTCCTCGACCCGTCAAACTACACGAAAGTTGTGGCGTTTATTAACGGCTTCAACCTGGGGCGCTACTGGCCGGCAGTCGGGCCGCAGATAAGGCTGTACGTTCCCGGAATCTACATCAAGCCGTATCCCGAGGAAAACAGGCTCATCTTGTTCGAATTGGAAGGGCTTCGCACTAATCACCCTGACCGAGGTGTTAGCTTTGTTGATAGGCCTTACCTCAACGCTATTGCGGGACAGCCTCACCCTTAGCGGGAAGACCAGAAAGGCAACAAGCAATACTTGAAATTACCGAGTGTTTATTTCGTTGGAGTTGAGTCTTTACGAAACGAACGCCAAAGGTCGGGTTAACAGGTCCCCAGAAGACCACCGACAAGGGCCCCGGTCATCGATATATTTCACTGTATCAATCGATGGTGAGCGAACGCCTTTTGAGAACTGGAAATTCATCGTTGTTACGCATCATCCAACTTTGTTCACGAGCACGTTCAGTCTACTCAATAAACGTGTAATTTTTTTTTCACGCCTTGTCATTCCACATGACTGATCCATGAAGTTGCCTCTAAAACACGTTCGTTTTAGTGAAGAAGAGAGAATGGGTGTGGTTGTAGTCCTTTTTACCACTTAGGTGATCGAGGGATCAAGTGGTATATATATGTGGCTAAACTTCCGAGCTCCGTACTGTAGCATTGCGTACACCATTCCGATTATTCCACATGTTTCTTTATTTCTTTACGAAATCCGAGTGTTTTCAGTTAATTCCCAATATAATGACCATGTGTTTCCGTACGAACGTTAAAGAAATACGAGGAATAATTGGAATGACACACAGAACATTGCAGCAGAAAACACAAGTGTGCACATAGATTAGTTACTGGTGTAGTGATTGAGAAATTTTGGTTACACCGACGCTGATGTATAGAAGAATAATAACAGTGAAGCTTCTTACGCTAGCTGTAATTTGTGCGACCTACGAGTAAACTATATTACCATCACAAACGAGTATGTGCCACAGAACTCGGGTAAGTCTCGCAGCTCACCGCTCATCCACAAGAAATAAAGCAGCAACATTGGGCCGAACAAATGACTGCGATGATCGTCGGTAAGTGTAAGACCCCAAGTACGTATGAAAAATTCCTGGAAACGGGAGAAGGCAATGGCGGCTGCGATAAGAACGCAAATCGAGGGAAGGCCTACGCCGTTGACGACGTGCTTGTAGATCTATGAGAGGTGCCAACGCTTCGTTTCAGCGCGAGTTTCGATCCATAGAATCTGCACATCCGTATCGTGACGGCCTTTGTTTAACTCGAACTTCTATATACACCGAGAATCAACGTGAGAACATTCTGGATTCACCGATTTAAAGCGTATACCAACGACATTGAAGCGACCTGGAAACAGCCCGCATCGGCTAGCTAAGGCTTCCGAACCACCTGGAAGGCAGTAGATCAGTCTATATTCGTCTAGTCTATAGATTAGTCTAGATTAGTGCCAGCTCATTAGCATAGTTCAATATGTAGCTGTTTGGGGGTGTTGGTAATACATGTATAGTAATGTTCAAGCGCACAAGCAGACAATGGCCGTGAGACCCGCTGGCGCTAACTTGCAACACCTTATTCTGCGCAAAGCTATTCCCAATGCCCCCGAACAATAGGTGGGGCGCTGTGCGAATAATGATGGCACTCAGACGAGGCTCAACCCATTTGTTGTCTTACGAACAGATAGCACGTGTGGACTTACAGCCCGTGCTTCTTTCATCGGATGAAGTCATGGGCTTCACTGAAACGGACAGTGGCTGGCGGCAACAATTCACGCCTCCCGGCGTGCATTGCGGTCGTGACTTCATGTTTCGTTGCCCTAACAGATTCGTTTTGCTGATCGAGCCAGAGCGTGTTGGCGGCATGGGGCACTTCGTTATATACATACACAATAATTGCGCTAAATGCAATGCATCAGAAAAATGATGTCTATTTTGATCTTGATGTAGGGTATTAAACAATAAATGCCATCAACGTGATTCACGGTCGTGAAAAAAAACATTAACGCATGGTGGGATGTAAAGCGCAACTCAGCCCTCGAGAGTTAGCTGTAACTAGATGCTTTTTTCCACCTCTTACGTCGAGTGAAAAAAAAACACTAGATCGGAAGACGGTTTCTTTCAGCATCACTGCTGAAAGCAATTTGATGAATTTCCTCAACCTAACGACTTCGACCACTTACGTCACTACGTTTGCAACAAAGAAAAGCCCGAGCTGGGGGAAGATTTCGCTCTATAAGCGGTCAAAAACCAAATCACTTTCTCTGCGCTGCCGCTTAACAACAAAGGTACAGTGAATAGCGGCGCAGTGTTGGCTATGAAAACATCACAGGTAAAAGGCTCCTTGATATGCGTGGAGCGGAAGCGTCCTCCAATGACTGAAACGTTGTCTGCACGGCTCATAACAAAGCCTTTCTGACAAAAAAAGAAAATGCCTTATTTTAGTATATCATTATTTATCAGTTGCTCGGTTATAGAAAAGTGCATCGTGAACCCGCACGACTTCCCGCGTACAATGTCATGACTCAAGAGATTCGTGCACTACAAAAAGTCGGATTTCTTAATGAGTGGAAATTTGAGATATATACAAATAACTAAAGAGAACGTGGCATATCTAGGAAGTGAATGATGATCAGTGGACGAAGCAGTGAGATCGTTTGGTGTTTGCCGTAAATAACTCGTGACATTGACCACTCGTGCGTGTAAATTTGTGTCAAGCGGTGTACAGTTATATACAGCGTTTATTGGTCATAACTGGTATAGGTTGTGTTGACTTCAAAGTTTCGTTTTGCCTTCATTATCACTGCTTTGTGGTATCGAATCTAGCCTGAGGTTGGCACAGACGAGGTCTGGGCACGTTCCCCTGGCATTTCTTGGTTGTTTACAGTCGTACAAAATGCGTGGTGGAGCATGTCGAGACGTCATATACAGCACAGACCAGTCGTTGTCCGTGATCAAAATCTTCAACATCATCATGAGTCATCGTGATCGTTACGCCATATAGTGAGTACCTTGCATGTGCTCTGCCGTGCTGGCAGAAAGAACGTGGGATCGGGAATGCAGTTGTTCTTCATCGGAATCGTCAACGAAGGGTAGGCGCACGACGCCAAAGCCAACGGAAACACCTCGACCACAAGGAGCTTCGCCTCTGAAGCACTGACGAAAGCTATACGCAACAGGATGCGTCTTCAGCTGCGAAATCAGACGATAATGGTTTTCTGTTTCTGGTGAGTTTAGAAAAAGTGTTTAGCGATATCGAGTGCTTCGTACTCAACTATGGAAGAGCAGTTAGCCGTCCCGAAAAGTCTACTGCAGACGCGTCTTGTTGTCGATTTCTTCAAAACCTATGATCTAACCGCTTAAGGGTACGTGAAGTTATAGCACAATTATAAACAGCGTGAACCGTCGACATATCGCAGTAAACTTAAACTCGGACGTGAGTTTGCTTAATATAAGCTTATCGCCTCAACTTTCGGCAGCTTAGGAAATTATCGCTAGCAGTGGAAACACCCATATTCTACCTTAGTAGATTTGCAACTGCCACCACCGCACTAACCACTGCAACGCTAAAGAGCGGAGGGCGCACTAGAGGGCCATTTTCGGCCAGCAAGCCAAGCGAGTCCTTGCCGTGACGTCACTTCAGCGCGACCGCTCTCCGCTGGTGTTCGTTTTCCGGGCTAAAACCACAGGCTTCCCCTTGCGCCACCTTGCATACGGCATGGTCGCTTGTTGCACTAAAAATATTACTCTCCTTAGAGTGCCATGCACAAACGTTTCTTTGTCTGCTGTTTTTATGCCTGCTATACACCACACGTACCCTCCACTGCTCCCCCAAGCACCACCAGATGATGTGGGTAAGAGTAATAACTGGGTTTTTAACGTTCCAAAACCACGAAATGGAGAGACGCTGTAGTGGAGGGTTCCGGAAATTTCGACCATCTGGTGTGCTTTAACATGCACTGTCATCGCTCACAGTGCACGAGCCCTCCACCATTTCGGCTCCTTTAAAGGTGACCACCACGGGGCCGGAATCAAACCCATGACCTTTGGGTCAGTATCTTAGTACCAAGATATCCGGGAAAAATGAATGAATAAATGCGTATATTTTTCTCAGAGCCGTTAG
>WOVY01003666.1:0-36239 GCA_013436015.1 Rhipicephalus annulatus | reverse complement strand
TTCATCTCAACAACAATGTTCCTATTCGTAGAGCTCCCTATCGATGCTCAGAAACTGACAGCGTTGAAATGGACAGACAAATCAATGAGCTTCTCAAGCAAGGTGTCATACGACTATCTACTTCCCATACGCTGCGCCAGCACTTCTGGCAGAGAAAAAAGGGGAAGGACGCACGCGCTTCTGCATCGACTACCGCAAGCTGAACGAATTGACGGTGCCTGATTATCAGCCCATCCCTCGCATCGATGACGTTCTCGATTCTCTGGGGAATTCTACGTACTTCTCGACATTAGACATAACGTCAGGTTACTGGCACGTGAAGATTCACCCTGATGACATTCCGAAAACGGCGTTTGTCACACGTACCGGTCACTACGAGTGGCTCGTCATGCCTTTTGGCCTTCGGAATGCTCCGGCCACCTTCGAACGGGCTGTCAAATCCGTATTGGCAAACACCGTTTGCAGAACGTCACGAATTACTTCGATGACATTGTTGTCTACTCTGACACGTTTCCAGACCATCAGAGGCATCTGGAGGGCGTTTTGAAAGCTTTCAAAAGCGAAGGCATCAGCTGAAATTAAAGAAATGTCAATTCGCTCGAACCTCCATTGAGTACCTGGGACACAAGGTTTCGCATGGCACCGTCATTCCAAAGCAAAGCAACGTGGACGCAATCCTGCGGTTACCGACACCATCACGCCCTAAAGAGTTGCAGCGTTTTCCTCGGCACTGTCAATGTTTACCGGCGATACATCGACCACTTCAGTCAAATCGCTCACCCACTGACACGCCTGCTCAACAAAGACGCCACCTGGAACTGGGATGCGGAGTGTGAATGGGCTTTCACTCAGCTCAAGAAATGTGTGACAGAAGAGCCAATCCTTAACATCTACGATGCCACTAAGCCTTGTGTGCTATACTGCGATGCATCCAACAGAGGTATTGGCGCCGTTTTGAAGCAGGCTGATGATGAAGGTAGAGAGCACCCAATCGCATACCATTCACGGAAGTTACTAAAACACGAAATTAATTATGCCATCACAGAACTCGAATGTTTGGCAATTATTGACGCCATCGATAAATGGCACTGCTATCTACACGGGAAACGTTTCACTGTGATCACAGATCACGCAGCGTTGCAATGGCTTAAAAGCATCAAGAATCCCCGAGGCCGACTTTTCCGGTGGTCCTTGAAACTCTCCATGTACGACGTGAACATCAAACACCAAAAGGGCATTGACAACATTGAAGCTGATGCACTATCTCGGAGCCCGGTAGTTCAACTCCTATCTGCTGATCAACTGCGAGAGCATGACAACGACAAACCACCCGGAAGCATACCATTGAGAACGGACTGAGTATAGTGACACGCAGGGGAATACGAAAAGTCTATGTGCCTTTTGCCCTCCGGTCTTCTCTTCTCCAAAAAGCTCATGACGCTTTCGGTCATGTCGGGGTAAAGAAGACGCTGCGGCTTCTCTCTCCACAGTACTATTGGCCCGACATCATCACCGACGTGAGCGAGTACACACGCCACTGCGATACCTGTCAGCGCTGCAAGAAACCGAAAAACAAACGATTTGGTTCCTTGGAGTCTTTGCCACCAGCGGAACAACCGTTTGATCTTCTGGCCATGGACACTATCGGAGGTTTTGGCAACTACGGCTCATCCAAAAGATTCATTAACTTAGCCGTTGATCATGCCACCCGTTATGTCTGGGCTTTCGCACACAAGAATGAGCCTTGCGACGCGTACATCTCTTGCCTGAAGAGTATCTTCGCTGCTGGAAAGCCGCGGAAGTTCCTTTCCGACCGCGGCACAGGATTCACTGCCGGCAAACTTAAGCAGTTCCTCAAGCACAACAATATTCATCAGCTTTTAACAAGCTCACAACGCCCGCAGTGTAATGCCTAAACGAGCGCACTAATCAGACGATCGTTACTCGCCTCCGATGCAAGATCAACGATGAACCCCGAAAACCATGGCCGCGTCTCCTCGCGGACGTTGTCGACGAGTACAATAGAACGCCTCACGAAGTCACAGGCTACCCACCCTGCTTTCTTATGTATGGCACACCATCGTATCCCTATCTTCTTCCAGGCGTTACCGAAAATGTGCAGGAAGCTCGTACAAACGCAGTCCACAATTCAGTAACATATCACGAGAAAAACAAGATCATATATGACAAGAAGTTCCTTCCATTAGAGCTTCAAGTGGGAGACTTTGTTCTATATGAAACACCCTGGCACCCGAACCGCGGCAAACTCAGCGCAATAATGGAAGTACCCTATAAGATCATACGCAAGATTTCGGCAGTTAACTACGAGATCGACCGCAGCGTGGCTCCACTCGGTCGCCAGACTGACATCCTTCATGTCGGGAGACTTAAACGATATCATCCGCCCCTGCACCTACGTCTCTCTCGGGGGAGGGGGGGAAGCGTGTGACGAACCACACGAGAACGGTGTGGTTGAATGGTAGAGAAGGAGGAAGACGAAGACAAATAAATGGTTCATCGTACAGCCATCACACCTCCTGCGTCACACATACACACACACACACACACACACACACACACACACACACATATATATATATATATATATATATATATATATATATATATATATATATATATATATATATATATATATATATATATATCCAGCAGTGGGCAGGCACCTGCTCACGGCTGGTTGTTTTTTCACCCACTTCTCTTTCTTCTTATTTACAATCCATTTGTTCTAATAACTTCCCCTATACACTCCTTGGCATAATTGTCTGTTAGATGCCATTAATATTGTGTCAAAACACGGAAAAACGAGCCTTTAGGTAGACACTTCTTTCCCTTATTTCATTAAACGAGGGTCTTGTACTGGCAGACTTGGTGTCATTAGGTTATACGAGGGACTATTAATCAGCTACCCGCTCATAATAGGTTGACGTGCTACGTGACGCAAAACATGCGCATAAAAGAGTGTTTTCACACTCGTCGCTTGGCTTATAGATGGCGCTGACTGTCACTCCTACTTCTAAATTCACATATAAACCCAAAAAAGTGGGTGGAGGGAAGGCCGCTGTGATAGCTCAGTAGTTAGAGCGTCGAACGCGTTATTCGAAGGTCGTAGGTTCGTTTCCTGCTCATGGCTGGTTATTTTTTCACTCACTTTTCTTTCTTCTAATTTACATTTCATTTGTTTTAATAACTTCCCCTATACATTTCGTGGCGTTATTGTCTGTTTATCTCATTATTAGTGTGTCAAAACACGGAAAATTGAGCCCTTAGGTATACACTTCTTTCCCTTATTCATTAACGAGGGTCTCGTACTGGCAGACTTGGTGTCATTAGGTTTGTATACGAGGGAATATTGGTCAGCTGCCCACTCGTAATAGGTTCACGTGCTACGTGACGCCACACATGCGCATAAAAGGGTGTTTCACACTCGCCGCTTGGCTACAGAGGGAGCTGACTGACACTCCCACTTCTAAATTCACATATAAATCCAAAAAAAGTGGGTAGAGGGAAGGCCGCTGTGTTAGCTCAGTAGTTCGAGCATCGAACGCGTTATTCGAAGGTCGTAGGTTTGTTCCTGCTCATGGCTGGTTATTTTTAACCCACTTTTCTTTCTTCTAATTTAAATTTCATTTGTTTTATAACTTTCCCTATACATTCCTTGGCATTATTGTCTGTTAGAACTCATTATTATTGTGTCAGAACACGGAAAATTGAGCCCTTATAAATACACTTCTTTCCCTTATTCATTAACGAGGGTCTCGTACTGGCAGACTTGGTGTCATTAGGTTGTATATGAGGGACTATTAATCAGCTACCCGCTCATAGCAAGTTGACGTGCTACGTGACGCCAAACATGCGCATAAAAGAATGTTTTTACACTCGTCGCTTGGCTTATAGATGGCGCTGACTGTCACTCCTACTTCTAAACTCACATATAAACCCAAAAAAGTGGGTGGAGGGAAGGCCGCTGTGATAGCTCAGTAGTTAGAGCATCGAACGCGTTATTCAAAGGTTGTAGGTTCGTTTCCTGCTCATGGCTGGTTATTTTTTATCCACTTTTCTTTCTTCCAATTTACATTCCATTTGTTCTAATAACTTCTCCTATATAATTCTTGGCGTTATTGTCTGTTAGATCTCATTATTATTGTGTCAAAACACGGAAAATGGAGCCCTTAGGTATACACTTCTTTCCCTTATTCATTAACGAGGGTCTCGTACTGGCAAACTTGGTGTCATTAGATTTTATACAAGGGAATATTGGTCAGCTGCCCGCTCGTAATAAGTTCACGTGCTACGTGACGCCACACATGTGCATAAAAGGGTGTTTCACACTCGCCGCTTGGCTACAGAGGGCGCTGACTGACACTGCCACTTCTAAATTCACATATAAATCCAAAAAAGTGGGTGGAGGGAAGGCCGCTGTGATAACTCAGTAGTTAGAGCATCGAACGCGTTATTCGAAGGTCGAAGGTTTGTTTCCTGCTCATGGCTGGTTATTTTTTCACCCACTTTTTTTTCTTCTAATTTACATTCTATTTGTTCTAATAACTTCCCCTATACGTTTCTTGGCGTTATTGTCTGTTATATCTCATTATTATTGTGTCAAAACACGGAAAATTAAGCCTTTAGGTATACACTTTTTTCCCTTATTCATTAACGAGGGTCTCGTACTGGCAGACTTGGTGTCATTAGGTTGTATACGTGGGACTATTGGTCAGCTGCCCGCTCGTAATAAGTTCACGTGCTACGGGACGCCACACATGCGCATAAAAGGGTGTTTCACACTCGCCGCTTGGCTACAGAGGGCGCTTACTGACACTCCCACTTCTAAATTCACATATATACATTCCTTGCATACACAAATTCACATATGTGAATGTATATAATGACAAATTCACATATGTGAATGTACATATGTGAATGTATTCACATGTATATAATGTATATATGTGAATGTATATAAATTCACATATATACATTCCCTATACATTCCTTGGCATTATTGTCTGTTAGATCTTGTATATATATTTCTATATTATGTGTATGAGCTTTTCTAAGGGGCAGAGGGTAGAATTCTTGTTTCTAAAATATTCATTTTTAACGGCACATTCACTGTTTCTTTCATGAACTTCCTAGGTTTTCACTGCCGCAATATGAGCTGAATTTTTGGTATGCCATCACCTCTAGTATTGTATCACCGCCCGAGAAACAATACAGATAAGCGTATTCGAACTGGCGAGATAAAAAATTCCTAAATAACATACTTCTCGTTGAAGATGAGTAAATTGAAAAAGGAAATTGCATATAGCAACCACTTGATATGTGCACCCTCTTCAAACTCACTATAGTGAGAGTGATTAGCCTAACGTTCTAAATAAATTTTGCCTTAGTGAGGAAGTCGCAGTAGTCGTAAGGCGTTCTGAAAACATTCAGAAAACTTGTTCTCTGGGGCACCCTTAGCGGAAGATTATGTTTGTGCTTTCTCTGTGTGCAGAAACTTTAAAACTATGAAGCTTGTTTGCCTACTTTTGTTTTTATTGAACGTGAGTATTTTTGTGGAGGTTACACATAGGTTTTTGGAAAAAATAGTTAATCATTGTGAAGAACTAATTCTCTAGACTATACATCAGTCATTCCAGCATGAATTTATTAGAAGTAAAAGTACTCTGCTGAAATTTTTATTACCACATTTCTTTAAATAGTGAACCCTAAATCAATATTTTGGAACACCTTGCAATAGGTCAGAAACCATTACCTTGATTATAAGTATAGAGATTTAATTTACCGTTCATCGAATCAACACTGGCACAAGTGAGCGAAAAAAATCCCCAGAGGGAGTGCATATTGCAGTTTTTTACTGTGAACAGTGCTGACTTCAGCTCTGAAAATGTATTTTTGTTGCTTGAAGATAATCGCAGTTCGAATACACTCACTGCAGCATCCCCTTGCGTGTCGTGTTATTTATTCTTGTATAGTTCATGTATATTCTTGAAAGACTGTGTGATATTTGCAGGTGAGCTGAACGGAAAGTTTTGCGCACAAAGAGTTTAGAAGACCTCCAAGCCTGTCGACGGACACAGCTTCATATTCGGCGCTACCTGTATAAACATAGCTGGCAAAGATGGCGTGACTTTTGCTCAACACTAGATGTTCGCCAACCTGTGTCCGAAATTTGACGGTTTTTAGAGGCATGCATATGCCACTCCAGCAGCTTCACCCTTTCGCCGCACTCTCCATGCACAAACGAAAATCCCTCAAAGAGCTCTCAGAAGGATATTGCGCACTGCTATCAACAAATTCGACGCTTTAGACCGCATCTGCAGGTAACCAGCCTGGCAACTCACGGGTGGCAGTGCCAGCGCTAGACATACCTTTTACATTTGAGGAACTGAACACTGCTATCGGTGAGCTAAACAGGCGCACATCACCTGGCCATCACGAAGTAACCTATGAAGCCATTGCAAAGCTACCCCTCGCATCCGCGCCTACGCCTCCTACAATATTATAATTCCTCGTGGATGTCTGGAGTGGTTCCCGCTGAGTGGAAGCTGGCAAAAATAGTGCCCATTTTGAAACCTGGTAAGCAGCCATCAAGCTACACCTCTTTCCGGCCTGTCGCCCTACTGAGTTGCGTTCGCAAACTCATGGAGCTAATGATTCACAAATGATTGACCTGGTTCTTAGAAAGCCGCAACGAGTTTCCGCAAGAAATGAACGGGTTCCGCCGAGGCAGGCCGGCTATCGACAATGTCATCGCACTTGTCTCTTCCCTTGAAAAGGACCTCTCGGCCGCACGAATCCTGACAGCCGTATTCTTCGACATAAAAGCAGCTTTCGATTCCGTCTTTCACCGTGCCATTCTCACAACCATGGAAGATCTTGGCCTAGGAGGTAATCTATACAAATGAATTGAGAACTATCTAGAAGAGCGGAAAATTTATATGAGCACTCCAAGTGGTCCCATACAGTTCTATACAGTAGAGAAGGGTGTACCTCAGGGTACCGTGCTCAGCCCACTCTTTTTCAATCTTACCCTGATACACATCGGAAATCACTCCCTCGAGGAGTACACCTCACGATTTACGCTGATGACATCTGCGTCTGGAGCACTTCAAGGTCACGTTACATCACCAAACAGCGACTTCAAAAAGCCTAACAAAACATCTCCACATATTTAGGGCCCTAGGCATGCACCTTTCATCAAAAAAGAGCAAAGTCATTGCTTTCACGAAACAGAAAATGAGCAAGTATGCGCTACTCCTCGGTGGACGACCGCTGACCTATTTACGGTCTCAAAGATTCCTGGTAATCATCATCGACAGAAATCTTTTCTGGTATTCTCAGGTGTAAAAACTTCGAACTAGAATAGTACCAGCCACTCAAGTCTTCAAATCTATGGCTGGAACATGATCGGGATGGAGCCGCCGCTTAATGGTACTGCTTCAGAACGCACACAATAAAGGAACATTACGCTATTGTCTACTGGTGCTTCACCGATCATCCCCAGCAAATAAGAAAATTTTGTAAGCCGCACTCAATAGCGGCCTATCAATATGTCTAAGCTCCCGAAGAGCTCATCAGCATTCAAAACTGTAGCGGAAGCAAGATGTCTGCCACTGGATGTCATCTCTATCCAAGAAACCATGCGTACACATCTTCGACATGTATTACAAGGTAAATACTAAGTTCACCTAACGTACAACAATTTTTTATTCTGCCAAGCTTTGCGAATGCTTCAACTATCTCCTGTTAATCAGCCACAAAAATAATGCCTGCAACAATTCCTTCCTAGACACTTTCGCCTCTAACTATAAAAATAAAGCTGTAACTGGCATCAATGGGGCAAGGAGACAAATGTCACAGGCTGCGCTGATGCAGACTATTTTCCTCTTCTTAGCCGAGAACTATTCTCTGCACTCGTACACTTACACCGACGCCTCAACCACTCAGGAGACTTCCGCTTATGGACTTTATATCCCTTCTACAAGACAAATGCTATCCTGTCGACTGCGACGGAAGACATCCTCGACAGCAGCAGAACTTCATGGCATCAAAGAAGCTGTCCTCTACATCTTGCGCCAAACGCCGGATCACTGGGTAATTTTTGCCGACTCCGAAAGAGCACTAATGATATTGTTCAACCTCTTAAAGAAAACAAATTGCCACCCCATTTCGTTTAATATAGCATATCTACATCACCTGGCTGTGACCGCGGGGAACTCCATGACATTTCAGTGGATACCGGCTCATTGTGGAATTTCTTCCAACGAAAAAGCAGATGGAGCAGCACGCAAGCTCCTTCGACACCACATATACAGACAAACTTATCTCACTAAATTAGATGCTACCCAGATGGCTAAAACACTTGCGATTGAAGAAAATAAGGGACGCTGGAGCCTTCCAACACATTATTATGCCTACCTTCACTCAATCGACCCCTATCTGAAAACAAGACTCTCATTCAAAACTCCTCGCCGCCTGGAAAAGCTATACCATCGTCTACGTCTAAACAGTGTCTATTTTAACAGCCTACGGTACCGCTTCGGTCAGTCAGCGAGTCTGTATTGCAACAACTGTGGCTCCATCGAATCTGTTGAACATATATATTGTTATGGTTGAATTAAAAGATAGGTGGATTTATTTAGAGGGTGAGGTTGAAGTTCGGCAGTCGCGGTAAAGATGGAGTCCTCAGGCCACACCAGACAAAATCGTTTTCCTCTTCTACCTCCCCGGCACATACTACTGCCCGGCTTATACCTTCGCAATCCCCGGTTCACAGACGAAGCCCGCTGGGCGAGTTTATGTCACTGGAGGGATGAAACTTCTTGAGGCGAGCCACGTGCACAAACTGCGTTCGATTTGACTGATGAGAAGGTGTCGTCAAGCGTGCCACAACGTACGTCAAGTAAGTCAAGCGATATACAATGACGTAGGGGCCTGTGTGCTGCGGTAAAAACTTCTGACATAAACCAGGTTTTCGTTGGGGGGTCCACAACCACACGAATTCACCTTTGTAGAATAAAATGGCATCATGGCGTTGATCTTATCGTTGCTTGGAGCAATCTTGTGATGCCAGTGTTCGCAAGCGAGAAATTTGGCGGGCTTCTTCAGCCCGACACAATGTTTCGGCCACGGACTCATCGGTATGGAGCTTAAATGGGAGGATTATATTAAGGGAGCTGCGTGGTGATCGAGCGTAGAGCAGGTAGAAGGGCGTGAAGTCCGTGGTCTCGTGCTTCGCTGTATTGTATGCATAAGCAATAAATGATAAGATCTCATCCAAGTTTTTGTGATTGGACGCGACGTAGATTGCGAGAATGTTAGTAAGAGTTCGATTGGTACGTTCTACAAGACCATTCGTCTGGGGGTGGTATGGCGTCAAATGTCTGAACTGTAAAGTGCAAAGGCGAAGCGATTCTTTCACAGCGTCTGCGATGAATTGGCGACCATTGTCACTGATGATTACTTGAGGTGGACCACGGCTAAGAACAACGGAGCGTAACAATAAGGCAGCGACGCCATCAGCTGTAGAAGGGGGTATCGCAGCGGTTCTGGCGTATGTGGTAAGGTGGTCGACGCACACTATTATCCAACGGTTGTTGTTCGAAGATCACGGAAACGGGCCCAACAGGTCGATGCCCACTTGCTCGAAAGGCGTAGTAGGTGGTTCTACGGGATGAAGAAGGCCGTGCGGTGCACTGGTAGGTCGTTTGTGGCGCTGATAATTGTCGCAGCTCGAGACGTATTGTTTCGTAAAATATCGCATTCGGAGCCAGTAAAAATGCAGCTGCAGTCGATGCAGGGTGCGAATGAACCCAATGTATCCTAACGTTGGGTCATCGTGCATAGTCTGGAGAACGTCGCATCAGACTTTGAGGTACAACCAGTAAATAACGTGCGCCGGTTGCTGAGTAATTCGTCTTGCACAACAGTCCAACACGAATGCGAAAGCGACCACTGCCTTTGAGATTCCGATCGTCAACGAACAAAGGGTCTAAATATAAATAATTCAATTGTTCTCGTTTGAAGATATTGGCGTCAGCAAACGTGTGAGAGACCGCAGCAAAACAGATGCCAAGGGTATCTGCACTGTCCTCTGTCGTGGTCTTAGGTAAGCGTGAAAGGCAATCAGCGTCCGAATGACGTCGTCCACATCTGTACGAAATGCTGAAGTCAAATTCTTGAAGGCGTAAAGCCCATCAGCAAGGCGGCCAGAAGGGTCTCGGAGGGCAACAAGCCAACATAATGAATGATGGTCTGTCACAATCGTGAATGGACGACTGTAAAGGTAACATCGAAACTTCTGAATGGCGAACATAGCCGCTAAACATTCTTGCTCTGTCACCGTATAATTCATTTCAGCCTTGCTTAGAGATAGACTCGTATGAGCAACAACGTGCTCTGCATTATCATGGCGCTGAACAAGCCCACCTTCGATGCCAATTCCACTTGCGTTACTGTGCACTTTTGTAGGACCAGAAAGATCGAAATGACAAAGAATAGGCTCAAATGTTAGTAGAAATTTGAGTTCAGAAAATGCGGCATCACAATCAGGTGTCCATTGGGCTGTCTTTTTGCAACAAGCTCGTCAGTGGGTGTACTACGTCCGCGAATCGGGGCACAAAGCGGCGAAAGTAGGAACATAGGCCCAAGAAGCTACGAAGTTCCTTAAGTGTCTAGGGTGGTTTGAATGTGCCAACTGCTTCGATTTTACGGGGATCTGGCCTGACACAATCTTCGTCAACTAGGTGACCGCGGACTAAAGCTTGTCGTTCACCAAACCGGCGCTTCTTAGAGTTCAAAATCAAGTCAGCCTTTCCGACACAGTCTAAAACAAGGCTTAAACGGATGTTGTGCTCTTCAAAGGTACGCCCGAAAATGACGACGTCATCCAGGTAGCATAAGCACACCTCCAATTTAAGACCACAAAGGACAGAGTCTGTAAACCTTTCAAATGTGGCGAGGGGTTGGAAACCCCAAACAGCATCAGATTGAATTGTTACAGTCCATCAGGCGTCACGAATGCTGTCTTCTCCTTGTCTGAAGGGTGCATAGGTATCTGTCAATATCCTAATTGTAGGTCTATTGAAGAAAAGTACGAAGCCGAATGTAAGCAGGCAATAACATCGTCAATCCTAGGCAGCGGATATACATCTTTTTTGGTCATGGCGTTGAGTCTTTTTTAATCAACTCAGAACCGCCATGCACCATCTTTCTTCTTAACCAAGATGACCGGTGCTGCCCACGGGCTACACGACTCTTCAGTAACACCCTTCTTCAGCATTTCCTGAACCTGGTCAGCAATAACTTTTCGTTCTGATGACGACACTCCGTAAGGTTTTTGTCGGATCGGATGGGCAGTGCTGGTGTCAATCCTATGGTGAGCGCGAGAACATGGTAAAGGTAGTGGCTTCTCCTCTTGGCAAAAGTCAAACACAGAAGCATGTCGCCTCAACTGATGCCGTAACGTGTTCTGCTCGTGTGACCGCAAAGTGGCGCTAATCATGCCTAGGATCTGCGACTCGTAAGAGCAACTGCGCTTGCCAGAAACTGTACCTTTCTCGCTTTCATCGTTGTTAACGACCGCTACAGAACCTTCAGTGGAATGATCGAAGACGCCAAGCTTCATTCCTCGACGGAGCGCAACCGGCATTGGCGAACAGTTCAGTGCCCACAAAAAAATTGCTCCTTCATCAACAGATACCAAACAACGAGGGACGAGTATGCCTTTCTTAGCACATTAAACAATGGCAGGTTGAACAATGGCAGGTTCAACAATGGCGTCAAAATATGTGGCAGATTCTGGGGCTACCACCGCAACTGACCTCATTGACTACGTCGACACTGTTAGCTCATCGGAAACAATCAGAGCGCCCTGCGCGGGCCTCCGGCGCCTCATCAACGAGGGCAGGAATAATGTCACCGCTGACGAAAGTTCACCGCTTCTACAGTCGACGAAAGCGCCACATTCTTGGAGAAAGGCAAGACCGAGAATCACGTCGTGGGTACAACGTTGCAGCACAAGAAACTGTGTTGGGAACACCTTTCCTGCCAATAAAACATTGACGGCACAAACTCCGACAGGATGAAGTACTTCCCCACCAACACCACGAAACCTTGTTGATTTGCCCCAAGAAAACATAACTTTGCGGCCAATGCGACTTTTGAAAGAAAGATTCATAACTGATATCGTAGCACCAGTGTCCACCAAAGCACTTCTACGGAAGCCATCTATTTCCACACGTATCTTGTTCTTGGACATTATACCTGGCGGAGGCATCTGAGGCAAATCATGTTGTGCGACCTCACCTCCATCGGTCACGTTGGCTAGTTTCCCGGTGGCGGTGGCAATGACAGGCGTCGTCCCGGCGAAGGGGAACGATGCAGTCGGCCAGATGGAGGCGTCAAACTACAGTCAGAATCGGGAGAACTGCCACGGTGATTTCCCCGCCGTGAGGTACTCCTGGAATAGGCGAGCTAATGACCGCTGTTGTCACCAGTGGCCGCTGGCGGAAAGGTTGATGGGGAACGATATCAGGATGTCGGCTCTCTCTGTCGACGACAGAACCGATCTATATGCCCGGCGATACCGCAACGGTAGCACACAGGGGCTTGGCGGTATACATTGTACACCTGGAAGGCATTGCGCTGACGTGGTGGTGGTACTGGTACATCTTCGTTCGGGTCGTAATAGGTGTTGGCTGGCTGATGGGGGTAACTGAAGCGGTCTTCATACCTCGGCCGCGAGTAGTTATTGCGCTGTGACCTCGGTGGTGAGGGTGGCCTGTAGTTGCAGTCATCGTTGCCTGCTGCGGCAATTGACACGGAAGGGCGAGAGGGAGGCGGTGCTGGTGTAGGTTTGTACGGCGTCGTTCGAGCGTGTCGAGTGAGCTCTTCTCGAACAATCTGCGTATTGTCGACGCGAGATTGAGCGGCGTGTATTTGTCAACACTTGCAATGGTGGTTACATTCGGTACGCGGCCGAATTTGGGGGTTATACGACGCATCTTCAGGGTCTCGAACGTGCGACAGTGGCTTATGTCATCGGTTACAGTAGCAAGGCTGTCTTTGCTGATGCGGAACTGATACACGTCCTCGACAATGCCCTTCAACAGGTGGCCAACTTTGTCTTCCTCTGACATAGAAGGGTTGACAATCTTGCAGATCTTCAAGATTGCCTCGAAAAAGGTCGTGCACGTCTCTCCTGCGATCTGAGCTCTCTGCAGTAACGTTTGTTCCGCCTGCTTTCTCTTAGCTACAGAGTTTCCGTAGCACGCTCTTATTTCGGAAACAATGCGATCCCATGACGTGAGGGCATCTTCGCGTTCTCGTACCACGCGAGTGCTGTGTCCGTTAATAAAAATACTACATTGGTCAGCTGGGTCGCCACGTCCCACTTGTAGTATTTGCTCACCCGTTTGTAGTGTGCGAGCCAGACATACACGTCCTCGCCAGATTTGCCACCGAATGTGCGAGGCACTATCAGACCCTAACACAACCAGGGACAAGCCGCACGCGAACCTGATATTAGCGGTGCTGCTGGGACTGGTAGAAGGTCTGCAGCTGCAGAGACCTGGTTTCCTTCTTTGCCGTGAGACATCTAAGCTGCCAGTGGTAATGGGGGCAGTCTAGCAAGGTGGCGGCTTCGTCGTAGATCAGGCACTTGAAGCGTCGTGTTGCTTGGTTGCTTACCCAGCGCCTCCACCACAAAACTGTTACGGTTGAATTAAAGGATAGGTGGATTCATTTACAGGGTGAGGAGGAAGTTCGGCAGTCGCGGTAAAGATGGAGTCCTCAGGCCGCACCAGACAATGTCGTCTTCCTCTTCTACCTCCTCAGCACATACTTCTGCCCGGCTCATACCGTAGCAATATTGTTTGAGTGTAGAGCGTACGCTGAGGAGCGTGCGCTTTATGAACATTTCATGCACTCTATAACCGAGAGAACTTTTTCTCTTGACTGTGTATTGGGACCATTAGCCTGCCCCAGATTACAGAGGCGTGCTATGAAACTTTTATTTTCGTACTTGCACAGCATCGGTCAGCTACACAAGCTGTAGATGTAGCTTGACACCACGAATAAACTATTAAAGCAGGTCCTCATTCAATGGTCAAAAAGGTGGCTTTTTCCTTTAATTCTTTTTATTCTATCAACATTCTTCACAATCTGCCTTTTCTTCACCCTCCCTTCTTATTTGTACTTTTATTCCTCAATCCCCTTTTCTACGTAGAGCAGCAAGTCAGCAAATTTTACATGCCAGCTAAATTCTCTGCATTTCAATAAAGAGTTCTCTCTCTTTCTCTCTTGTATAGTTTCACGGGCACCTACATAATTCCCGCCTGGAAGGCTCTCTGCGCTGAAGATGTGGAGAACGAAATAGACACAAGAATGATGAAGGAAACTTCCGCGAGCTCAGAATCGACCCTGGAACGTCAAGGACTTGCTTACTATCCACAAGAAAATGCTTTGCTTCCCTTACGCGCGCCACACAAATATTTCATCGTGTAGGTTCGTTCTCGTTACACGAAAGTAAAAGAAGCAACGTTTCATTTAATTACAAATGAAGAGACAGCAAGTACAAATATTCTGACAAATAACAATCTTATTTGTCTCTTCGTGTTAGGTTAAGCCGTTCGCAAATATATGAACGGCTAAATTCAAGTTGTAGTTTCGTAGATGCGTCAAATTTTAAAAAAGATCTACATGAATGAATCTGTCGATGTTTCTTGGCATTCGAGTTTCAATTATGTCACCTCAGTTCTAAAGTGAAATTCACACATTTTCCTGCGCATTATGCAGGTTCACTTGTTTCTTACATTTTAAGGTTTTTGTCGTGTGTCACAAAATTTATGCGTTGTGTGAAACCTGTTCTTTAAAGGATCTAGTTCATACAAGAAATTCCTAAACGCAAGGTCGTGTAAGAGCTACGTCAACAGGTAGTTTACATTCAAAACTCACGCAATAGAGCTTCTGGCATTTGTTTTGCGTTTGTTTGAAACACTTTGCGTTATGTTGCCGGGAGATAATATGAACGATCTTTTTGTGGAGAACTTCTGCTCTTCATTGCCCGAACCTTTCCTAAGAGGCTTGTCACCAAGAAAGGCAGCGATTTGCACACAAAGACGTTTGTAACACAATGGCACTAGCGAGTATGGACTGTCAAGTCCTACCAAGCAATGACGTAATGGTAAATTACGTGTAGTTTCTTTCTTTTATGAACTCTGCGGTAACTGTGGACTAACCCCAAAAAAGCATCATGAACTCTTGCTGTTTCTTAAGCACTACAATTGAGGTACAGATTGTAATTTAAAACGAAAGCACAGTGCTTACTTTAATGCTGAAAAGAACAGGGAATGACGCCCAACAAATATTGAAATGGAACACTCATTACTCGGTCACACCGGTTGAAATCTACCTGTAATGAGAAAGTTCCACCACTAGGAAGATAGCGGTTATTATTGATTTGTGTAAATAATATGCTGAATAATGCGACCGAATATTTATAGTATCTAAGTTTTTCAAGAAACTTTGGGGCGAATGAAGACCTGGTATTATCTTATAAACTCCATTTAGTGCAACTTGATATGAACTAAGTTCATAATTAAGGAGGACATTATTGAATTCTGGCGAACCTATGACGTCACAGGACATGAAATAAAAATTCTTTATCCCCGTCAGAGTGTCTCTCTTAGGAAATTCAGGAATCTTGGACGTCACCCAAAAGCTCGGTGCAGACGAGAGAGCAAGAAAGCACACACATAAACATTAATTGGTAAGTACATCCGCGTGAATGTCGGTGTAGAGTGAGCGAGCAGGCACTATTGCTCTGCGGAGCGGCAACTTGCGGTGGTTGCGAGCACTCACGAGGTGGGCCCCTAAGCATGCATGGACTATAGACATGCTGACCTGCTTTCCACAAGTGACAACGCTCGAAGCAACGCCCTAACTTGTGCAAAATAGGTCAGCATGTCTAATAAGACGCGCATGCTTTAAGGCACACGACGTAAGTGCTCGCAACCTGCACAAGATGTCGCGCCACCATCAACGAATACTTAAAAAAATGACAACGCTTTTTGACCGAGGAAACTACGACGCAATTATTGACGAATTGTGTTTTTTAGCGACGCATTACTTAGTGACTCTATCGAGAGAATTGTTGGGAAAAATTGGTACCTTTCTGAAAAAAAAGTTGAGCAACTAACAAAACATCTATTCCTACTATAGTAGTTACTGAGCGATCCTTTTTGCTGTGGTTCAGGTCATCACTCAAACGTATAAAAAAACAAAAGTTCTGTTAGGCAAGATCACTCAATACGCCTCTTGACTGGCAGAAGTACCACAACATTGAAAAAGAGTTTGAGTGTCTTGCTGTTAAAACAAAAGCGTACTTACTTTTTTCTACCCTTCAAAATATGCTGCGAAATGATCCAAAACGTTTCTGGAAAATACTAAACGCGCAACCCACCAAATTGGTATCGCTACGTGATCAGTATGAATTCGTGGCACCAGACTGTAGTGTACCAGATGTTTTGAACGCAGCACATTGTTCTGTTTGCACTGAACAGCCTGACTACATCCTGCCTCAGATTTCATTGCTTGATCATGCGCCCGCGTCAGAACTCATTATCAATTCTGCAGGAATTGAAAAGGCTAATGAGTCTCCTAAATTGTCTTCATATACGGGAGTTGACAACATAAGCTCAAAATACTTAAAAGTACAAAGCATGTGTGTAGTGTCATCCTTCAGAGTATTTGTCAGCAGTCGTTCTCACTTGGAGTGTTAGGTTAGGTTATGTTGGGTTTAGTGGCGCAAAAGCAACTAAGGCTATGCTGCGCCAGCCACATGGTGAAAAAAAAAAAAAAAAAGGAGAGAAAAAAGAGCAAAAGAAAACGTCACTAGTTAGCTCGGCATACATTGTGCTGTGAAAGTCTGATTGAAAAACTATTTTCTCTGAGGGAGTAAATCCGTCAGTCAGGGGAAATTGTGCTTCGTCGTCCAAGTGATTTTTCCTTTACAATGGTCATGACTATGAATGCGCGGTTAACGATGACTAATGGAATAAAATGAATAATGTTGTGCGGCTGTATAGAGACCTAAAACCAATCGCGTAATGTGTATACTTTTAAAATTATGGACATGGTACATGGTGTGGTCAATGGGTATGGTATGTGCGTGAGGTGATTTTGTCAAAAAATGTAAGGGGATCGCTCCAGCACTCCCGCCTCACCTGTGTCCTTGTGCGCAAGGACCAGGAGGTAAGTGCTGTGTTCAGAAGAAGCTGTCACAGCACTGACCTCTCGCAAGAGGCCGTGCTGTGGCCACACAGGTTCGTGAATCTTGCAGATCTGTACCGTACAAATACGATGGCGTGCTTCTTATAACTTATTTAGAAATTTGGTGTCATCCAGGAAGTTGACAACGTCAGTTAGGGGTATCAGCGCGTCATCTCCTAGAAGGAACATGGGGTGACGTGGAATGCGTAGCTTGTACAAGGTGTAAAAATGTTTTCTTCGATGTGCTTCCAAATGTGCGCATGTAAGCAAGATGTGCAACACTGTTAGAGGTTCATCGCATTTATCACATGTTGGCTGTTTTTCTTGTTTTAACAAGTAATTATGAGTGATGTGCGTGTGACCAATTCGAAGACGGCACAGGATTACTTCGATAAAACGTTCTTGGTGGTAGCATGACTTCCATTCACTTAGGAATGGCTTGATTAGTTGAAGTTTGTGTTGCCTGTCATATTCCATTCCCGTTGCCATTTAGATGTTAGCGCTGTACGGATTGCGCGGATACTATCCCTAACGGGAACATTTACTTGCGAGATACTTAAGTTCTTTGCTGCTGCTGCGCACTGATCTGCCCTTTCATTCCGGGTATCCCGACGTGACTTGGGACCCAGCAGAACCGGATATTTTGTCCTTCACTTAGACGCGATAATACGCTTAAAATGTCGCCGATGAAGGGTTCGTATTGAGAGCGTATATGGAGGGCCTTCAATGCACTCAAGGAATCCGTAAAAAGTATTGCTTTCTTGTATCTAGCACTTTCAATTCTTTTTACTGCCATCCACAAGGCATAACATTCAGCAGTAAAAACTGAAACAAACCGTGGTAATCTGACTGTTTCTTCCCACGCACCTTGGACGACACTGCTACCGACATAGCTAGCCGCTTTGGAGCCATCAGTGTAAAATTCTTTGTATGTGCTGTACCTTTCTTGAACGATGCGAAATTCTTGCAGTATGTGTTCACGTGGTGTACCTTGTTTTTTGAGATGTGTCAATGAGAGGTCAAGAAATTGCGTAAAGTTTTTCCAGGGAGGCAGCCTTCTTGGCCTTTTAGTAACAGAAAGGGCATCTGTAGGGACGTTACACTCGCGACATTTTTCTTCGAATCTGAGTATAAGTGGCCTTATTGCGTTGGTTTGTTTGTGTAATGGAGTCGTTTGTCACAGTGTGTGATAATGTTGTAGCATATATGGTTTGGCGATGAGCGAACTCTTAGGACATATGTAAGCATTAGCTGCGTTCGTCTGCTGTCCAGTGCCGGTTCGTTACTCTCGGAGTACAAGCTGGGAAGCGGCGAGGTCCGGTATGCACCGGTTGCCAAGCGTATCCCTTTGTTATGTACGGGGTCGAGTCTCTTGAGGTAGGATTGTCTCGCTGAACCGTAAACTACACTTCCATAATCTAATTTGCTACGCACCAATGAACGATATATGTGCAGAAGGCACTTACGGTCAGCGCCCCACCGCTTCCGCGACAGAACTTTGAGGACATTGAGTGCCCTAGTCGCTTTAATTTTTAGACTGGTAATGTGTGATAGAAAGTTAAGTTTCTTGTCAAATATGACTCCTAGAAACTTGTGCTCTTGTTTAACTGGTAGGACTGTTTCATTCAGTTCAAGAATTGGGTCCGGCTGCAAGCCTCTTTTCTGAGAATACACTACGGCAACTGTCTTTTCCCCGGAGAAACAGAAGCCGTTTTTCTCCGCCCATTGTGTTAGTTTGTTCAACGTGATTTGAATCTGTCGTTGACATGTCACCATGTTAGACGCGCGGCACGCAATCTGGAGGTCATCAACGTACAGAGAATGCATCAGTGTGGATGGTATAACTTTGTTTACAGAGTTCATTTTCACAACAAAAAGTGTAGTGCTCAGAACGCACCCCTGAGGTACACCGTTTTCTTGAGTAAATACACGAGAGAGTGTCACGCCAAGGCGGACCTGGAAGGTTCGGTTGGACAAAAAGTCGAAGAGACAGTTAAGCATTCTGCCGCGGATTCCCAGATCCGCCAAGTCTCGTAAAATACCATACCTCCAAGTAGTGTCGTAGGCTTTTTGAAGATCAAAAAAGACTGCTAGGCAGTGTTGTTTGTGTAAGAAAGCTTCTCGTATTGTGTTTTCAAGCCGAACTAGGTGGTCAATTGTTGAACAACCTTTTTTGTACCCGCATTGATGGATATCTAGTGAGTTTTCTGTTTCGAGGACGTACGTAAGCCTGATGTTAATGACACTCTCGTAGGTTTTTGCAAGACAACTTGTAAGTGCGATTGGCCTATAGCTGTTTGCTAATGTAGAATCTTTTCCCGTTTTTAGGAATGGGATTATAATGGCCTTCTTCCAATCCGTGGGCATTCGACCAGTTTGCCAAATAACGTTGAAGAAAAACAGAAGGGCCTCGACTGTTTTTGGCGACAGGTGGGCAAGCATTGCATAGTGTATTGTGTCAGGACCAGGCGCTGTTTTTTTACCTGTGGAGAGTACTGTGTTCAGTTCATGGATGGTTAAAGGCGCATTGTATGGCAAGTCTAAGAAACCTGCTGTAGGAAGCTTTTGTTTTTCTATAGATTGCTTGTGCCTTAGGAACGTTTCTGAATAGTTTGCTGAGCTAGATATGTTGTAAAAGTGAAGCCCTAATAGGTCTGCCTGTTCCTGTAGGGATGTCTGAGTACCTGTTGTTGAAAGAAAGGGGATGGTATAGGCAGCGTAGTTGCCATTAAACTTGCGAACCTGATCCCACATTCTTTTGGATGTGACCGAGCTGTTTATGGATGAAACGTAGTTTTGCCAGGAGATTTTCTCGGCTTGCCTACGAACATATCTAGCTTTCGCTTTCGCCTTTTTGAAGGAGATGAGGTTATCGTACGTCGGGTACCTCCGGAAGATACCCCAGGCTTTATTTTGGAGTTTTTTGGCTTCTGTACATTCGTGCGTCCACCAGGGCTTCAAATTCTTTTTTAAGCAACCAGAAGACTGAGGGATAGCTCTCTTTGCTGCCGCGATTATACACGTTGTAATCCTTTGATTCATTTCATCTACGCTCAGATTATCTAGACTCTCTTTATCCAGACTGGCTTGATCGGTAAAGAGAGCCCAGTCTGCCAAATGAAGTCGCCAGCGGGGTGGTCTGGAGGGTATGGTAGGAAGTGCTGTGGTTAGACTGATGAGTGCAGGCATGTGGTCACTACCGTATGGATTATCTATTACCTTCCATTTAAAATCTGTGAACAGCGCTGGAGAGCATAGCGCAAGGTCCAGGCAGCTCATAGCTCCTGAACTTGGGGAGCAGTAAGTGGCAGCGCCAGAATTTAAAAGACAAACATCGTTGGCTAAAATAAAATCTTCAAGTGTTTGTCCTCTAGAGTCAACTGTTTTACTACCCCAAAGCGTGTTATGTGCGTTAAAATCACCTGCTATCACAAAAGGTTCGGGTAGTTGGTCTAAAATTAATTCTAAATCGCTTACGGTGAATTGCGTGTGCGGTGGAATGTAGAGGGAACAGACGGTGATGGTTTTGTGCGCTACAATGGTAACGGCGGCGGCCTCTATATGACTATTAATATGAATTTCTCTCACTGCTATACCACCTTTAACAACAACAGCCACACCGCCCGACAGTCGGCTTGCCTGCGTACGATCGCGCCGCACAACAGTGAAGCCTTTTAGGATGTTTTGATATCGATCACCTAGGTTGGTTTCCTGAAGGCACAAGGCTACAGGAGAAAAGTCGTGTAGTATTTCCTTTACGTCACCAAAATTGTTTTAAAAGCCCTCTACAGTTCCAATGAATTATAAAAGCCATGTTGAATGTAAAAGTTTAAAAATCGAAGGACAAGTGAGTAGGATATAGTAGAATGGAGGTGACTTGCTTCTAAAAGAACTAAAAAATGCGAGTTCCAAAATGGTGTAGGTTCACTTATTTTACAGGACCCTTTTCTGGCCCTGTAATTGGGGTTTTGCTTTTTTTGGAGCGGTCGAGAGTGTCTCGCCGCTCCTTAGGCGCTGCCTGCACCGCTGGGCTAGAAGTAGTGTCCATCGCCTCGTGCAAGACGTCGGACAGTTGCTCTAGCGAGCGATGATGGCGTTGTGTAGGCCTCGTCTTGGCAGACGAGGCCTTTGACCCCACCAGAGAAGAGGTCGGCAGGACCTCTTTGGCCTCTGAGCTGTCCCGGCTGGTGCCAGGTCTAGGAGAGGCCTCCAGTGTGGCCACGTTAGGGGAGGGTAGGGCAGCCGTGGCTGCTCCCACCGTGGGGGCGAGGGGCGGTCGCCTCAGCGCACTACGCGTGGCCTGGACGGCCGCCTGATGCCGTTGTGGTGCTGGCCCCCGTTGCACCACTTCGGCGAATGATGACTTTTTAGCAAGGTACGGTGAGAGGCGCTGTCTGGCTTCGCGGAAGCTTATGTTTTCCTTATATTTGATAGTGATGACCTCCTTCTCTTTTCTCCAAGCTGTGCAGGATCTCGAGTACGCCGGGTGGTCACCATCACAATTTGCACAGTGAGCTTCAGCATTGCAGTTGTCATCAGCAGAGTGTCCCGTAGCACTGCACTTAGCACAAGTAAGCTGCCCTCGGCAGCTCTGTGATGCATGGCCAAACCTTTGGCACTTGAAGCAGCGCCTTGGGTTCGGAATGTATGGTCTGACGTGCAACTTCAAGTAGCCTGTTTCTATTTCGTCTGGGAGTGTGCTAGAGTTGAAGGTAACGATTATGTGCCTAGTGAGTATTTCCCTGTTGTCTCGTCTGATTTTTATTCGTTGTACCTGTACAACATTCTCATCCTTCCAGCCGGCCAGGAGTTCATCGTCAGTAAGGTCCATGAGGTCATCGTCTGACACGACACCCTTCACCGTATTCATTGTTCTGTGGGCGGTGACAGTTATCGGTTGGTCCCCAAACGCTACAAGGTTCGTCAATTTTTGATACTGCGACTTATCTTTAACTTCAACCAGCAGGTCCCCACTGGCCATCTTCGTGGCTTTGTAGCCGCTTCCGATGGTCTCAGTGAGACACCTTGACACTAGGAAAGGTGAAATGTTACGGACTTTTTTGTCGGCGTTCTCACAGTGGATGACGTGATACTTGGGGAAGGTGTCTTTCTTTTTCTGGAGGATTTCAGCGGTTGCATCGGTGCGCCCCCGCTTCGGGGGACGATCATTTGCGAAAATGTTGGACGATCCCATTAAATGAGTACATTGTTCGGCAACAATGCCAGTCACCCACCACCGAGCCCAACAAGGGGACACGGCAGAGGTTGTGATGGAGCAAGCCCTGCCATGCCAACTGTACATCGTTGCTATAACCAAATATGGTGTACCCAAGGTAGGACCACCACACAAGGTTAACCCTCGCCGCCAGGAAAATTGGAAGTAAATAGAAGAGAGTAGAAGACAGGACAGATAGATAGCGAGAGATAAAGACGAAGATGTAGGCAGAGAGAGATAGGAAAAGGCGACTGCCGATTTCCCCTGGGTGGGTCAGCCCAGGGGTGCCGTCTACGTGAAGCCGGGGCCAAAGGGGTGTGTTGCCTCTGCCGGGGGGCCTTAAAGGTCCAATCACCCAGCGTCGGCTCAACCCCCAGGATTCCCTTTTCCCCGGACACGGCAAAGCCACGCACGGCTAGGCGTGGGAGGGAGTCAAAACTCCCCCGTTAGCTCGGGTCCGTGGTGTCGCTACACACCAAACGCCTACTTGCGCAGGCGCCCCTGCGGGGTCACTTGGAGTGGTTCCATGAGACTGCAAAGAAAGAAAGATCATCCCTACTCCCAAAAAAAAAGGCATTTCTTCTTCCGCTAACAGCTATCGACCCATATCATTGTTGTGCGTTTGCTGCAAACTAATGAATAACATCATTTACTCACACGTAGCAAATTTTCTTCTTTCTGTTGATTATTTCCGCCAAAATGTACATGGTTTCCAAATAAAAACTTTCAGGTGATACGCAGTTAGCATTATTTATTAATGACATTAGCTCCGTCATCATTGTTAACGTACTAATAGATGCTTTATTTTTTGATTTTGATAAGGCCTTCGACAAGGTTACGCACAAAATACTTTTTTAGCTGTGGCGCATAAAATTTCACCCACGAGTACTAAAGTGGACCATGTATTTTTTGAATAACAGAAAAAATTTGTTTTTTAAACACTCAACCTTCTAAACCACATTCGTTATGTCAGGGGTTCCTCATGGGTCTGTACTTGCCCCTCTTCTCTATTTAATATACATCAACGACCTACATATTGACATTTCATCTAACATCATATAACTCGCTGACGACTTCGTCATCTATCATCCAATTCACAACAATAACGACATCATAGCGCTTCAATAGGACCTAAACCACGTACACTGCTGGTGCCCAAAATTGCTAGTGTCACTAAACGTCAGTGAGGCATCTCTTGTCTGTTTTGACCCAGGAAAAACTATTACCCACATTAATACCTTTTTTGTGACTACCCCAATTGAATCTGTTACTTTTTATAGATACCTCGCCATTGAACACACCACTGATCTCTCCTGAATACCCAAATGCCAAATATAATTAACGAAGGTAAACGCGTGTTTGGCTACCTACGCCGGAACTTACGCCTAGATTCTTCTTCAGTAAAACTATCAGCATACAACACTCAAAGGCGACCAAAGTTAGAATATGCATGTGTCATAAGGGATCCCGATCAATATTGCCTGATTAAAACACTATAATCTCCTAAGAATCGTGCGACGACTTTTTCCCTCTCTGATTACTTATACAACAGCAGCATTACAGAGCTAAAATCTTGTACTAACTTTCGCACTCTTGCTGTTCGTCGGAAAAACGCCCACGTTGGTCTGGTTTATAAACTTTATCATGGTACCCCTCGTACATCTGTTATACCAATTGATCACCTTTTATAGCAAACTGAACCGCATCAAAGGCTTCCACATGCCCCAACCTCGGATAACTCGACGTTCTGTTTCGCGCTGACGCCCAAATACTGTAACGCTCTCCCTGCTGTTGTCTTGCACCACTCCCACTCAGTACTTTGCATAGAAGTTGTCAAACATTTTTATGTTATTTTTTGACCAACCCTCAATTAAAGCGTCTGAGCTGGGGCTTTTGAGATAACACAAAGAAGACCACTGGTTCGCACGCTATAAATTATTTCACTGAAGGTTCCCTGGGTGCGGCCATAGTACTCTCTCGGTAGTTGTTAACAAGCATGAGTCCTTCTGAAAGGCACTTCCGAGCTTGTGACGTCTGCTTTCGTGCTCTCGTACAACATCCCAGAAAGGAGGAGATGCTCATCTCCATATTAAGGTCAGTATCTAGGCACGGCTGTACTATCAGCGACGTGTACGTCCGGCTGCGCCGGTTCTCACGACTCTCCTCCCCACACAAAGGTGTCAGGCCTCAAAGCCTTTCAGATCAGTAGGTCAATTGCTACCGCATTTTCGTCACTTAGACACTGAGGAGCAGCCACAAAGACTTCTTTCTGAGTGTTGTCTCCGTGGGGAAACACAATAACATTCACTCTGATGTATGGATAACTTGAGGACTAGCCTCCTACAAACATTTTCAATCTTTTTAACATGTTCAGCGAATTTCACAAAATAGTGCCTAATCTTGCCTTACGTCTCACAAGAGACACTAGCAGCGTTGCTGTATATGTATTATCATGCGAAGGAATGCTGGTGCACTCCTAGAGATAATGCGGATGTGAAGTAGCAGGAAGGCCACAAGCCTGCTGAACATCTTTGGCAAGCAGGGCTGGTAAGATAACTGTAGCTAACTAAAACGAGTGAAAACAGGTCAACCGCCTAGAAGTAGAGCATCTATGAGGCTTCTTTGCTGGCCTAAGTTGAGCATTCTGAATAAGTCTACCAGCCCCTTCAATTACTCATGCCACTGTATCTTAAGGAAGCTGTTGAAACATTAAAGGCGTTTGGTGCGGAGTTTCTGAGGAATGTATCAATACGTTTTTTTTTTACATTTATAAAAGACAAACAAGCAGGCATCTTGCCCTACAGTAAGTTTGGCAATCATCCGAAGATGGTTTGACAATCTTTCAGGGCCCATCAAAACAGTTGGCATCCATCTGGCGGCTGTCCAACTCTATTTCTTTAACTTGCTCTCAAATGGCACTTCAAATAGTTATCTGAAACAGGATGACCCATGAGGGTACCTTGAGTCCTGAACTCGCAAACACAGCTTCACTTGTTGGCTGCTGTATACGAACTAGCCCGTCGGATCTAGATATCACTTTTAAATGCGAATCATCTCTGAGTGAACTTTACCAATTTTGAGCGTATCTATTCACCCATATATATACCTATCTAGACGCTTAGGTTTGGGGGCTGTTATGCCCCTTAACTTAACGTGAACCAAAATTATCTTGTGAGGTATAAGATGGTTTGACAACCATGACGCACTGGTCAAGACATGAATGGTGTCACAATTTTATCGCGTACGTTTTCAAAGACTTCCCACCAGACAGTGGTTCATACTCACGGGCGATATGTGCCGCTGGTATGCGGCTAAGTTCCACAGGTTATTGACACTTAATATTTACCCAGGAATGACGAGAACACACACGGGAACATTTAGCGCGTGAGCGTTGAATACAAACTTGACATAGGCAGCGGCAACCCCCCGATGAATGAAAATAATGAATTTCAGGGTCCCAGCGGGAATAAAACCCAAGCATTCTGCGTGGCAGTCAACCATTCTACCACAGGTTTACGTCTGGTCTCAGAACTGCTTTTCAAATAGATACTAATTTTCGTGAAACGTCAATAGTAGTAGCTGTGCTGCCTACCCAATTTTATAAACATTACGTATGTCCTCTTTTGATACAGCCGTCCCGTCGAGTTAGCGTCATTTGTAGTTGGGTGCCATGCACTGAGGTTGATTTATGTACCAGTGTGCAGGGCTAGCATCTTCGCGACCATGAACGTTTTATATCAGCTTCTGGTGTTGCTAATACGCATGTTCCAGTTGACATCGTTGCGCCAGTGCGAACAACTGGTTGTGTAAACATCTGGAACTCTTCAACATATGTGTTTCCGTACAACATTTGTACATGTATTTAGCATCATTTCATGACATGTGGCTCAATAAAAGAAAATTGCAACGCCATCACCTTCCCTCCGCAAGCTTCACATAATGTCGATTCCCAGATACATGGGATCTGCCGTTTTTTTTTTGCTTATTTGTGTGGGCGAGAGGGGAGAGATAATAACGCACTAGCTAGTGAGCCAACGCTACAGATGTGCAGCGTTTTCCGTGTATCCGAAGATTGGTTAGCTGACAAATCAAGTTTTTCGGAAGCATAGCGTAACAAGCTGTGCTTTTTGTTTCGGAAATTACAGGCCAAGACCACGACTTGTACGGAATATCACAAAAGCCCGTGAATTCACGTCGCCCTTAAAGGACCTCAAACCGGGCTTTATTCATTTTATGGTCGTATCGAGAAAAAAGAAAAAAAAGTTCACAAGGTAATCCGTGGGGATTTATCAGAGAGAAAAATTGCATTGTTGCCGAAAAAATTGTCCTGGTCTTGGGGTCGAACCCGAGACGACCGCTTTTCTTGGCTGATCACTCTGCCAAGTGAGCTAACAGGGAAGCTTGCAATTAGCAGCATGAGGGCGAATTCATCGACGCATCGTTTCACATGGACACAAGTAACGCAAAATGAGTTCTGCGGAAACCCGCGAGAAGCCAGAAGGCCTAATAAAGAGAAAATAGACAACCACCCATTTTTCGCATGATATCCACTAGAAATCTTAAGAAAAAGACAGGAAAAACCGCCAGTTTGTGGCACAAAACCACGAGAAAAGCCGTGTTTTTATAGGCCTCTGTGCCATAAATGGGTGCTTGTCTATTTTTTCCTTTTCCGCTTTTTGCTATTCTTCGCAGAACGTATTAAAACGTTCCTAGCTGCACAATCAGACATCGTGAGCCAGGAAGAGACCATTACGTACAGAACAACTAATAACGTCCCACTGTCGCAATCAGCGTTTCTAGTACTTTCAGATTAGCTGTCTGTTACGTATTTTCGGCGGTAAGAAACGCCTTGAGCAAATAAGTTATCTTTCTGACTTTGATACGTGCTTTTTAACGGGTGTCAGTTCTCCGTACCTTTTTCAGCAGGTCTTGAAGGAAGTTTTTTGAGAGGCTGGGACAACCACAAGATTTCGTCAAGGATTAGCTGTATATTGGTCTAGCCTCACAAGACACTCTCAGAAAAACGTATTCCTGTGAGTCATGGCATGCGTTATGCAGTGATAAGCTCAGTGTGATTTTTTAATGCTGCTAGAGCTTCGCCATGTTTGTGCATCACAGTAAGTTTTCTGGTAGAATAGATCCGCAGCATGGATTACTTCACACGAGGGTTCACCGTGTCTTCGTAAACCCTGATTTTAAGACTTTGCCGTGAAAGCCCGATGCGAATCAACAGCAAGTTATGTGTGTAGACGTCTCCTGGAAATCTTAAGCCCCAGCCAAGAGAGAAATAACGCGGCAAAGGTAGTGGGACAAATTTCCGGATGAAATTGTTTTTTTGGTCTGCCGCACCTGAAGAGCGGCGTATACGCTGAAGCCCTCACAAAGCGCACGCCATCATTTAGACCTTCGTTAGTTTGGGGTCAGGTAGCTTCTCTGCGGGAACGAACAATGACGCACGAGAGAAGCCAACATCGTGTACGGTAATGCGAGGCTTCACATGCAGCCGCTACGCGATCTCTCGTTCAATTGTACTTTTCCCGACCTGATTTCGGTGCACTGGTTCTGTCTTATTGGCTCTATGCTACTGCCACGCTTGCTTGGCAGTAGCTCTTTTTGCGTGTTATGAGAAAAACCTGTGTCTGACACATGCTGCCTCTTCTTCTGGCAAGATTAATCAGGATGTCATAACACGTGCCCTTAGGGGAGTACAACAAGTTAGTAAACAATGAGACGCTTTCGCCTATTTCTTATTCCTGGCTACTTACTTCTTGCTACAGCAATATAAACCCGGTCCTCTTATAATTAAGTGAGTAAGTCGGAAGTTCATAGTCTCGGAGAACCTCTGCTTCACTTCCATGGGATATTTTACTTGAACATAGGTGAGCCCAAAAACGCATCTGATGGTAGCTGAAATAATGACAAACTACATACAACTCATGAGCGCGCTCAGCTCCATGTGAGGCTTTAAAAATACCACTGCTTTTAAGGTTATAATGTTAAGGTAGACTATGGCAAGCTGAAAGAATACCTGGCGTCCCATTCATTGTAGTTAAAAGCATTGGATTGATTGAGTGGTGCGCACAAAACTGTAAAGTAGCGCAGCAATGACTGGTGGTTGCAAAGTGGTGATGACAACCATTCTGACGCTATACAAAGGTTACCTTCTAGCAAGATGATAAACACCATAGCAATTGCAGTTTATTTCATATATTTCGGATGGCGTTCATTTCTGAGGTCATCGCTTTATCTAGGCGCACTATGCAGACCCCAAAATTGGTCACAGCTAACCTCGGCTACGCCCCGATATGCAAGCGCAAGCATTTATACTCGGCTATGCTTTTTTATCTTTGTATCCGATGCACAGTTTGCCAACCAAATAGTATGGCTAGTCGAAATTTCATGCTGCGAGCCCTCCTTTCTATCACTTAGTCTTTTCTGCAGGAGAACGCGAGGTTTTCGTCGCCACCACTAAAGCTCGCTGCTTTCGTCTTTCCGCATCGTTCTCCCGACGTTTTGTTTACTGAAAATTCCGTTCTCCGCTCATTTCAGCCGTCCGCTTTGCGTACCGCTACTCACGTTTCCAGTGTAACTCGTTAGCAAGCAGAGCGACATTCGCCGACTGGTCCAACGCATCTTGCCGCTATAACCGTAGAGACTGCGGAGACGACTTTGGTCAAGAATGATCAGCGTCCACACACCTTTCTTTCTTTGCACGACCATGGCACAATGGCTGATCTGGCATCAGCCTGGCACGGCAGAAGGAGCGGTGAGCCATGTGTTTAGTCTTTAGGACATGGTTAGCGAGGCAGTGGGTGTCATCCTATTCGCGGCGAGAACAGGCTACACGTGGCCACATCGTCGCCCCGTTTGTGCGGATAGGCAGAAAACGGCGCGTATGCAGAAGAATGTAGCGGCGCTTCGCTGTAGGTGGTATGCGTAAATTTTCGGTGGTGTTTGTAGTAGTAGTACTGGTAGTAGTAGTATTGATGGTGGTGGGGACCATGGTACTTGTCGTTAGGGTCACTGATGTCTCCTGTTCACACGTAGAGGCCATGTATGCCAAGGAGACGTATTTATTACTTAATCTGTCAGCTCACCTATATGTTTCATTGGGCCCTCCAGGGACACCAACTCACAATCTTGTTCGTGGCTGACCTCGTTTTTCGCACCATCTTCCAGAAATACCTTTTATTTCGCATCAACCGAGCTAGTATCCTGCTTGACATAATCACTATTAGACAGTCTCATATTCTGTGTTTTTTCTTCAAAATGCCTAATATAATTAACATATACTATAGTTTTTTGTGTAACACTGCACTATAATTGTCCGTGTAACAGTCGACGGTATTCTCAAAACATTTCACCACCACTTTAGCTGAAAAGGGCATTGATATTTTTTTTTCAAAGTGAAGCGTGGTAGCGTAAATAGTTCGTGTCGCAGAAATTCTGGTGTCGGCGTCGGCGTTGTTGGTTGTGAGAAAAATTATGATTTTATGCGTGACCAAAAAAATTGATAATGATGGAAATAAAATAAATGAATGGTAAAATTCATGAACCACAGTGCGGAGCGAACCAGGTTTTCTTGGGTTCAAGTGGGCATCGATCCTGTGTCGTTTAGGTGGCAAGCGGACGTTCTACAACAAAGCCATGCCTATTTTATTGCTTTGTTACTGTGCTTCCCCCATTTTTAACACAACAAATTTACTGAAAATGTTCCATGTACAGTAGTGATTCCATGCACGGTACACAATCGTGTACATCGTTTTGCATTTTTTCTAGTTCCGAAACGAACTTAAGGACTCTCTAAAGTATTGTATAGCTTGTCAAGGATCTACATCATCATGAGGGATAGCCAAGCGCAACCTTCAAGTAATTTGCAGGGCCAATGCCATGACAATTTTATACAGAAATCCATCCTCATTATCAATGTCGAGGTACCTAGTTTTATGTGCATCCAGTGGAAAACATTTCTTTAGTGTCACTTGTAGAAAATCTTTGGGACGTCTCTGCTTGCAAACGCCGTGAAAAAACTCCATCTGCTTGAAACTGCAGTAAAAGTAGCTCCCATGCTTCACAAACACATGCATCTAGTATACATGCTTCACAATGCAAGATGCATCATTGCAGTAGTAAAGCGTCGTAAATGCGATCACTGCGAACGGGCGTCAGATTATGTGATTGTCATAATGGTTCCGTGGTTGAAAGCTGGTGCCCTACTACAAAAGGCACACACGCTAATGTGCCAATTCCATTAAGGTCATATATAGTGGGTGCATAGCCAATTCGAAAATGCTTGATGCACTAAGGGTTTGAAATACACACTAGAAAAAGTCACAGCTTTGCCACAAAGGTGAATCAGTGAACGCAATAGCAACAATTTGAAAGATCACGCGCAAAATGAAAAAAAAATCGAAACGTGCCCCGTGTTTCGCGCGCACAAATTACGCACGAAACGTACTTACAGGCGCGCATGCACGCGAATAAGCAACTCATTTGTTAGTTCACTGAGTCTGAAAAGCATGCGCTTTTCGTGAACGGAGACTGCAATGATTGTCGTGACCTTTGTGCGCCCGGTAACTACAACAGGATCGTTCCACGTCAAACCCGAGGCCAGCCGAGGCGTACGATCCTCTCCTCCTCGCCACCGCGAAATAAGTGTGCGCGAGAGAGCGTGGCTCCTCTTGTCTAACCCTGAAAAAGTGCGCGTAGGAGATTAGAGCGGGCGCGTGGCACGATGTGGTGACGTGCGCTCATTGCACCATCTATCTAATTATTTCGAAAACACAGTAGCGGTAAGTGGTAGATGTAACGAGCTTGTCGTTTGAGCGTCGAACATTGTTATCCGGACGGCTCAGTGGTTAACGCCTCGATTTCATGACGCAGAGGTCCCCCATTCCATTCCGTGTGCTAGAGAGTTTTTTGTGTTTTTTTCTGGTGTTTGCATATATATATATATATATATATATATATATATTTATATATATATATATATATATGTATATATATATATAGGTATGAATATACGGTGGGTGACATAGATGCCACCGTAGATGACAGCACCGGCGGCAAAATCCAGCAGGTAGTTTCTATATAGTTGCTATCGCAATAAAACGATGTCGCTTTTGCGTGCACCTTCTGAAGGCGAAGCTTCCAGGTCCCCTATTAATAGCATGGCCGCTACTCGTAGCCATGCTCTAATACAAGAAAAGGAACAAAATAATCAAGTGCGTTCAGCTATTTCACCAATTTCAAAACTTTATCGAGTATTGCAGATAACTATTATGCTTCAGATTTGTTATTGAAAAAATTTATGAGGCACATAACGCTTGGGAACAAGAAATTAGAGTGCTTAGCGAAGCTTCACTTAGTTGTGCACTCAAGCTAAAGAATGAATGCTCTAATATACACTCATGAGCGCTCTCGGCTGCATCGATAGTCCCTGAACCACCTGTACCATCCCTTGGGAAAGCCGGCCTGGGGTATCTATAACTGCACATGCTTATCTTTCCATACAATAACGTGACTTAAGCCAAGAAAGATCTTTTCTTCTACTGTGAGAGGCTCAAAGAGGCTCAGACATTTTATTGCTGTCTGTTGTCTAACTGCCAGCCGTCCCATGGCAGCACGAATGTTTAGTATGAAAGATTAAAAGAGCTTAAAGCTGGGGATGGAATGCTTTTTTAGAGGCTCCCGTATCAGTGCCTAAATTTCAGGGAAATGCAACGATCACAGAAATAATATTAGCCAGGTGCTCATAGCTCATAAGATCACACTACTGCCGTCGAATTATATTGACAGTACGTAATCTGTGTACTTTAGTAGACCTGAAATAGCGGCTGTTTCTTTGTGTTGTGCCCTAACTGTTAGCCACTGCTACAACGAGCACGTGCTTACGTGCTATGAATGGTCTCAAGATTGCAAGCCTTGTGTCCAAAATAAACTTTCGGTCACCTCAATTACCAACTTCTTACTTTGAATGGAAAGCATGTTCTCTAGCCTTGTTGTTTATTTCAAGGGTAAGAAAGTATCTCTTTAATTTTTCAGATGTACAAACGTGCGTAACGTTCAAAGAAATCTGTTATCAGTTTTATGTAGCTGAAAACAACATTTATTTTAATCTATTTTGACAAATAAGGGAACAAAACTGTAGAAAATGAGCAGATTAATTTTAAAGCTTTTTTTTGCCTATCAATGCTATTAGGGCGCATCGGTGGACCAAACCAGATGTCATCAAGGGTCTGTGTTTGTGAACAGTGAAAGGGTATAGATGCAATTAAATAGAAACTCTTGTCGCGCGCTGGCGACAAGGCCTTTGCTCAAGGCCTTTGCTTGCTAAAGGCGTTTCTTCCTATATTTGCATTTCTTCCTATATTCATATTGTCTCAAGGCATTTCTTCCGGCCGAAAATACGCAACAGATAGCTAAATTGAACGTGCTATAAACAATCAAGCGACAGTCGGACGTTATAAGTTGTTCTGTACGTGACGGGATCTTCCTTACTCACGACATCTGATTGTGCAGCTACGAACATGCAAATGAGTTATGCGAAGAACAGCAAAGTGGCGGAAAAGTTAAAAAAGGAAATTAGACGAGCACCCATTCATGGCACGGTGGCCTATGAAAACAAGGCTTTTCTCGTGGTTTTGTTCCACAAACGGGTAGTTTTTTTCTGGTCTATTTCTTAAGATATCTATTAGATTCATGCCGAAAATGGGTGGTTGTCTATTTTCTCTTTATTAAGCCTTCCGGCTTGTCGCGGGTCTCCGCAGAACTCATTATGCGTTACTTGTGTTCATGTAATACGATGCGTCGATAAATTCGCATTCATATTGCTAATTGCAAGATTCCTGGTTAGCTCACTTGGTAGAGTGATCGGCCAGAAAAAACGTTCGTCTCGGGTTCGAACCCCGGACCAGAACAATTTTTTCGTTAACAATGCAATTTTTCTCTCTGATAAATCCCCACCAATTACCTTGTGAGTTTTTTTTCTTTTTTGGGTACGACCATAAAATAAATAAAGCCCGGTTCGAGTTCCTTTAAGGGCAACGTGAATTCACGGGCTTTTGTGATATTCCGTACAAGTCGTGGTCTTGGCCTGTAATTTCCGAAACTAAAAGCACAACTTGTTACTCTATGCTTCCTAAAACTTGATTTGTCAGCTAACCAATCCTCGGACGCACGAAAAACGCTGGACATCTGTAGCGTTGGCTCTTAGCTAGTGCGTGATTACCTCTCCCCTCTCGCCCCCACAAAAAAAGAAAGAAAAAAAACGGCAGATCCCACGTACCTGGGATTTGACATTATGTGAAGCTTGCGGAGGGAAGGGGACGGTGTTGCAATTTTCTTTTATTGAGCCACATGTCATGAAATGATGCTAAATATATGTACAAATGTTGTACGGATAGACATATGTTGAAGAGTTGCAGATGTTTACACAACCAGTTGTTTGCACTGGCGCAACAATGTCAACTGGAACATGCGTGTAAGCAACACCAGAAGCTGATATAAAAACGCTCAAGGTCGCGAAGATGTTGGCCCTGGACACTGGTACATAAAGCAGCCTCAGTGCATGGCACCTAACTACAAATGACGCTAACCCGACGGGACGGCTGTACCAAAGGAGGACATCTGTAATGTTTATGAAATTGGGTAGGCAGTACTGCAACTACTATTGACGTTTCACGAATATTAGTATCTATTTCAAAAGCACATCTGAGACCAGGCGTAAACCTGTGGTAGAATGGTTGATTACCGCGCAGAATGCTTGGGATTTATTCCCGCTGAGACCCTTAAATTCATTATTTGCATTCATCGGGGGGGGGGGGTCGCTGCTGCCAATGTCAAATTTGTATTCAACGCTCATGCGCTAAAATTTCCCGTGTGTGATCTCGTCGTTCCTGGGTAAATAGTAAGTGTCAATTACCTTGGGCACTTACCTGCATACCAGTGGCACATATCTTCCGTGGGTATGAGCCACTGTCTGGCGGGAAGTCTTTGAAAACGTACGCGCTAAGATTGTGCCATTATTCACGTCTTGACCAGCGCATCATATTCGTCAGACTATCCTATACCTCACATGCTAATTTTGGTTCACGTTACTTTAAGGGGCATAACAGCACCCAACGTAAGCGTCTAGATAGATAGATAAATGGGTGGATAGATATGCTCAAAATTGGTAAAGTTCACTAAGAGAAGATTCAAATTTAAAAGTAATATATAGATCCCATGGGCTGGCCCGTATATAGCAGCCAACAAGTGACGCTGTGTTTGCGAGTTCGGGTCTCAAAGTACCTTCGTGGCTCATCCTGTTTTAGATAACTATTTGAAGTGCCATTCGAGAGCAGGTTAATGACTCGGAGTTGGACAGCCGGCATATGTGTGCCAACTGTTTGATGGGCCCTCGTAGAATGTCAAACCATCTTCGGACGATTACCCTCTTACTGTAGGGCAAGAAGTCGGCGTGTTTGTCTTGGAGAAACGTAAAAATCGTATTCATACATTCTTAAGAAAACTCCGCACCAAACGCTTTAATGTTTCAACGGCTTCCTTAACATGCAGTAAAAGGAGTAGTTTAAGGACTGGTAGACTTGTTCAGAATGCTCAACTTAGGCCAGCAAATAAGGCTCATAGATGCTCTACTTCTAAGCAGTTGACCAGTTTTTACTCGTTTAGTTAGCTATGGTTATTTCACCATCCCTGCATACCAAAGAAGCTTAGCAGGCTAGTAGCCTTCCTGCTACCTCACATCCGCATTTTCTCTAGGAGTACACCAGCATTCTTTCGTATGATGGTACATATACAGCAACGCTTCGAGTGTCTCTTGTGAGACCTAAGGTAACATTAGGCACTATTTTGTGAAATTCCTGAACGTTTTAGAGATTGAAAATGTTTGCAGGAGGCTAGTCCTCAAGTGATTCATACACCAGAGTGAATGTTATTGTGTTTCCCCACAAAGACAACTCTCAAGAGGAAGTTGTCATGGCTGCTCCTCAGTGTCTAAGTGACGAGAATGCAGTAGCAATGAACCTTCTGATCTGAAAGGCTTTGAGGCATGACACTTTGTGGGGGGAGGGGGGAGGAGAGTCGCGAGAAACGGCGCAGCTGGACGTACTGGTCGCTGACGGTACAGCCGGGCCTAGGTACTGACCTTGAAATGGAGACGAGGATCTTCTCATCTCTGGGGTGTTCTACGGGAGCACGAAAGCCGACGTCACAGGTTCGGAAGGGCCTTTCAGAGGGACTCACGCTTGTTAAACACTACACGGAGAGGACTATGGCAGCACCCAGGGAACCTTCAGTGAAAAGATTCGTAGCGTGTGGACCGGCGGTCTTTTTTGTGTTATCTCAAAGGCCCCAGTGCAGAGGCTTCAAATGAGGCGTGGTGAAAAAATTAGCATGAGAAATATTTGACGACTTTTTCTCTGTAAAGTACCGAGCGGGAGCGGTGAATGATACCAGCAGGGAGAGCGTTCCAGTCTTTGGGCGTCAGCGCGAAAAAGAACGATGAGTGAGTTATGGTCCGAGGTAAGGGCGGTTGAAAGCCTCTGATGTGGTTGAGGCTATAAAGGCAATGAATTGGAATGGTTACAGATGTACGAGGGGTACCATGATAGTTTATGAAATAGAGAAACGTGGGCGTTTTTGCGACGAACAGCAAAAATAGGAAGGTTAGTACAAGATTTTAGCTCTGCAATGCTGCTGTTGTATGAGTAATCACAGAGGAAAAAACGTG